>JALBCR010003622.1:0-441970 GCA_030710515.1 Abscondita cerata | reverse complement strand
GGAAGTACTTAGTTATCCAAGAACCGAGGGAAAATTTATTTTGGACACAGACACACAGTAATATCGGTATTGGGGGAGTCTTATCTCAGGTACAAGATGGACAAGAGAAAGTTATTGGATATTTTAGGAAAGTTTTGTCGAAACCCGAGCGGAATTACTGCGTCACGAGAAAAGAACTGTTGGCGATGGTGAAGTCTGTCGAACACTTCTACAAGTACCTATATAGAAGAAAGTTCTTATTAAGAACAGACCACGCCGCTTTAAAATGGCTCCTGCGGTTTAAGAACCCCGAGGGCCAGGTGGCTAGATAGATTGAGCGCCTCCAGGAATACGGACTACTATAGTTGACGAAACATGGAGACCCGAGGCGGTACGACAAAAACAAGAAGACGATACAGATCTACATGTTGTAATAAACTGGAAAATGGCCGACCGACGTCCTGAGTGGTGAACAGTTAGCGCATCAAACTCGACCATCAAAGCATTATGGGCGCAGTGTGAATCTTTAAGTTTAGAAACGGGTGTCTTGGAGCGAGTACTGGAAAACGAAGATGGTACCATTAAAAAAACACAGTTGGTTCTAGCGTGAAGTAAGATTTCAGAAGTACTCAGTCACCTGCACGACGGGGAAAGTGGAGGATCATGAAGACGGTTCTATTGGGTCAATTGTAATGACGAAGTTAAGGAATGGTGCCGGAAATGTGACGTGTGCGCCGCAAGTAATGGGCCGCATAAAAAAAGACGCGCTCCTATGAAGCAGTATAATGTGGGAAGTTCGTTTCTAAAGGATTGCCATAGATATAACAGGACCGTTCCCTGAATCCGATGCTGGCCATAAATATATCCTGGTGACGATGGACTATTTTACGAAATGGACGGAGGCGTATGCGTTGCCAAATCAGGAAGCCTCGACAATAGCCGACGTGCTGGTCAAGGAGTTCTTTAGTCATTTTGGAGTTCCACTGGAACTCCATTCAGACCAGGGGAGGAACTTCGAATCAAAATTATTCTAAAATGTCTGCAAGTTACTGGAAATCAGAAAGACTAGAACAACCGCGTTGCATCCGCAGTCCGATGGAATGGTGGAGCGGATAAACAGAACCATGGGGAAGCACCTCTCGAAAGTAGTTTCCGAGCATCAACGAGATTGGGACCAGTATATCCACTTGTTTCTCCTGGCATACCGTTCTAGTGTACACGAAACCACTGGAGAAACTCCGGCGAATGTACTGTTTGGTAGAGAATTGCGTCTGCCGAAATTGTCGGGGAAGACTATGCGGAAAAACTGAAAAAAAAGCTGAACAAGACCCACGATTGAGTCAGGAAACAGACTCAGTTGGCTAGTAACCGTATCAAGCAGCAGTACGATGTGCGAGGCCAGGAAGGGGATTTCCAAGAAGGTGATTTGGTGTGGCTGTATAACCCAAGAAGATGTAGAAGGTTTTCTCCGAAATTGCAACAAGACTGGGAAGGACCGTACCAAATCGTAAAGAGAATTAACGATGTGATCTACCGAATTAAAAAAGGGCCTAGGGGGAAACCCAGAGTTGTCCACTTTAATCGACTAGCAACATATGCTGGAAGAAACGAACATCCCTAAGGGGTCGTAGCGCGAAGAATAGCACTAACGGGGGAGCGAAAAAATGGAACCACCTTTGACGATTTTATGGAGGCGTACTCCAAGACTCAGAGGGTTAATTTTGGGGTCACTACGAGAGTCCAGAAGGATTTGTTCGATACGTCTTCAGAGTATTCTTTAGCGCACTGCGTAGCTGAAGATCTTTCAATGTCCAGGAGAATAGCTGTGGTGTTTAAAAGGAAGTTTGGTAACATGAAAAACCTATAACGACAGTTCCCAACCGTTGGCTAGCGTCTCTTATTGCGTAATTGACGTAGACTAGTGGCGTATCTGGTAACTAAAAAATTTTTTTGGGATAAATCTCAATATGTCGATTTGTGAAATGCCTTGGAGGATCTCCGGGAACACTTACTGGTAAACAAAATTAGTAAGTTGGCGGTACCAAAATTGGGGTGCGGGTTGGACCAGTTGGATTGGCGTATGGTTCGTAACATGTTGGAAGTGATATTTCGAAGCACTGGAATCAGTATACTGGTTTGTCATCACAATCCTAACGTAACCAGATTGGTCAGCCACGACCAAGCGCACGAAGGTTTAAGTTGCCCTAGACTGGCTACATGTCCACAGCGAAGCGACCCATTCTTCCGAAATTATTATCTCTAGCCACAAGTTGTTCTGGGACAGAACAGTTCTAAGCAGGGGAAAGTGTAACGAGAATACCCAGATTTACATAAAAAAAAAGATATATGTTGTTCTGTCAATTGAATGACATAGGTAAAATAAATAATAAAATCTGTTTTGTTAACTGCCTAATAGTTATTGCGACATTATTTAAAATTGGGATTTGAAATGGAATGAATCTTGTTGCAATATTTATCACTGAATCTACTCAGCAGAATGATTAGCATTGGTACTTTGAGCGCTGTCTAGGCTTTGGTAAAACTGATGATAATCAGGCGGTATTTTATTTGGATTTACATAAATATAGCAAATTTTTCAATTTCTTCTCGTCAATTGGGAGACGCGATTGATACAGTTGTCCAACCTCATGTACAGTATGTTCCTTGCGGGTAGATCTTCTAATGCACAATTGTTTGAATTCATTATTGCTTAACTGGTGTTTATAATAAATCAACAATGGTAAATCTTTTCGATACTGCAACCATTTAACATTTAACCACTGATAGCATTTCCATCTATATTTATGTTGTTATTAGTTGTCAACTTTTGGCTGTATACTTTGAAATCTTGAAATTGTGTGTAGTTCATTTCTATCACTACATAGAGAGGGTTACTCATTTTTTCACCTCTTGCAACTGTATACCACTGGTCTGGAACAAATATTTCTATTTTTCTTCCCCTATTCTCAATGGTAGAATAGACACTGTCACATTCCATTTCGGAACGCCCAGACTCCATGAATTTTTGGTTGATGACTTTCAAGTTATCCAATACAGACAAAGCAGCTAAAATAGTATTTCGGTTTTGACCAGAGGCAGTGTATGAATAGAATGTGACTTCAGAAACTTCTGGAGGGAAATGGAAAGTAACTCCCACAAACATGTTGCCACTTCTGATGAGCCCTTAGTTCCATCAGTTTCATGCCACATATTATTTAAGACACTTCTATCAGCAAGAGTATATCCAGTGAAATTATAGGTTTAGAATTTTTTCTAGTAATACAACTGCGCGATTCCTAGTTGGTGTATAACCTAAAACTTGACTCATTATGGGCTCGTTTTTTGTCTTGGCTTTTGTGTTCTCGAGTTTCTTTCTTTCTTAGAAGGTGTAAATCATATTCATCTTGACATTTGAGAACAGTGAGAACAATTGTCGCACTGGTCTTTTTTCGGTCTGTGGAAACCATAGTAAAGCTTGTAAAACGAAGAAATGACAGGAACCACCTGGTGTTCTTCGCAATATTTCAAGTAATCTTGATACAAACAGTCTGTTGGGAGGTACGACCTCTTTGAAAAACTCCTACAATAATGGGATCCAATAACGGAAATTGAATTTATATGGTTTCGAACAATATCCTTATACTCTTCTGAGGTTTTATTGGGAGCCGGATTCGAACTCCTTCTATCGCCTTTTACTATTTCACTATCTAAAGTTTTCTTCGTGGCAGTTTCGACTTTATTCACATAAATAGCTAAAGTACCCAAGAAAAAGTTTATGCAAACTTGTTGCTTTCCATTACCAGATGTCAAGGAGTAAATTAGTGTGAATTGTCTTCTTTGAAGCAGTGTTCCTTGATCAACCATACCATATCTTCTTTTCGGTACTTTCCTGGTTACACATTTGCTAATGAAGCTCTATCTAGATCTCTCATCTTTGAGAGATAAATAGTCCTGAACTATTTGCGTCCTTTCTTGCGAACTGAATTTCTAATTCCAGTTATAGTGACATTTACAAAACAACGCCTTCTACGGCTTTCGCTTTCACAGTATTTCCTTTTTGAGATGAATGTTCTTTGCCTGCAAGTCTGAACTGTTTTTGCTTATTCCCTTTCCAAGTGTCTGGCAAACGTTTTCGTTTTCTTGTTGGATGTTTCTGCGGATGACATGCAACTTCTTCATCATCGTCTATCGTTCCATCTATAATTTCTTGTTCAGTGATTTCTGTTATGCTTTTTTTCTTTCGTCTCTGAGGTTCTGATTCTTTGCTTTCAAAATATGTATCTAAATAATTGGGATATTCATCTGAGTTTGATTCACCAAAAGGATCTTCTTCACTTGAATCTAGAAATTGAAACTATTGAGGAACTATTTTCGTATGTAATCACTTTATTTCAGTAATTATTGTGCTCACTTCTCGAGACGTAATGAGAATGCAAACATGCAGAATAACAATAATTCTCACAAAGATCTATAAAATCATAATTATGTCCACATAACCTAATTTTATACTATGAGACATTCTCATTCTACATGGTCTCTCGTCAAGAATTTACAAGAGATGCATAATATCATTAATCTTACCTTTAGCATTTTCTTCATTAACAACACTCTTCAAACAGTTCAATGAGCAACTTCCCGCGAGAATTATGTACCATTGTTCAACAAACATCAATCAACTCGAACTGTTACTGAACGGCATAGCTCTTTTCACATCTGGGATTAATGACTATAATATTATAAATGAAAATATCAGTGTAATAATCTATGCCGCTAAAGCATACTTCACCATTGGAAAAAACATACGTGTTTCCATTTAGTTCCTTTCACAGTTGAACGAAACTCACGGTTATGACTAGAAAATCATTTCACCTGAAAATATGGCTTACCTCTGTTCATCACTAAGACGACGATATATCAATTCCAGAAAATACTAATCCGATTTGAAACATTCTATTTGTATTACACAACATTTGCAGCTGGGAATGAAAATATTAAGCGGGTTAAATCAAAGGGAACGGCAAGTTTCATATAACCTCATTTGTATGGATCCCAAATTAATCTTCTATATTATACTGAATTTAATTGTATGTTGTAGTATGTCCGTTTAACAAGTGACAATATCTTTATAGTAGGTATAAAAATAAGTACAAACTAATGAAGTATATGAATTAGAACTTAAAATTACATTAATGTTAAATTTAAACTTTGGCACCAGTATCACTTATCTCAATCCACTAGTCGTCTCTCAACACGTACCTTAACCCATATTTTACGCCACCATGTCAGTTGACTTTAAACTTAGATGTACTGAGGTTGCATTTATTAAAATAGTACAGTAAATATTTAATGCATCAGAGTTATAGCAAAATGTTACAAAAACTCATCGAACGAGTTTCCACACGTATACCTCTAATTAAATTTTTTGTTTACTTTCACATAATTAAACTATATTTTTATATTGATTTATTATGTAACTAATTGTGTTTATAAAGAAAAGTGTCAATTTTAAGTAACTGTATTTACCTCTAGGATCTTAAATTATACATTTCTGGCGGGTGGAAAATAAAGATTTATTATTTTTAAGAAAAAATATATTTTCCCAAAGCGCTGTTTATATAAACATAAAAAAAAATTAACGTCAAACCTTAGAATGTAATTTTCAGACCTATTATTTTATTTTTAGATTAAATATATTAAATGATGAGAGTGATGAAAGCGTCGAGTTTCTCGGGAGTAAAAAAGTCATAATGGTCTGCATGTACTACTTCTGGTTTATAAAAATAAATCGAACTCTATAACTGATTATATAGAATCTTAATCTAAATATGAATAAAGGCATTGTTTCAAACGATTGTTTTGGGTCTCTTATGGGAAAAAATATTGGCGTGTCAAATATTAAAAACACAACAATTTATATTAACGCCTTTAAGTTAAAATGCATTTAGTACATTTAACATTTAGCTAGTAGATGAATTAATAGAGAAAAAATCAAAAATGCAATAATTATAAAAAAACAATTTAAAAGAAGTTACAGGCCGTTTTAAAGACTAAAAACTAGAAATTTTATGAAACGTGTTATATGATATGTTTTTTGCTATGCCCGATTCCAGTGGCGGCTCGTGCTCAATCATACTGGGAGGTCAAAAATTAATTTAAAAAATAGACATACATAAAAAAATATAAATAACTCAAATGCACCGCAAAATTTTATACAATCTACAATTTTGTTCAATATATAGCGATTTTTCGAAACATTCTCATTAAAATCTCTAAGGGATTTTCTGTAATCATTGTCTAGCTGTGTACGAATATCAACATTTCCTACGGTTGCAAAATTTACCGAGCATTTCATGTGTTCTGCAGACGAAACATGTTTTTTTTTCTCTTTTAAATGTTTTAAATCGCTTACACCGGATTTGCACCATAGCGAGTCTGACGAGTCTTTAGAAAATAATAAACAAACAAAACAGTAAAATACATTTGATACTTCACAACCACATATCCAGTTAGCTAAATCGTACATTACCTTGCGAAAGTTTCAATGAACATCTTTATTTTTGTCTTTGCTAGTTTGTCGTAAACTTAGTTCTGGCAAACGACGACCATTTGCCTTGAACTCAACTAATTTTGTAAAATTAAGTTTGTTAGCACTTTTTGGTTGTTTAATTTTCTGCACTACCGACATTTTCTATTATAGCGCATGCACACGCGAATCAAAAATAGTATTTTTACAAAACAACACAACAACAGTAAAACATATCAATATAAATTCTTAAATTGATTTAAAACACGCGAAAATCGAATCAAAAATCAAGCGTAGTTGTACACGCTATACGAAGTCAACGTAAACTGCCGGATCCGGCTCATGACCCAAAGTTGATTATTGTTTCGGACGTTCGCGTTTATACGGGCGCTGCACGTTTTTCGAGTTTTTCCGGGTAGATCTAATTCAATGAGGACAATTCGCACCGCCAGCCCAAGGTTGAAGAGGATGAATTACTAACGACGGCCGATAAATTTTAAGTTATTGTACTTGCGACTTAATTGCCTATTTTAATAAAACACGTAATAATGAATATTTTTTTATATATTGTCAAAATTTTTGGGAGGTCATTGACCAAATGACCATATGGACAAGCCGCCACTGCCCGATTCTAATGATTAAGAAATAGTTATTTGTCTAACAAATGAGGAAAGCGATTCTTAGTGAGGCATCCGAGCTCGAGTGGGAAAAAGAATCGCTTTCCTCTTGTGTTAGACACAACATTTTTTCCACGACATTCCCCAAAAAAACAATCTAATGAAAGAAGTGATATTGTAAACGTAACTTATTGTTACAAAATTTCGTCACATTTTCGTACGTAAAAGCAAAATTTAATAATAGGTGGGTCCCAATAATCTCGCTACAGTATTCTGCAGTATCGGTGTGGTCTCAATCTGTCATAGCGCAGCCGCGTAATTCTAACCAATAAATGTACGGTAACAATTTTTAAGAGTCGAAATATAACATATTAAATTAAAGAAACCTGATTGAATACTAAATTAAATTGTTTAACTAAATACTAGGCTCATATATGTATGTCATGGAAAAAAAAAATTTGATCCCTTGTTTTTTTTCAATATGGTTTTCGCTTAAAAAACTAAAAGCCGTTTCTCTGCATTTTAAGAGTAATTTATTTAGCATAATTTACTACCTACATCCAGATTTCTATTTTAATATTTACATCTTTATAATGTGAAAACATAAGAAATTTTAGCATCTGTACCTATTTATCTAAGTTTTACTCCTGTATATGTCCCTTAATCTAATCTTGAATATTCTAATATCACTTGCATTACGAATGCTATCATCCAATTCATTATACCTAACTAACGCCTTCACAAAAACAGAATTGTAACCCATTCCCTTAAATGCAGGTTTAATATAAAAATTGTTTTTTCCTCGTGTTTCATATCCATGCAGATCCCTACAATATACCTTATATCTCCCAAAGTAGATGGCATAGTGCCCAAATGAATCTTATTCCAACTCTAGCATACCTATCACAGTTCAATATCATTCTCATACCTCTATTCTACAATTTTTAAAGCCTGTCTATTCCACCACTATTACCTAAGTAGAGCACTGTACCACAACAATAATACATTGGCAAAATCAGTGCATTATACAGCATATATCGTGAATATTTTGACAACACATCTTTTAATCTATAAATCACACTCAACCTCTTTCCTATCTTTCCGGTAATTTATTTATTTATTTATACACTGATTTAATGTAATGTAGTCAATATGATCGTTAAAATTTAGTTTATTGTCAACCATCACTCCTAGATACTTCAGCACCTCTACAAATGGAACATGTGCACCCTCAATGTTAACAAATCGTTTTCTATCTACTATATATTTGTAATCACTTTCACTACTGATGCACATAGGTTTTGTCTTACCAACATTTAATTTCAACTTATTCACAGCAAACCACTTGCCCAAGGTTGTCATTTCCTCATTTACAACATCGATTAGCTCTTCTACGTTGTTACCTTCCAAATAAATAATAGTATCATCAGCAAAACAATGATATCTACATTTTTTCAATTGCTGGCCTAAATCATTTATGTAAAGAGCGAACAATACGGGCCCTAATACACTTCCCTGTGGAACTCCCCTATTGACTTCCGTTACTGTTGATTCTTGACTTTCAACTCTTTGTTTCCTATGTTGGAGATAATTCCTAAACCATTTTAGACAATTTGTTTGTACGACATATGCATTTAGTTTATCAATTAATCTGTCTCTATCCACTGTTTCAAATGCTCTCTTCAGGTCCAGAAACACAACCACAACTGCAACTGCCTTGTATTCTTTCCATTCTGCAATAACATACTGAAGTGCAGTTTCACAGCTATACTTTTCTCTAAACCCCGATTGAAGACTGGATAAGATATTATTTTCTCTAATAAATTCTTCAAATTGAGCATAAATTACTTTTTCTAAAATCTTCTCAATAGCTGGCAGTGTATTCACAGGTCTGAACTCCTCACAGAATATGGTTTTTGTTACCTTTCGAATTGGTATCACCACTGAAACTTTCAATTTTTCTGTCACCTTATGTTCTTCTATTGATGTATTAATTGTGTGAATTAAAGGTTTTTCCACTTCTTCCTAGTACTTTTTAATGAACGCTATAGTAATTCCATCTGGACTGCTTTTATTGTTTAAGCTGAACACAATTTTTTTCAATTCTTCCTCTTCTATCATTCTGAACTCCTCTAATTTATAACCTCGGAAGTGTAATACAGTCTGTCCCCCTGTCTGTCTTATTGAACCCACAATTTCTTCAATACTGTATATAAAATATCTATTAAATTTATCTGCAATCACTGCAGCATCATCATACACAACTCCATCAAATTTCACCACTCCAACAGTATCATCCATAGTTTTACCTGATATCTTCTTCAGTGTTTTCTACATATTTTTCGAGTTGAACCTATTTTTATCAATTTCTGTCTCATAATATTTCCTTTTTTCTCTCTTTATCATCTGCACCGTTACATACCTCAATTTTCTATATTCCTCCCTTTCTACTTGTAGACCTGTAAACAACGCCTATGTGCCTCATTTCTATTTTTAATTGACATCTTTATTTTATCATTAAACCAGCAACTGCTATCCCTTACCACTATTTCTTTCTCAGGCATAACTACATTTTTCACCATTTCAATTTTTTCCATCATATCATCAAATTTTTCGTTGACATCCTTCTTATTATACTCCCATCTAATATTAGCAAAAGCCTCTCTTGCTTGCTCTTCGCTAACTACCAGCTTTCTAACCATTTTTTTGGTGTATTTATCTTTCATTGTAAATTTGTTACCATGTTCTCTAACATTGGTCACAACCAGATCATAACAATATCGTTAATATGAAAATATCACTATGCAGAGAAATAGATTATATTTTTAGGTGAAAACCGTGCGTCGAACTAAAAAAAATTTAATTCGTGTATGATTTAGGCCATGAAAAAGCGCAAATTTTTGTGACCGACTACCTCCTTTTTATATATAACCATATATTTGTGCATATTAAAGTTGCCATGATCACATGAAAACAAATCATTTTTAGAAATAAAAAGGTTGGACGCGAAATCATACGCAAGTAATTTTAAGTCAATTGCAAGTACAGGTAAAATAATACTTCAAACTATACTTTTTATATTTGCATATGTACTGAATTTATTTCGCAAATGTAGTTACACCCTGTTCTACAGCTACATATTTGAAATAAACCCTACTATTCAACTAATAAATTTATACTCATTTGCTTTCCCTTGTTCAATACACACAATTTATCATTTTGTCGGGTTCGGTAGTTTAAACATTAGAGTGGGGTTCTTATTCAGTCAAGATCGTGAAATTATTTGTTTGAAAGAATAGCTGAAACAACGGGTCCTTCCACCAGAACAATTTAAGGGATTGCTAAGAAAAGTACATCAAAACCTGAAGAAAGTAAGTTTAAATTACCTCGGAAAACAAGCCAGCATCCTAAATCTACCATCGACAAGTGAAACAATGCAAAAGGTGTTTGCAGAAAATATCTATTTAACAAGAAAATTAAGCAGTTGTCTTATAATAAAGGTGGGTTTCGAAATAGCAGAAGATCATCGACAACAGGAAGGTCTTATTAGAAACTTTCGCAATAAGATCAAAGTGTACTACGTTACTGAGAAAAATGTAAAAAAATATGTGAAGGCGGGATCATTGTTGACAATGACGAATCTTTGTCTGCAAGGTCACATTTAAATTGCATTGAATGGTAAGATAATAGTAGCAAGGAATTCTTAGAACCAAAGACTAGACAATTCACAATTTTGAACACGTATCTCAATTAAATAAGTAAAAATAATCACAAAATGCTAAGTGGGATCAATCGATTTGTGTGCCCCTGTTAAAATGACGGACGTTTAATTTTGGTCACAACTGCTGTACTGTAGCAGTATAGTGTATTACTAGTCCCCCCCTTTTTCATGGTCTAATGTTTAAGAACACATATGAGCTTTTGAATTTTTTTTAGTTTGACCCAACCTAAAAAAATTAAATCTATTTCTCTGCATGGTTATATGTCATATTAACGATAACCCACATGAAGTTACCCACAGTTTAGCCACAAAAATTAATTTGTATATTTGGACGAATAAATGCACTTTAATTGATTTTAAACCAAAATTACTATGTCGGTATATAATCTAAATATCATTACGATACGTTTGGGCGTCGTAATTGCGAACTTCGCTTACGGGACCGTGTGGGCACCTTTGTGATAGCAAATTTGACAACGTTTTCAAATTTTGTTTGCGTGCAATTTTTTTATACATAGAATAAACAATTACTAATAACATATTAAAAATAAAATGCTGTTATTTTTTTTTAAAAAGTTACAAGACCGAGAAGTTATACCCGACCGACGTAATCGAGAGCATTTCTTTGATGGCAAATTGGACATCGTTTGTAACATTTTGTTTGCGTGCAAATTTTTTTATGCATAGAATGAACAATTATAAACAACATATTAAAAAAATAATATGCTGTTATTTTTTTAAAAAAAGTTACAAGACCGAGAAGTTATACCCGAGCGACGTAATCGAGAGCATTTCTTTGATGGCAAATTGGACATCGTTTGTCACATTTTTTTTGCGTGCAAATTTTTTTATACATAGAATGAACAATTATAAACAACATATTAAGAAAATTAAAAATTCTGTTACTTTTTAAAAAAATTACAAAACCGAGAAGTTATACCTGAGCGACGTAATCGAGAGCATTTCTTTGATGGCAAATTGGACATCGTTTGTCACATTTTTTTTGCGTTTTTTTAATATGTTGTTTATAATTCTTCATTCTATGCAAAAAAAATGTGACAACCGATGTCCAATTTGCCATCAAAGAAATGCTCTCGATTACGTCGCTAGGGTATAACTTCTCGGTTTTGTAACTTTGTTTAAAAAATAACAGCAATTAAATTTTTAATATGTTGTTTGTAATTGTTTATTCTATGTACAGAAAAATTACACGCAAAAAATGTGACAAACGATGTCCAATTTGCCATCAAGGAGTAGCTCTCGATTACGTCGTTCGGGTATAACTTCTCGGTTTTGTAACTTTGTTTAAAAAATAACAGCAATTAAATTTTTTAATATGTTGTTTGTAATTGTTTATTCTATGTACAGAAATAATTACACGCAAAAAAATGTGACAAACGATGTCCAATTTGCCATCAAGGAGTAGCTCTCGATTACGTCGCTCGGGTATAACTTCTCGGTTTTGTAACTTTGTTTAAAAAATAACAGCAATTAAATTTTTTAATATGTTGTTTGTAATTGTTTATTCTATGTACAGAAAAAATTACACGCAAAAAAAATGTGACAAACGATGTCCAATTTGCCAACAAGGAGTAGCTCTCGATTACGTCGCTCGGGTATAACTTCTCGGTTTTGTAACTTTGTTTAAAAAATAACAGCAATTAAATTTTTAATATGTTGTTTGTAATTGTTTATTCTATGTACAGAAAAAATTACACGCAAAAAAAATGTGACAAACGATGTCCAATTTGCCAACAAGGAGTAGCTCTCGATTACGTCGCTCGGGTATAACTTCTCGGTTTTGTAACTTTGTTTAAAAAAATAACAGCAATTAAATTTTTTAATATGTTGTTTGTAATTGTTTATTCTATGTACAGAAAAAATTACACGCAAAAAAATGTGACAAACGATGTCCAATTTGCCATCAAGGAGTAGCTCTCGATTACGTCGTTCGGGTATAACTTCTCGGTTTTGTAACTTTGTTTAAAAAAATAACAGCAATTAAATTTTTTAATATGTTGTTTGTAATTGTTTATTCTATGTACAGAAATAATTACACGCAAAAAAAATGTGACAAACGATGTCCAATTTGCCATCAAGGAGTAGCTCTCGATTACGTCGCTCGGGTATAACTTCTCGGTTTTGTAACTTTGTTTAAAAAATAACAGCAATTAAATTTTTTAATATGTTGTTTGTAATTGTTTATTCTATGTACAGAAAAATTACACGCAAAAAAATGTGACAAACGATGTCCAATTTGCCAACAAGGAGTAGCTCTCGATTACGTCGCTCGGGTATAACTTCTCGGTTTTGTAACTTTGTTTAAAAAATAACAGCAATTAAATTTTTTAATATGTTGTTTGTAATTGTTTATTCTATGTACAGAAAAAATTACCACCCAAAAAAAATTTGACAAACGATGTCAAATTTGCTATCACAAAGGTGCCCACACGGTCCCGCAAGCAAAGTTCGCAATTACGACGCACAGAGTAGCTTTTTCTTCTCATAACGTATCGTAATAATATTTAGATTATATACCGATATAGTAATTTTGGTTTAAAATCAATTAAAATGCATTTATTCGTCCATATATACAAAATAATTTGTGTGGCTAAAAGTGTGGGTAACTTCACGTGGGTTTAACGATATGGTCATCATCATGCAAAGCAACGGTTTTTATTTTTCTAAGCAAAAACCGTGCATCGTAATGAAACAATCTCAAGAGATCAAATTTGCTTAGAAATGATTGGGGATCAATGTCTGGTAAAATAAGCTAGTCAAATTATGTACTGGTAAAAATAAAAAGTGTGGTACATTAAACAATCCCTCTTAATACATAGCACATGTATGTCAATTTTCATTAAGTGTATTATAGATATTCCTAAAGAGAGGCATTTATGCAAAACGCATTTTTCGCATATTTTGCATATTTTATGCATTTTTTTATTTATTTGCATATTTATCTAAAACCTCTGCATATGATGCATAAAATACCGAAAAATGGAGTTTTTGAATTTGATGAGCCGTACTATACTTGGAAAACCCTAAGCTTGATTTTAATCTTTTGTGTCGTTTTATTACTTTAAGGGTCTCTAAAAAGCTACTTAACGGTAAGCAGGTAGTCCGCAGATAACAAGGAGTCAGAAATAAATCCTAATACTTTCACCTCACTATATTCTCTTTTCCTAATGTGTTTTTTATTTTCATAACCTGTTGTTCGCCCGATTATACCTGGATTTAATAAAGATGGTCAAAAATACCCACAATTACGGCTAATTACAACAGATAATGATAAAGGGAAATCCCCAACAAATTCGACATTACTATTTGCGTATAAAGTTTCAAGTAGTTTTAGTTGAGATCTTGATGACAACAGGTTGATTTATAGATTTTAATATAAAGTGAAAATGCCTAAAGTGAACGGTGGTGTAAACGTATGGATTAAACCGTACAAAGAAATGTATATTGACATGGAAAAAGTCTACTGCTCGGTTTGCTCTAAAATTGTAAGTAAAAAGGCTTTTATTATTTTTTGTTTAACGAATCGTGTGATACTCCGCTGATGAGGGCTTTCTATGTAAATTCTTAAAATCCATGTCTATATGGTGGAAGCATACTTCACTTTTTGGCCAAATTGAGTTTTTTATATAAAAATTTTAAAATAATTCAGTTCACGTTTTGACAAAAGCAAACAAGTCAACGTCTATTCTATCACAGTACAGTGAAATGAAACTGGTATTTTAATATAAGTCAACCCGCTTCAGAATGATTAAATGTCAAAAGCATATATTATGTAACGATATATGTCTCCTTTTGCCTCACGCTGTATTTTCTATTGATATTGTTTTAGCTGCTACTAGCAGATATTGTGTCATACATATATCGTTTCATTTTTAATGTTACTGAAGAACAAAAACTCGAAGACAGGTAACTAAAATTTTCAACAACCTCTTTTGAGTGCAGTATGCCATGCCATAAAAATTAGGTAAACTTGTTTAAAATTCAGGTGTTTCTGTAAGTAAAACCATAAAGTTTGCCTAATTTAGCTTTGCTTTTTTCAGATACCATGTGAAAGAAAGTTTCAAATAGATCAACATGCAAAAACTTCTGCTCACATAGCCAAACTGGAAAAGTTTAAAACGGGGGATGACAAGGCTCAATCTTCTTTGTGCAAATTTCTTCAGTCTAGCAGCAAAAAAGGAAATTAGACGACCAACAGATATTTAATGAAGATTTATGTCGTGCTATGATAGCTTCAAATATTCCTCTGTCCAAGTTAGGCAACAATAATTTTAGTTCATTTCTTCAAAAATACTGCAAACTAAATGTTCCTAGTGAAAGAACACTAAGAAGAAATGACGTGGGGTCTTTGTATTCAGAAGTTATAGAAGAAATAAAACAGAAAATTGGGAATAACAATTTCTATATATGTATTGATGAAACTACTGATTCTGTAGGACGTTATATAGCCCATTTGTTAATTGGTGTTCTCAACGACGACATGTTGCCGAAGTCTTATCTAATTTCGTCCAAGCAATTAGAAAAGACAAATGCTTTAACTATGGCCAGATTTGTCCAAGAAGAACTTTGCAAGTTTTTTCTGCCTGCAGTCGTTCCCAGTGAGAAACTGTTACTCCTGTTATCGGATGCAGCACCTTACATGATAAAGGCAGGACAGAATCTTAAAATATTTTATCCAAAGCTAACGCATGTAACTTGTATAGCACATGGTCTAAATAGGGTTGCTGAGGAGATAAGAAAAAAATTTCCCGATGTTAACAAGTTGATCTCTAGTATTAAAAAGGTATTTCTTAAAGCACCTACGAGAGTGCTGATATATAAAGAAAGATTGCCCAACATCCCTTTGCCACCTCAACCTGTAATAACTAGGTGGGGAACGTGGCTAAAAGCTGCAATTTTTTATGCAGAACTTTTTTCCGGAATAAAGGACTTGATTTCTGAATTGGAAGATAATAGCTGTCAATCTCTTTTGGAAGCAAAAAGAAGTAGTGAAAATGAAGATATTAAACAGCAGCTGTCATTTATAAAGTTCAATTATAGTTTTCTTCATGAAACGCTAACTCAGTTAGAAAAGTCTAGTGTACCACTTTTAGACAGCTTACAATTAGTAAGAAACTCTGAATCAGCTCTTAAAAATGTCAGGAGTAAAATTGGAATAGAAATTTTTCAAAAATTTAAAAACGTCTTAGAAAAAAATAGCGGCTACAAATTTCTTTCTGAAGTGGGTGATATTTTAATGGGAAATTTTAATTCGTCAATTGACTTGGATCCTGGAACAATTACAGATTTAAAGTACGCTCCAATTACATCAGTTGATGTGGAAAGGAGCTTTTCCGTGTATAAACATATGTATTCGGATAAGAGACAAAACTTTTTAACCGAAAATTTTGAGCAACATCTAATTGTTTATTGTTTTTACAATTAGCTTGGGTTAATTTTTGATTGTAATTTTTTAATAAACTTATTTTAAATATAAAAATATATTTTATTTTATTGCATATTTTTTAATTTATTTGCATATATTCGATAAAGTACATGCATATATATGCGCATATTTGTTGTGTTTTTCATGCATATTTGCCCTTCTTTAAATAAGTAATTTATGTTTGAACACTGTACCTCAAAAGTTAAGACGTTTAGGGCATTCGTTAAGATAAAGTTTTCTTATTAAAATGGTCCCAAAAATCACTCCATTAAAGATTGGTATCAATTAATGAACATGATAAACTGATCGAGTTTATTAAAAAATCAGCCCCTCCAAATAATTTCATTGATACTAATTAAAATAATATATGTAAACATTATGCATATTTTTGTATTTTTTATGCATTACTGTTTTACTTTCAACAGTACAAGGACATACATTTGTGTACTTTGTCACATCCTTATTTCACACTATAAAAACATTATTTTTTTTTCAATAATGAATCTAAATGTAATTATTTTAATTAGCATTAAGTATACCAACACAAAAAGTAAAACTCCAAAATATTTACGAGGTTTAAATAATGGACTTTCTCACAACGTCTTTTAAGGAAAAAAACATAAACAGTAGTTGATTATCATTGGACTTTGGTTAATATTCATGGGTCAGAAGTCAAGAACAAAGTACCAATTCTGTCCAACAACATATGACTATTAGATTTTGTTAACAACATGAAGTTCCATGATGATTTAATGATTGTTGAAATGATGGTTAAGGTATTCTAAGCAATTTCAAATCATTTTGTAATAAATAAGTATGTTACAAAAGAGTAAAAATTAACTACAAATATTGCGGGTGGAATATACAAGGTGTCCCAAAAGTAACAGACAGCGGAAAAAGTATTGATAGGGGATGAAATTTGAAGAGAATAATTCATTTGGCGTTTTTTGAGCTGGTGCACATTTAGTTAATTATGAATTCTAAAATTAACCAATCATACGAGCACTATAGCAATACACTCATTCGATTTGAAAATTTACTGTATTTTGAAATTTTGAATTGCTAACAAAATGTACGAATCTACCACATAATTTTCTTTAAATTATACTATGATTTTCCAGGCTATTAAGCCGTGATCTATTGCAACTTCTTGGAACTTAATTGGAAGAAGTTCCAATAAATATGGACACCGGTCGTGAAAGTCTACATTTTTTATTTAAATTAACATATTTATAACCCAAATAATTTTTCAATAACAGGTACAATATTTCTCAATCACATTACTGCGGATAAGTATTTTTTCCGTCGACCGTGCATTTATGACTTACATTAACGTAAACAAAATCGTTCATTAACGACCCCTATTAATGAACGATTTTCTATTAATGAACGCTTTGAGTATAAGCAACTAAGCATACAATTGTATACCTAAAAGCCATTTTATCTGTCAATCAATTACAATATGAAAATGTAAATAAAAAGTTTGCCATAATTTGTAGCAAAGCAAATTGTAATAATAACGAATCAACATTAATTTACAGTTGTAATAAATCTTCAATTTGTTCACACAAACTTTGAGATATTTTTGTACTGTATACAACATTCTGATGATAACACTTAATAACATTTAACGATGTTTATTTACAAGCTATTGTCTCACACAGTTCTTCAATATTGTTTCCTCATTCTTCAAAAGTTAAATTCTTCAAACGGTCTTGTAAGAGAAAATAAAAACTATAAAAAAGGAATGGTCCGATAAACATTCCGACTTCTAAAAATATCTTTTGGAAATGTAGTGGAACCACTTTAAGAAAATGTTTTTTTTTATAAACTCTACATGAGCATATTGTGTGAAATAACATTAAGGTGAAATCAAGCTTCATCCTTAAAGAATCTTAAGCTGGAATACACAATAGCGATATGAATAAATATTTTTGTTTGGTATGATGTGACAAGTCATTATCAAAAGTTCAACTGGTTTACAGGCAATGTAGAGATGTACTTGGGCTTTTTGTATCATTTATCAAACATTGTCGACCATTTCTGGTTAGGTCTTTGTAGATGAATCACTATTTTGAATAAGCACCAATTCCTTCTCACAAAAAAGATTTATTTACTGTTTTGCTGTGATAAAAACTATTGTATTTAGACGCAACAATTGGAATTTAGTACCTCAATTCTCCATCAACTTAGTGACCTTAATTGAAATGCTGTTGTCAAATAGCCATACAAAAGACGAAAAGGCAAAGAATAAACAAATACAAAGCTCACAAAAAAGTAGAAGTAATGAAGATAGGTTATGTTATACAATTAAAAAATTGTGGTGAAATCATAAAACGGTACTCTCTAAATGTGCGTTTACAATAGCATATCTTTTCTAAAATTATTAAATTATAATTTTATTAAAATTACAAAGTACGGTCGACGGAAAAGTTGTGTAACTAACTCTTGAATTAAACGGCGATTAACAATCTCAAACATTAACGCATGAGCGAAGCAATTGTTAATCGCCCTTATTAATACACTCGTTTGTTAAATAACTATTAAAGGGAAGGAGGAAGAAAGAAAAAAAAATAGCCGGTATATAAAGTCTACATAAAATAACCAATCAAAATAGACAATATATGATTAATTTTGCCGCAGATAACAATCTGATAATTAAAACCACAATGTTACTAGCTAAAGTTAAACAAGGAATCCCTAAATTAAACAAACAAAGACGTCAAACATGGAAAAAATTAAACATCGATGCATTAAAAAAGGAAGCAATGAGGAAAGAATATGTTCAAGCCATCAATAGAGGTATGAAGGAAATAAATAGCTGTACACCTATACACCTATAAATAATTAAAAATAAAAAACATTAAACTAGGAGGACAAAAATTGGAAATATAAGAAAATTACATTAATATATACATTAAAACAAAAGAAAAGTAACTGCAACTTGTAGGAAAAGAAAAGGGAACTACCGAAAAACCATAACGAGGAAAGAATAAAAGAACTATACAGAATATTAAAGCAAGAAAAGCAAGGATACCAGCAACCACAACTATATTTTAAAGATGACCAAGAGAAGATGCGGAAATCCAAAAAATATGGGTAGAACACCTTAATCAAAACAAGATAACAAGTAGAAAGTGAACAAAAAATACATCAATACCAGGTGGGTTTTAAAAGCGGAAAATCAGTTATCGACCATATATTTGTTATTAAAGAAATACAGGAAAGATGCGACAGGAAAAATTTTCAACTGCATTGTCTGTTTCTAAACTCAAACAGATTAAATAGAACAACAATATAATCAAATTGACATTGGACAACTCTGTTATAGAATACGATTCAATGGTGTTTTATCGGAAGAATTTAGTAGGCCTAAAACAAAGTGACCCAACTTCAACGTTTCTTTAATATTGTAGTAGAGATGGTCTTAAGTGACAGCAAAATTCCACTATAAAACAATACCTAGTTCTATCATCCAAGACAAAAGAACAACTAAAAACTTTGTTCAAGGAACGAAAGGAGAACTTATTAAATATAGAATTAGAAATTAATTAAAACAAGTTCAAATACTTAGTGCTGAGAAAACATAAACAAGAAGACGAATTACTGTGGAACATACAAAATTGATTGAGCCACCAGTATAGTGTATCTAGGGGTTGAAATTAATAGCGACGAAACAATTACAGCGAAATAGATAGACGGATTGCAGCAAGATCAAGATGTTTAGGCAAGTTTGTTATAAGACCAACTATGATAAATGATAGCAAAGTATGGGTGCCAACACAACAGTGTATAAATAAACTAGAGCTTCAAACGATATATAAAGGTGTTAAGAAAGGTAACAGACGGAGAAGAAAGTCAAATAAAAAACTGCTGGAAGCATACAACGATGTAGGAATAAAAACTATAATTGACCATATAATAAAACTACCAGCTCACCAATTAACAAAATAGGTATACAAAGAGAAATTAGGATGTAGGAATAGAAGAGGTAGACCTAAGAAAACTTGGAGAGAACTAGCAGAGGAAGACCTAATTTACTATGGAATCAAAAACTGGCAAACGTTTAACAAACAGAAAAACACCAAAAACTGCACCAAAACTTTACTCGGACACGTGTTTCAACAGCTAAGCTGTTATCATCAGCGATGCCAATACTAAAAATAAAAACAACGGGAAGCTTGTATATACTATCTGCTTATCACGCATCGTTTAACTTAATTGATTCTTAGATAAGCTTAAATAATCCTAATGGACCGTTATCATCATAATTCATAAGCAAATTTTTGTTTTTAAAAATGTCTAAACTTTCATAAGAATCAAGTTCGTTTTTATTATCTACCCTCTTTACTAATTCAATGTCGCCTACTCTATGGCCATTTTCAAGCATATGCATGGCAACACTGGACCTATCTGTGCGATGATATTTGACATGAGCTACGTGCTCTTTAAAACGAGTTTTAATAGGTCTCTTGGTTTGCCCTATATATACTTGGATACAGTCTTTACAATTAATTTTATATATTCCCGATTTATCACACATTTCTATTGGGTCTTTCGGATTGCCTAAAAGATTTTGCAAGTTGTTACTACTAGAGGTTACTGTTTTATAATCAAATTTTGAAAATATTTTTTGAAGACCTTTTGAGTATGTGGGATAATTTGGTAATTTGACATATTTCTTATCTATTTTGCTATTACTAGTTCCTAACGTTGTAATGTTTCTAATGTTTAACTTATGTTTATGTTTTCTAATTATGTTTGTGACAATTGATTCTTGAAAACCATTGTATGATGCAATCTGCTTAATATTTCGCAGTTCTTTATCAAAGTTTTGTTTTGACAATGGGAAATGTAATAATCGGTGAATCAAAAGTTGAAAGATGCAAGTTTATGTTGCATACTATGGTTGGAATCATTTGTTATAAACCTCATAGTGTTAGTGTCTTTACGATAAATATCTATATCTAGTTTGTTGCCATTTCTTGTCACTAAAGTGTCTAAGAAAGGTAACTTAAGGTTTGTTTCTGTTTCATAGGTAAACTTGATCGTCTCAAATTTTGAATTTAAAATTTCTACAAATTGCTGAGGGCTGTAAACTTTAGTGTCGATGACTGCAAAAACGTCATCTTCCAGGTCTACACTACGGAACAGGTTCTTCAAGATTAAAAGTAAGATTTCTTTTGTTAAATGTGACATTGAATTTTTTAAATCTTGCCGCAAAGCAGGTGTTTTTCCAAAATTTATTAAAGTTTATGCAAATTTTAATTCATACTCATGTAAAAAGGCGCTTGAATTTGCTAAGCGTAAATGGTTAGATTTGGAAATTAAATATCATTATGGTAAATTAGGTAAATTAAAGTTAGAAGCATATGAATTACATTTAAAACTGACTTCAGGATTAAATGATGACGAGTATGTTCAATGGATTAAGTTTTTGCACCATATTAATGAAATTATTCAACACAAATTTTGGCAAAAAGATGACCCACAACAAAAGTTCACAGAATTATCTAAAAAAGAAAAAGAGGTGCACAGACTTGATCCCCAAAATCTAACATAGTGGTAAACAAATCCTCGGAGATTTTTAACAATGACGAATTAACTTTGTTGAATAAAGGCTTGAAATATAACCTCAAATTTAACAAAGCGCCCATAGATAAGATTATTGTAGGAATTGAAAGTTCGATCAAACTTTTAGACGATAATTCTAAAAATTCATTAGGAATGCCTGTAAAATTCAAATTTCAGATAATATTCAGCAGTTACCAAAATTTAAATTTAACGCGAGAGAAATAAACATTGTTAAAAATCTTAAAGAGAAAAATTGTTGTTATCTCAAAGCAGATAAAGGCAATAAAGTAGTTATTTTGGACAAAGAGGATTATTTTGAGTCAGTTCAGGTGATGCTTAATGAAGGCCCCTATTCATTAATATCTAAAAATCCTCTTCCCAAAATGATTGCTGATACCCGTAGAGTCTTATTAGAATATGGAAATATTATACCAAAACAACTTAGGTTTAGACTAACGGTATCTATCCCGGTTCTTCCTAGAATGTATTGTTTACCTAAGATACATAAACCCGGAAAAGCAACGCATCCCATTGTTTCAGGTATTAATGCTCCTACTTATCTGATATCTAAATGGTTGTCAAATACATTCAACAGTTTTGAATATCAACAATCAAATTTCAGTGTTCAAAATTCATACGATTTTATTGAAAAAATTAAAAACATTGAGCTGACTGAGAACGAAGTTTTAGTTTCATTCGATGTCTGTTCATTGTTTCCAAAGCGTTCCGATAGACATCACTTAGTTATTTGAAAGATATGTTACACCAAAACCATTTAGACAATTCAGAAGTAGATAATTTTATTAAATTAGCAAGATTATGTATGAGTCAAACCTACTTTCAAATTAACAATAATATTTATCAACAAAATTATGGTACAACAATGGGTAACTTATCTCCGTTTATGGCTAATCTGTTCATGGGTAAATTTGAAACTGATATAAAAAATAAATTAGATTATTTTCGTAGAATTTGGTGTAGATATGTAGATGACGTTTTGCAGTCATCGACACTAAAGTTTACAGCCCTCAGCAATTTGTAGAAATTTTAAATTCAAAATTTGAGACGATCAAGTTTACCTATGAAACAGAAACAAACCTTAAGTTACCTTTTTAGACACTTTAGTGACCAGAAATGGCAACAAACTAGATATAGATATTTATCGTAAAGACACTAACACTATGAGGTTTATAACAAATGATTCCAACCATAGTATGCAACATAAACTTGCATCTTTTAACTTTTTGATTCACCGATTATTACATTTCCCATTGTCAAAACAAAACTTTGATAAAGAACTGCGAAATATTAAGCAGATTACATCATACAATGGTTTTCAAGAATCAATTGTCACAAACATAATTAGAAAACATAAAAATATGTTAAACATTAGAAACATTACAACGTTAGGAACTAGTAATAGCAAAATAGATAAGAAATATGTCAAATTACCAAATTATCCCATATACACAAAAGGTCTTCAAAAAATATTTTCAAAATTTGATTATAAAACAGTAACCTCTAGTAGTAACAACTTGCAAAATCTTTTAGGCAATCCGAAAGACCCAATAGAAATGTGTGATAAATCGGGAATATATAAAATTAATTGTAAAGACTGTAACCAAGTATATATAGGGCAAACCAAGAAACCTATTAAAACTCGTTTTAAAGAGCACGTAGCTCATGCTCAAATATCATCGCACAGATAGGTCCAGTGTTGCCATGCATATGCTTAAAAATGGCTATAGAGTAGGCGACATTGAATTAATTAAGAGGGTAGATAATAAAAGCGAACTTGATTCTTATGAAAGTTTAGAAATTTTTAAAAACAAAAATTTGCTTATGAATTATGATGATAACGGTCCATTAGGGTTTTCGGAATTATTTAAGCTTATCTAAGAATTAATTAAGTTAAACGATGCGTAATAAGCAGATAGTATATATAAGCTTCCCGTTGTTTTTATTTTTAGTATCGGTATCGCTGATGATAACAGCTTAGCTGTTGAAACACGTGTCCGAGTAAAGTTTTTGGTGCAGTTTTTGGTGTTTTTCTATTGGTTAAATAGACGCTGCAGTTGGTGTTCCTTTCCTTTGATGGCAAACGTTAGTTCGACCCAGGTCGCAGGTTGTTACCATCGCATGTTGACAGGAAGTGTTGGCCTCAGTCATGCCTGTCAGTAGGCTTGACCATTGCACACGGCAATACTGAGTCGTTAAGGTTTTAGTATTAGCCACGAATTTATTCATTGCACCTGGCAATCTAAAATGGAAAACCTCAAAACACTGGCCACGGTACGCGTAATTTCCAATGCATTTGGCAGTATTTTATACTGGCCTAGGATAAAAGATATTAGGTTCCAATGCACAAGGCAGTAAACATTGTTCTCGGACACCTGGAGTACCATTGCACTATGGCAGTATAATTTATGCAGATCTGAAGTTGTTTCCAAGAACAGTAATAGCACCAATTATATGAATAAAAGTTAAATAAAGATGAATTTAAGTGAGATCAAAATTTAAGTTGTGCTAACTTGTTAACTAATGACCAAGCCGACTGACGCATGACCATCTAGACATGTTAAATTCAATTTATTTAATTGAATAAAATTAACAGTACCCATTTCAGGTTTAAAAAAGTTAATTTACTCCCCCCCCCCTCTCACAATAATAATCGAAGAATCGTCTGTGAATCTGCGTCGACAATTACAAAGCTAACAATAATATTTTTTTTACTCAAAAATTCTGAATTTTTCAGTTTTCAGTACCCACTTTATAAAGTAGTATATTGGTTTTTTGAATATATATTTTTTAAATTAGTATTACTATTATTTTTTAGGAATCACTATTAATTTCGTGCAATTCAATCGTTATCGACTGTCAAAACATACACTACAAACTACTTATTTTAGCGGCACCTTCTGTATTTACTGAAGTTCTCATATTTAGAAGACTAATCTAAATTCTTGTTTCTTCTAATAAACAGAAAAATCAACCTTAGTGATTTGTCAAGATTCATACCTAATTTGAAAATTACTTAAGCTTCGTTAACTTAAAAAACTAAAAATTATAGAATGTTTGAAATATTTATATTTATATTACTAAATAAAATTAAAAAATACTTTGTTTGCTACTTTCTGATTTTATAAAAAAATTAAAATGTGATTTTGAAACAAAATAATTTCAAGCTTCTGTGTAAACGCAGCTTAAGTTTATCATTAGTATAAATATGATTACTAACTTTTTTGGTTACTAAAAATTTTCAATTGATACCGTAATTTACTGGTATTGTAAACTAATTTAAATGCAATAGATGAAACGATTTGAATACGTGAAATCAGTGCAATATACGATAAGCAATTTGCATTGTTCGAATAGGACCAAATGTTGCATATTGACGTGACAATAGTTAAGTAAGTAAATAAAAGTAACTTAGCAAACCAAATTTTTCCCAATGTAAGAATAATGATAGGCAGAGGGTGAAAAATTTTGATAGAGTATTGTTCTTATTTGTTCTGATTTCACTATTCATATTGAATTACAACGATTACACTCAAAATCAATTACACATAATTTTTATTTCTCAAGTGGTAATAGTTATTTTCATTATTATAAGTGAAGAAACGTATTGTTATTTGTATTCACGAGAAGTAAAGAAAAACTTACTTTTCTTTACTAATAATATATACAATTTTTTTACAAAAATTGTTTAAAATGTACTAGCACAATAAATAAATTAACAACAAAATTAGAATTATTAATTTATTAATCGTACTTTTGTCTAAGTTTCGCTTCCTTGTAGTGATTAAATTATAAACTGAAATTATTATTAGGTTGTAAATTAAAACTAATCATAATTAAAATATAAATAATTACAATCCTATCAAAAATTTAAAAAAAATTAATAGAGAAAAAAAGTAGCCAAAAGTAATGACAATTAATATTAATACTGGAATTCTAATTTTTGTCGACAACAGTTAAATAAAAAAAATTTTACAAATTCAATGACGAAATCGATTCAAAAATTGAAAAAGATATCTTCCTTGCTTGTTTGTTTTTTATAATCTTCTTAAATTACAGTTACAAATTTTTAAATTTATTTCTGTATTTTATTGTAGACCGAAAAACTAAAAACTTACACACTGTAGTCAGCATACTCCATTTTGAAAAAATACATCCAGAATTATTACAGTTACATTTAAAGAACTAAAACAAATAAAAAATTGTAACTCAGAAGATTGTATCAAAATGTTTAACTTTAATGCAAGTGAAATTTGATAAAGAAGATAATTATACTTTTTAGAAACTTTCGAATAAAAAATTGTTAATCAATCAAATTGCGTTTTTATAAGAATTCCATTACGCCGAGATTTATCCTTTTTTAAAAGTTATCACTTTATCAGTTAATCAAAAAGCTTCGGCATTGGTTAAGGGTATTCCACTCGATGGTTTTACTGGCGATTTTTAACATATTTTGTCTTAAAACTGTGGGGAAACTGTTTGAGAAAATGAAATGACAAAAATTATTAGTACAACTGACCTATTTAGCTAAGATCCTTGATGGTCAAAAAATAAAAATCTTTATCAATTATCAATATAAAAAATAGTGAAACTAATAAAAATGAACGTTCTCCAACGGTACGTAAAGGAATGATGTCAGTAGTTTTTCTGAAAGCAAATTATCAACGTATATATTTTGAACCTTTCTCGATTACACGGCATTTTGGAAAAAAATATATAAATTTGGGGAGCTGTATTTTTAAGAATAAAATGGCAATGTTCGCTGTTTCCCTGGAAATTATCGGCAGCCTAACCTCGTTCCATCTCTCATCGTCTTATTCGCTTGCACCATGCAACTTGAGGCACGTGCCGAAGTCCGACACAAATCAGATTTACGACTGGAATTATGTTTCAATAAATTAAAAAACAAATAAACCATTCGACATTGAACAGAACTAAAAATTTTTTTTTCAATCACAGTTTCCACTAACGTAAGTTAATTTTAAATTTTATTTAAACAAGTTTTATTTAATAAAATTTCTCGTTTGAATCGTTTACGAATTTTGATTAGGTATTATTGTAATCGAACTTCACACACTAAAATATGTATATTGTTTTCCTAATTAATAAAATGGTGGGTAAATTTTTTCCAGAAGCTTATTCATGTTATTCAAGTCTCTGCTAATAGTCTGCCGCCTTTATCATTTTACCAAAAAACCTAGTCTATCAATATTATTGTTGTCAATTGTACCTATTTATTTATTAGACCTTCACAATTACCTAAATATTTTTTTTTCATTTTTTTATTTAAAACTACTTTTGCAGTCGTTCGATGCCAAACTTTTTGTTGCAAAAATTTCATTTCTAAAATATCAATATTTTTTCATGTTTTTCTAAAAATATTACATATTCTTAGAGGTTGAATAAAAATACTAGTTCGCGTCAAGTCTGGCGGCTTATTAGAGAACTGTGCTCCTCTTATTCTCTTGCCGTCTTTTGCCGTCTTTACATTAAACTTATTATTGGTAATAAATAATGCTGCGGGCGACAGGCGGCTCCTTATGTACTCATATTTTTCTTGTACAAGTTTACGTGACGGTTTATATAAACACACTGTTGGTGCTTTCAATACTCTATTTCATATAAATTGTTCTGTAATGTTTCATGACATATACACTAATCCATTTGAAAATTAAAAACGACGATTTACTTTTGCGAGTAGAATCCCCTTAAGTGTATTTTTTATGTTTTTTATAGTACCTACATAGCAAGAAAATATAGTAAGAGTTATTTTTAAAATCAAGACTTTTTGAAAGTTTTCAAGAACATCTCAATTTCTAAGACACAATCAAGAAATAAAGAATTTCATCAGACATCAGTAACTTTTTATTTCAAGTTATAACACTAATATTTTTGCACCGAGTACAGAATAGTTATTTATGTAACCATTGTTACTAATGACGCAAAAACTATGATTTTTTTTTGTAACGTAAGAACTTATTAACGCAACTCTTGACTCAGACCGATAAGTTCAAAACTTTTAAATAATTTAAAACAAAACGTTTTTACTTCATAGACGAGTTGAACACAAACTTAGAGCCATATTGGCAATCACCTAAATTATCAAGAATTTTCTCATTAAGTTTTAACAAATCAATTGTTGAAAGGTGTCAAAAAGTAAGGTTGAAGTTTTCGTATGGTTTGTTTTAAAGTTTTCTCATAGTTGGCAAAAGGTTGACTACGCTCACCATTTCGGCAAGCTTCAATACCGAAGTTTGTTTTTGTTTCAATACCGAATAATAGTAATAATAATAATAATAATAATAATAATAATAAAACGATTTCCTGCTATTCACCAAAAAATGACAGAATTAATTAATGAGACCATAAGACAACCAAATAAATTTCCAACTGAATCAATCAAGAGTGTAACATATCTTCTACTAAAAGGTGATGGTTTCAGAAAGAATTCAGCTAATGGGAAAATAATTACATGCCTTACAACTATGTATAAAATTGTTACTGGATGCTTGAACTTATTGATATATAATCACATAGCTGAAAATAATATATTATGTGAAGAACAAAATGAGTGCTGTAAAGGAGAGAGAGGATATAAGGAACAACTTACGATTGATCAAATAGATTTAGAACAAACAGTTCATGAGAAACGAAACCTTTATGCCAGTTATATGGATTATCAAAAAGCATTTGATAGTGTTCCCCACAGCTGGCTAATAAATACCTTAGAAATATATAAAATATCAAGTACACTTGTTAATTTTATTAAACACGTAATGAAATATTGGAAAATAATAATACAACTGAATACAAGAAAAGGGTCAAAAGAGCCCTAAAATTGCAATAAAAGAGGTATATTCCAGGGTGACTGTTTGTCACCATTACTATTTTGTATGGCATTGAATCCACTAAGCAACTTACTGAATAGCAGTAAATATGCATTCAAAATTAAGGGATCAGCAACAGAAAAAACCATCTTCTATATATGAACGATCATAAAATATATGCTGCAACTAAACAACAAAATAAATACCTAATGAAAATAACATCTACATTCAGTAATGATATCCAAAAGAAACTTGGATATGATAAGTGTAAAAACATCACTATTTATAAAGGCAAGTTGCCCACAACTAATACTCCAGAAAATGAAGACATACAAAATATGGAAGAAAATGAAGTCTATAAATATCTTGGAATAAGCGACAAATGGAAAAAGGAAAGTTAGAGAGACCCTTACTAGAAAGTTTAAAAGACGTTTGCACCAAATTGCTAAACCTCAACTAAACAGAAAGAACCTAGTTAAAGCTATAAATACATATGCTATTCTAGCACTAAGTTATAGCTTTGGTATAATAAAATGGACTCCAACACAATTAAAAGGCTTACAAAGAACTATTAGAACACTACTCACATCAAACAGACTTCATCATCCCAATTCTTGCGTAGAAAGAATGACAACATCCCGCAAAGATGGGGATCGTAGACTAATGGATATTCATAATTTGTACGACAACCAAGTAAATACGTTAAGGAATTACTTCTTGACTAGTCCCAACAACTCACAATTAATACAAATTACAAACATGGCGGATGATGATTATACACCGCTTAATCTTAAAGGGACTTTATTAAATCAATCTGACGACGCTAACGCAAGGAAACAAAATTGTTCTATTAAACCACTGCATGATCAGTTCTATGGACTCTTGAACAGCAATGATGTTGACAAAATATCGTCAAACAAATGGTTAGCTTATGGGGACCTATTTGGAGAAACTGAGGCGTTTATGGTGGCTATTCAAGACCGTGTGATACCAACAAATTATGACAAAAAACATATAATAAACGATGCAAATGTTACAGACGATTTATGTAAATTATGTAAACGACAAAAAGAGACGATGGATCATGTTATATCTGGATGTACGTTATTGGTCCAAAATGAATATACAAAACGTCACAACAATGTAGTAAAAATTATCCATCAGAAAGTTGTAGAAAAACAGAAACTGCAGTTCGAGTACCAACCGTAATATAAATATAACCCACACACAGTTTATGAAAATGTATGCGTATATTATGATCGAACAATATACACAGAACAGACAAACTTACATAATCGACCAGACGTAACAATAATAGATAAGACAAATAAAGTTGGTATAATTGTAGATGTGGCAGTTCTAGCCACAGCAAATCTGAAGAAAACGTATGACGAAAAGAAGCGAAAATATTCAGAATTTGCGATACAGGTTAAAAGAAATTGGAACCTTAATCTTAATAAAGTATCTATAGTACCTATAATCATATCAGCGCTGAGGGAGTAGTTTAGGTATTTATATGTTTTGTAATAGGCTAAGGCTTCCAAAGCATATATTTATTGTGCACTCATGAAATTTAAAACTTGGACACCACAATTTCTGTAAACAAAAGTTTGCACATTGTGAAGCGGGCTTAAGGGTATTATTTACAATTCTAACAGCAGGTAGTCTCAGCAGGGGTTATCTTATAGATTATAGAAGGACTGTAGAATGAATCATTACACTAAGCACGTTTTAGAAAATAAGTAATTTACGTTGCTTACTTCATTTTTTTCTTTAAAGAATATATTTGAAGGTATCGCTAATTAAACACCATAGCTCGATTAATTATCGAATCAAAATTTTGTTTAGAAATGTTTACAAAATAAAATTAGAAATAATTTTGATTTAAATAACGTCTACAAGCAATAACTTTTAAATTAAATCAAAAAACTAAACATGGTTATTTGGGTTCGTGGTTCGTGGAACAATCAGGACTTGCGAATCTGTTCTAAAATTCGTACGTAGCACCGTCCAAATTAATGTTCCGATTGCCGTTCGGTTCGTTGTTCTGTTTGTTCCTCGGTTTATTGTTCAGGTGTGTACGAAGCTTTACAATAAGCATATTAATATGAACTATATCTTATGAAAGGAGAGTTATGTAACTATAATTAACGACTTAACGTTACGTTAGTAGATTCCATTTATTATTTACACATATTTTCTTGGAACATTCGATAATTAACTATCGGGATATGATGACCCTATACTTCGCAGGTTGTGCGCAACTGGATACAAGCAAATAACTTGGAGCTGTTACCCTGGCCAGCAAAAAGCCCAGATTTTAACATTATCGAAAATGTTTGGGCTCGAATACTTGCTGTTATCCGAAGACAACAAGGGCCAAATTTTATACCAGTAAACCGTAATGCACTAATTGCAGCCATTGATACCGCATGGGAAACGATTAATATTAATTATATTGATACCTTGATAGCGTCAATGAGCAGACGCCTCCAAGAATGTATCAATAATAATGGAGGTCACACACATTATTGATTTCTTATATTTATTTATATAGTAATACCTTTATTTAAAAAAAAGTTTTCATTTAATTTTAAACTATAACTTGGTATCTTAATTATAATTATGTAATAAATTCTTGTCAAAAAACTAAATATATACGTTGACAATAAGAATTGCCTTAGTTTTTATTTTCACTTTTTATATTAACTACAGAAAAAATGAAACGTCATAAAATATACATTTTGTAAGGATTAAATATTATGAATAGAAAGTTTAATGATTTTTTTTAATAACTTACAATAATTAGTAGGTCAGATTTATTTAAAATAAGTAATAATCAGTCAACCCAAATAACCATGTTTAGTTTTTTAATTTAATTTAAAAGTTATTGCTTGTAGACGTTTTTTAAATCAAAATTATTTCTAATTTTATTTTGTAAACATTTCCTAAACAAAATTTTGATTCGATAATTAATCGAGCTATGGTGTTTAATTAGCGATACCTTCAATTATATTCTTTAAAGAAAAAATTAAGTAAGCAACGTAAATTACCTATTTTCTAAAACGTGCTTAGTGTAATGATTCATTCTACAGTCCTTCTATAAGATAACCCTTGCTGAGACTACCTGCTGTTAGAATTGTAAATGATACTCTTAAGCCCGCTTCACAATGTGCAAACGTTTGTTTACAGAAATTGTGGTGTCCAAGTTTTAAATTTCATGAGTGTACCTGTAAACAGAGAAATATTTAGATAATAATAATGCCGTTTTTTTTAGAAAAAAAATTAAAAAAAAGTAAACAAATTGAATTTGGAACTTACAGATTTACTTCTGTAAAGACAAGTGTGGTTCATAAAGCAAAAGAAATGTTCTAATATGACTAGAATCGGTAAGCTATACGCAGACATATAAAAATTACAAAAATAATTAAAAAACTAAATAACCACACTTAAAAAAATTGTGTATGCTGTGAAAAATGAAGACAACTCGGTCAAATTAGGAAGAATACATTTTGAGAAGGTTTATAAAATACCTCAGACTGTTAGGGAAATCGCGAGTGAAAACAGAAACACTTTTTTTATAAATCATGGTCAATATTGATGCAATAATATGAAAAGATAAAAATATAAGCAGTGTAAGTCAACCTTTTTTGAAGGGATTATCCATGGGCTTAAATATCAGTCGAAAACAAGGTAATTAAAACAATTAATTGTGTTAAAGTTAAATTTAATTATATTTTCTTTTTGTTAATTTCTTTCTTAAAATATATAATTAATTGTTATTTAATATTGTTCTTATTTTATTCACATCTGGTTTATAATAAATTCCTTTCTATAGAAAATGTAATGGGATATAAAAATATAGAAGACGGACGTTTTGTCAGAGTGACTGACAGATGGAATAAGATTTATTTTTAATAATGGGAAATATGAGATTCTTTTGATAATAATTTACGAAATGTTGAGATTTTAGTAGACCGATAGTGGAGACGCAAGTAAGTAGTGAACCGGCAACAAAAAAATTGTTTGATTGTTTGTTTGAATATCACTTAACCATTCACCGTCGGTGCACAATTGCCCGATACAATGTCGGGGTTCCTTCAGGTGGGTTTACTTGCAAAAAGGGGTGTTGCGGGTTACCTGGATGACATGATTCAGGTGAAGAGGGTAGCATTATTAGGTGCCCCCAATCTTGGTCATTGGGATGCCAACTAGGTTTAGCGTCCGGGAAAACCTCTACTTATTTCAGATGACACTAGTTAGTTGTCGAAGAGTAAATTAATTTATGTAATTACTAAATAGAGTAATTAAATAGACCTACTTAACCAAATGATGACAAAGATAGGGGGTGGAGTCTTCCAGTGAGTATAAAAATTGTTCTTTGTTTATCAGATGAGTAATTGTGATTTTATTTGCAAATCTCCTGCTATCGTGTCTGTTGTTGGAGTGAACCGCTTTGTGACAATTCACCGTTTTTGGTGAGACAAACAGCTTTCAGTAATTTACATATTTTACAATTGTGATAAATAAAACAAGAACATGAACAGACAAAAATCGACTTGTGAAAATAAATTACGCCAGCAGAAGAAATAAACAAATAATTTACTTATTTATTTGTATGGTACATTTCATTACTGTATTGTGATGTAAGTGTAATGTATAGTGCCCCAGAAGATCAGTATAAACCTGTATAGTGTGGTGACGAAACCGTGCGCAACTGTGGATTGGTTCAGCTTGGCAAAGCATTTCCTTAAAGGTTTAGGAAAACCACTGAAACCTAAACATGCCAACCCTTATCCACCTTAGTATTCATATGTGATAATTAATAATTAAAATAATAAATAATTAAACGTCAAAACGTAAGTCAATTTTCTTTAAGAGTTTTTTCTTGTGTGTGTTTTTTAGGGGTTTTTGGTGCAAATATAAAATATGGAAGGTGATCAGTACCTTACAGTACTACATGGTCAACAAGAAGAACATGTTGTTCCTGAGAATCACCACTTTGGTTTCCGGATCTGGTCATCAAGACCCTCCCGGATAATTAGAAAAAAATATAGAACACAATTTCACAAAACACAATCACATTACACACTTAATTAATATTATTACATTTGAATACTAGGGTCGGTAAGGGTTGGCATGTTTAGGTTTTAGTGGTTTTTCTAAACTTTGAAGTAAATGCTTTGCCAAGACGAACCAATCCTCTATTGCACAAGGTTTCGTCAACACACTGTACAGGTTTACATTAATCTTCTGGGGCACCATACATAACACTTACATCACAATACAATATTTAAAATATACCATACGATTAAATAAATGAAATATGTAATAATGTTAATTAAGTGTATAAAAATATATATAATGGACCGGTCCAAGCGCCAGTCACGAACAATGACAAAAAAAAATAGTAAGTTAAAGAAGGGAGTGTAGTTAAACAAATTTTTGATACTTTGATTACGAAAAATTTCATTTATTAAAATTAGAAAATAGTATATTGGGAAAAAAGGGACGCAACGCCATTTTTTTGATAAGTAGGTATCTCGGTAACTATGATCCGCATAGAACTTAAATTCAAATAATGAAAAATATTTAAAAAAAACTTTTATATTTCTTCAAACGTAAAGATACCTTAATTATATATTTTTTAAATACAATATGCTACATACAACTTTCAAGCCACGTCATCAAAATTGCTATCCGACGTTTCGAATCACTAGAGCACCTTTATTATTTAGAAATTTAAAATCAGTCTCAAAATTAGAAAACATTCAGGTGATGTTGAAGAAACAGAATCACGTCCACGTACTAGCTACCCCACATTGTTCAAACTGAAAACTCCAATGTTAAAAGTTTCGAGCAATTTATGAGATTTTGCAATAATATATTTTTGATTTTTGAGCTTAATCCGTTTCAAACAATCCTGCACCTCTCATCTTTACCAAGATCTACAAGTTATGACACTTAAAAATCACCATGTATACGTATGTACTGGGTGAACAAATAAGAATGCAAAGTGTTATATCTCAGGAACTACTCATCGTAGAGATTTGCGGTAAAAAATTTCATAAAAAAAGTGGCCATAAGAAAAAACTGGAATTTATTTTCAAATTATTAAGATGGCCGCTAGAGGGCGTAGCCGCCATCTTGAGTTTAAAAATTTGGATTTAGTCGGGTTTTCGCTATATTAACACAACAAATAAATAAATGCTTTTTATAGTTGAGGAAAATCCTCATCTTTTTCATTTAATACTTTTTTCTTATCTCTAAAAATAAAGTGAAGAGGGGTCTTTGAAAATGCTTGTAAACAAATGCCAACAATTTCAAAATGGCCGAACATAATTTAATAAACTTGGTGTCGTTGAAAAGAGCTTTCCTTAGGTTACAATTCTGACCGTATTTATGGTCATCGTAATATGGCATGTCGCCGCTAGAGGGCATTTTCCGAAATTATCACGGAAATTGCGATTTTTCTCGGAAAACTTAAATAGAACGGTATCATTTTCTTATCAAAAAAAAATTAGTGAAATTAAGCCCAAATAAGCTGGTGAAAACCGCACCTCGATGTCTTATTCCTAACCTAAAATATCTATATTTCGGTCAGATTTTCAATTTTTTTCTTAAAACTTTTGGATAAAAATACTATATTCTGAAATTTATTTGAAAAGTGCGATGAATTGCAAGAAGAACAGAATAATTCTCATCTTCTTTACCACGACAAGGTCAAAAATCAGTCGATTTTTGAATAAAAAATAACAACGGACAAGGGTTGTTTTTTACGAGTAACTTTATTTTTCTCTATCAAACTCAAAATCCGCAAAAAAACATAACATAACTTCGATAGTCATCAATTTAGTAATTTTATTGAGTAATTTTCAGTATAATTTAAATGGCATAATTTATGCTTGGCACATATTAAAATTAAACTAAGCTAGGAAAAGGTAAATACGTCAGTTTGACTGCTCATAAATCACCAAATATTCTTACAAAAAAATTCGATTTGATGTATTTTAAGAGTACATCTTTCTTGACTGCGAATACACATTTTAACCCCACCCCCTCTACTCAAAAGCATTATTTTCTACTAAACGGATTAAGTTCAAAAATCGAAAATACATTATTTCAAAAGCTCATAAATGGCTTTTAATTTCTGATATAATAAAACAAAAAAATTTAGGGTATTTAAAAAAGAAAAAGACAACTTAGTGATATGAAACATTTTGATGGAGTAGGTTAAAATGTACACTATATTTTACCTAAGTACGTTGGTAAAATGTGTGTCTTACGACATCTCGTGTAAAACATTGACACGTGTGAATAGTATAAACTAAACAAGAAAATGCCTTCTTGTTTTTGTACCTTAAAGACTAAGGCAGTTACCTTCAATTAAAAAAATTTCTTAATATTGATTTAATTTTATATCCGAAATATGTAACTTTTAATATTTAAAATGACGTTAGGATCCATATTGATGTATTGGTTATTTTAATATGTATATATACAGTATGATTTCCTACATTATTTTTATTTAATTTGGGAAGTTTTGTAGAATACTTAACTTCTTCTAATTATTTACAAGTATACAGGGTTCCTAATTACTATTTTTTAAACTTTTAAACATATGATTTATTTTTAGACTTTTTCTATTTATATAATCGAATTTTACCCATATCTAACAGTTTTGAAATATTAATTTTTTATAACTTTTTTAAGAAATGCAGATGATCAGTAAAAATTGTATTTCAGACGTTCAATAATATTCAAATTTTTTGATAAAATTTAAAGAAGTGTCAAGTACAATTTAATTATTTTGAAATATTTAACATAAGGATCCAAAATTTTGAAGTGAATATTCAAAATTAAAAGTGTAATATCTCAATTTTTAAATAGAATGTAGTTTATTTTAGGTTTTCATAAAGATAATTAATTATTCTTCGATTTTCTAACATTCTTACCTAAACTAATACTTTCCGAGTTATCCCATTTTATATTTGATTTATGCTCAATTTATTGAGTAGCGAAAATCATTTTATATAATTATAAAAATTAAGTACTTGAAAAATAGAATAAATTAAGTTAATATTTTTAAAAAGAAATAATAAATTTTTTTAGTTTAGGGAATTTTTAATTTATTTAAAAAAAAATAAAAATATAAAACAATAAAATTTCATTTTAAATTCCATCTCAGTAATGCATAATTGAAGTCTTTCAATAAAGAGTTCCCAACACGTTAATATTATTTGTGGAATATTTCAAAACGGTATTCTTCTATATTCTAGTGGGAACATCTTTAACAATTTTTATATCCCACAGAAAAATCATTTTTAATCGGAGAGTTACAAGCCAGGAATTTACTCATATCCACTGTTAGTAAAGTGTTCATTTAAATAATTTAACATCTTATAGGAGGTACTATCCACACATATTTAATTTAAAGATTCATCTAATAGTTCCCACTCCTTTAAAAAATGAAGATACTTTCTCCAGTTAGTTTAAAAAAGCCCAATAAAATACCAATTATCCCCCACAATTAAGAGACCATCTTACTGAGTAAGAAGAAGGGTTCTGGGCATAATATCATTATCTGATTATTAATTTTTATGAAAGTTTCATCTGTAAACATTACTCTTCAAAAACCGGTTTTTGATTTATCGAAAGCCCATTGCAAAATAATCTATTTAGTTTATCGTTTATTAGGCTTGAAAATAGAAATTTGTTTTAAACGAGAAATTGTTTTAATACGTTTATAATTGAACTAGGGAATAATAAAAATAAATTAATATTTTATTTTTGTGAAAATTTTAAAACGAGTTTTAATTAATATTTTGGGGCCTAAATTGAGGTAGAGCGAGAACAATAAAATTTTTATACTTAAACAATAAATATCAATTTTGAAATTATTTTTATAAAAATATATTATTAATTTTAAAATTTATAGGAACTCAATTTATTTGTGACAGTGTAACATTAAATCAATCAATATTTTAAATTGAATAAAATTAGGTTTAGTATAGAAGTTAAAAAAACGAATAATTATTAAAAATAAAATAAATAATATTTAAAAATTGAAATAACTTTTAATTTTAATATATTAAAATTTGACATCTTAAGTTAAAAATATTCAAAATAATTAAATTGACTTAATTTTTAAAAGTTTTAATAAAAAATTTGAATATTAAATGAGAATACAATTTACTAACTGCATTTTAAAAAGTTATAAAAATTAATATTTCAAAAACTGTTAGATATGGGTGAAATGATTATATATAAATAGGAAGAAAAGAAGTTAAAAAAATTAAAATCATGGTGATTTAAAAGTTTAAAAAAGTAAATTAGGAAACCTGTAACTTTAAATAATTTTAGAAAAAATACAAACATTCAATCATTTTTGTCAAAATTAAAATAATGACGCTAGGGGAAGAATTACGATAATGAACACCCATGATATATAATTATCTCAACGGTCAGATTTTACTCAATCAAACTTTATTTATTTGCGCAATTCAATGATTTCAGTTTCGAACGCAACAAGTTACTTGTACAAATTGGCATGCACAAAGTCTGATTTGACAACAAATTGTTATTGCGGATTAGTATAGTCAATGCATGAACGTGTAAACAAAATTTGGGACAATTTGCGCCAATTTTCTGTGGACAAATCGCCGACTGTGGTCAAAACTTCAAAAATTAGAAAACGACATTTAGCTATCGTAACCTGGCGCCGTTTCCGAGGTCAAACTGAATCTGCGACAAAACGCCGAAAATGTTTCTGTGGACAAATCACCGAAAATACTTCCGTAGACAAATCGCCGAAAATGCTTCTGTGAACTACAGTACGTTGGCTCAAAAAACGTTCGCTCGAAAAGCCACCAAATTTCAAGTAGTGTTCAAGAAGTCTGCTCTATACTTCTATATGAAAACAATTTAAATTTATTAAAACAGATCTTACATAAAAAGAGTTTGTTTTTGAAATTATTATTATATGAGTGTAATTTTTTTAAAGAAAGAAATTGTAATAACTATAACCTACCAACGAACACCGTTCACCCCCGATCACATAAAAACACTTAAATTGAGTGTCCACAGAAGTATTTTCGGCGTTTTGTCCACAGTAACATTTTCGGCGGTTTGTCCACTGAGGTATTTTCGACATTTTGCCCGCAAAAACATTTTTGGCGATTTGTCCGTGGATTCAGATGGAGTTCGGGAACAACGCCAGATTACGATCGCTAAGTGGTCGCGTCGTTTTACACTTTTCGGATTTTTAACCATATTCGGCGATTTGTCCACAGAAGCATTTTCGGCGTTTTGTTCCAACATAAGTTCTCTGTTTCGTCCATGCACTTGTAACATCGGAAATTATCAGGTTTATTCTGCCAGTGGCTCTTTTAATACCAACATTTCTGCGACGTTTTTTTCTTTTTTTTGGAACTTTTAATTTTTTAATTAAACAAAAAAAAGGTATTGCTAATAATTTTGGTCTTCCTGGTCCATCGTACTTGCCATTGCCTGTGAAAATAAATACGACCGATTCATTTTGTGCAAGTTGACAAATCTGTTTTGGTAAATTAATTGAGCGTCAAAACACATCGTAATGAAAATGTAAAGCACTTAATTGTTTAAAAGAAATAAACATTTATTAATTGTAAGTGAAAATAAAAGTTTAATTTAAAGCGCCTTTAGAAAACTAGTCTAACATTTATTACGTACCTGAGATCACTGAATTCAATATTTTTCAAAATAGTAAACAAACTTGCTAAAAGTAGTTGCAACCGTTAAAAAGAAATAATAAAAAACTGAAAGGACCTCTACACAAGTTCAAGGTTTTTGTTGACTTATTTTAAATGTGTTGCTTATTAAGTACAATTAGTGATTTATAAAGAAAACTATTGGCGCGAACGTTAGATTAAACTCGTAAATTAATAAATATGTCAAACAAGTATTGATTTTATTTATCATTGTATTCCAAATACATTTTGTTTGGAATAAATTTAATAAAAAATTGTTTGTTTACTATACTAGCTAATGTTATTAAACAAAATGAACTACTTTCTAATATTAACATTTTGCTTAATACTAAAAAAAATTTAGTAAAATAGTGCCAGTATTAAAAATACTGCCAAATAAATTAATGATATTAACCCTACAATTCACCAAAAAAAATATTCTTACCTTTAAAATAGAAGTTGAGATTTAACACATTTCACTCGATTGCTGGCGCGTGTTTATGTTGATTTGCAAAGCGACCTATACACTTACAATCATCACGTAAAATTGAACATTCTCGTTCTACTGGTTTTCATTCTCAATTTTAACTCCCCCTCTACTTTACGTATCCTGCAAGCACCGGATTTTGTATTAGAATTTTAAGCCTTTTTAATTAATTACTACGAAAAACAGCATCTTCGTATTGACGATTTGCAAAGATTTTCATTTCTTTGTGTGCTTTTACTACTAATTTTTCCTACGAATAAATAAAAATTAATATGCGAATCAAATATTGAGGTAGTTATTGTTTAAAGATACGACGGTTCGATTCGAAAATTATAGTTAGAAAACCATAATTAAGCAAAAATAGTTACTTATGATACAAGTGTGTGAAGTAAGGCATTTACACACGAGTTGCAAAGTTTAAAATACGGGCCGCAGGTGTCTCATACAATGTTTTATCGACGTCAAAACTAATTTTTGCAAATAAAAACACTTTCTACAAATCAGGGAAACACATGCGGTTTCACTTTTTTCTTATTTCGAAGGTTCGTTGCCAGGCAATCTTGACAACAAAAATTATTTTATTAATGAAAGTTCCAATTAAATTTTATTGTACTTTTAAGCACGATTTTATTTTTTTACGCTTGTTATATTTAAAAATAGCATTTCACACACAATTGTTTAGTAATTAATATGCTGATTATAGGTTAAACGTTGATAAAATATTATATCGCATTTCATGTAGTAATAGCCATAATTTCTTAATTCAACATCGTTCAGTAAGTGATTCTTTACACGTAGCCTATCATTGCAGCACAGTTCCCGAATTCGAGAATAATTTTCTAAAGGAAAATAGGTTAGAGTTAGAGCATAAAATCAACCTCTTGTGCAATACACGCACAAGTTATTAAAACGAAACATGTCATTTCGGATACATTTTAATAGTTTGACACTAATTTAATTATATTTTATAGGTTATTGTTAGTGTTTTGACTTCAAAATCTTAAGTCATCTTCTAGGCAAATTGCTATAAAACTTTAAAAATTAAAAGTTACAACCAAAGAAGAAAAAGGAAGAAAGGAAAGAGAAAAAAGAGGGAAGAGAAAGAAGAAAAAACAAGAACAAAAAAAAAAGGCGAGAAACTGAAAAAAGGGGAGAAAAAAAGTTGGAGAAGAACAAAGGAAAACCGAGAAGAAAAAAAGGGAAGACTAAGGGTAGTAGCAAAAAAAGTAACCAGGGGAAAACGAAAGAAAGCGACGACAAAAAGACTGGAAGAGAACCGACAGTAAAAACACAAGTGAAAAATAAGACGTTAAAATACCGAGAACTAGGCAAGAGAACAAACAAAAAAAAAGAATATTAGAAAAACGGGAAAGAAAAAAAAAAGGGAAAATTTGTAAACAAAACCCAACAGTTAAATGTACAGAAGGAGGAACAGCAAGACAAGAACTAAAAAAGGGGAAACAAACGGGTAAAAAACTAAACAGGAGTTTTCCAAAAAACAAAGACAGAAAAAAAACGGAAAAAAAAGGGGGGAGATCTGATGTAAAGACAAACACTCTTTTGCGAAACATGAAATGTGGAAAAAGACTATTACTTTTTTTTCCCGGTAGTAGAAAATAAAAAATTACAATTTTAGGATAACAGGAGTTAACTGCAGTTAGAAAAAGAACGGAAGAAACGACAAAATAGTAAAACACTAATAACCAGAAAATTATAAAAAAAAGTTGATTACAAACAATGAGGAAGAAAACTGCAGGACGATAACTTAACAACAATTTTCATTTTAGAACCAAAAATTTAAAAGAAACTAAAAGTTGGGTTGTTAGAAAAATAGATTTTTATAAAAACAAAAAATACAAACCGAAAACCGAAAAGAAAATCGTTTGGTTGCGGAATAAATAAAACTAAGGAAAAAAACAAGTAAGAAAATTAAAGAAATAAGAACACAAAACAACCCAACACACAGTAAAAACACAGACAATAAACAGTAGCCAAGGGAAAAAAAAACAAAGAAAGGAATTAAATTAAAAGGGATTTGAAAAAAGTTGGAGAATTTAAAAAAAAAAAAAAAAATAAAAAGAAGGGTAGAAAAATTAAAAACAATAAACTTAAATTTAACAAAAAAAAAGAAAAGGTAGAGTTTAAAAGGGAATAATTTAAACAGACCAGGTAAAACAAAAAAATAAAAAAATAATGGTTAAATAATTTGTATTTAAAATATAGAAGTGCAAACAAACAAGGGAAGGAAAAGACAGAAGTAAACAAGACGTTGGTTGATGAATTTTACATAAATAGAGGTATATCAGATTTAGTTTTGTTAACGAAAAAGGGAAGAGAAAGTACAATTAAACAAGATATGTGTGAAACAGAAAAATTTTGGGAAAGACTTAAAACAAGAATTAGAAAGACAAAACCAGGGGAAAGGAAGAACAAGAAGGAGGAATACTTTGAAAAGAATGAACGAAAAGACAGAGACAAGGTAAATAGAATAGAGATAAAGACAAAAATAATGAATAGTAAGAACCTATTAAATAATTTGAGTGAAAGCAAAGAATTTTAATTAGTAAGGGTAGAGAATAAAAATTAAATTTGTTAACGGAAGATTGCTTAACAAAACATTTGTTTGAACAGGATCACCGGTCGCTAAAACAATTAGAGAAAATAATAATTGAGGGTTTTATTTAATTTAAAATAAATAAAAAAAGTTTTGAATATAAAAAAAAAAAGAAAATAAAAAAAAAAAAATGAGTAAATAATTTATAAAGGAAAAAATTAACATAGGAATAAAAGTGGAAAAAAAATATTACTTAAAAGGTAAAATATAACACATGTGAAAAATAGGGGGTTTTTCCCTCTGTAAGTTATACATTTCTAAATTACTTACTCTACTTCAAAATTCTATATGTTAAAGTCAGGTTTTAAATTTACTTAATTTAATTTAATTTAGTAGTAGTGCGCAAACAAAGTTGGAGACCGTAGACCGACAGCATCATACTTTGAGGTGTAGCCACGTCGGTCTAGGACGTTTTGGCGCCGCCGTTTTAGCACCACCGTTTTAGCGCCAAGACGTTTTGGTACAGAATGTTTGGCACATGGACGTTTTGGCGCGTGGACCTATTCACGTATACAACGCAATTTTTTGTATGTGCTTCTGCACGTTCATAAGTATCGGGGCAAGGTTCTTCTGCTTCTTTATGTCTTACGACATTAAATTAATTATTTATTTTATTAATCTCTTTGTGTGCTGTTGTGAACACTCGTCATTACAACAAATTGTAGGCATTTCCAGTCCAATGTCAACTTTTAAATGTACTTTCGTTTGAAGTAAAATTATACACACAGTAATAAGGATCTTAAAATAACATCTCTATAAAATTGCAATTTATTACTATCGATTTCCATAAAAAAGTGTTGCTGCCTTAGACTATACCGTGGAAAAAAACTAAAGAAACACATATAAAACACTTGGAAAACAAAGAGAGAAAGCATACCTGCGATTAGGAGCTTCCCAAAAAAATTAGATATTAAAACAAAATTTTAATTTTAATTAATATCTATTTTTGTTTCTGGTTGGTGAAGTTTTTTCTTTTTTTGCAAGTCAAAATTATTAATTGCAATGTTTTACAAAACGAATTTGATAATAATTTCCAAATAAAGCGTGTAAAATGGGCTGCATAAAGCATAATCTACAGTGATAAAATCGTTAAATAAATTGTTACAGGTAGACCCGGGTTTGTTCCGTTGTTTGCTTCAAGAAAATAATTTTTTCCACGACATACTTAGAAACCAGACGTTTCTTCTCTACAAATAGTGAGGAAAATTATTTTCCCCTCAGTAGTGAGGAAAAATGTCATGTTGCAAGAATGTCGCTTGGAACTTAATTAAACAATTTAATTTTTGTTACACAAGTAACTATTATTATTCAGTCACTTTTGTTTAATTTGGTATCTTATATTTTGACTTTTAAACATTGTTACCCTACATTTATTGGTTAGAATTCCGCGGCTAGCAACTTTGCGCTATGACAGACTATTGTAACCCTTCGATTGTTGAATTTTGCTTTTACGTACGAAATTGTGACGAAATCCTGTAACAATATGTTACGTTTAAAATTAATACTTTTTTTTTATTTGAGTGGGTTGGTTGGTTTTGGGAAATGTCGTGGAAAATTGTGAGGAAACCTTTATTCCACTCTCAGTATATGCTCTCACTCGCTACGCTCGTGAAGCAACTCGACCTCGAGTGGGAAAAAGAATCGCTTTCCTCACTTGTTGGACAAATTACTATTTTGATGGGATTACAAACTAATTACCACAATGTAAACTATACAAGACGATAAGTTAAACACTCGACCAGCGTGCAGAAAAGACAAAAATGAAAAAAAAAACAACGGCAAATTGCTAAAGCTGCACCATGCCGCTATATACAGTTCCGGCTTGCGTTTTGTAACGGTTTTTTATTTGTAATTTATCAAGTGTTAAGAAAGTCACGGTTAAGTGAGTGTATAATGAATAATCTGGAAGTATTTTTAATGTTAGAAGAGAATGACGACGACGAATTATTAGTATTAATAATAATAATAAAAATTTATTGTCCACCTACAACCAAAACTGCACCATAAGAGCGCCAGAGGGCGTCCAACTTTCCAACAAAATATTGTATATTGGAAATAACTCGAGAACTGTTCGACGGATTTTGTTCCGCTTGCGTATGCTGGTGGTCTGCTTCCGAAGACGTTTTTCTGTGTAATGTGGACAAATTTCTGATGCCAGGAAAAGTCGCTTTCGTACGGACACTGTCAAATAAATGATAATGTTTTAACAATCGTCAACGATACGAAACCAAAATAATTCTGACAAATAAAATGAACATTTTGAAATTTTTCTTCAGAACAAAACTAAAATCATATCCCTGTAAGGCGCATCCATACGCTTAGGAATAGAGATCATTTGATTCATATCAATTGTTATGTATTGCAAAAAGTTACAAATATTCTCACATTATTCAACCTGTTGAGTTAACAGTTTATATTTATATCCCAATACATACGCACGGTGCCGGCGTGTCAACATTTCAAAAAATGTAGAAGGCGAATTTGTTTGACATTTCAAAGAGGAGAATTTAGCTGAAATATCAAGCACGTAATTTGAATCTAAAAATTTCAAACTCCTGATGTTGCAGAAGCTGCCACCAAATTTTAGAAATACTGCCTCTGATATCAAAAACAGATCAACTAGGGCTTCGCTCTCGTATATCTAACTTTAGTTACTTTTCTCACTAACCATTACGGATTTTTTTCAAGCACAGTTTACACAAGTTCTGTTTAAACACCGTTATACGAAGACAATGTCGTATTTAACAATATCTTTAATTATATTATTTACATTTACAAAAAGAGTATAAAACAAAAGTTTGAATATTACATTAATTTTTCTACTGTTTTCGTCTGCATTTACGTTGTTTTTATAAATTTTAAATTTATTTTAACGTACACACAATATTTCATTGTTGTAATAACTATCTTTCATACTCACAAAACCAATTTATTTCAAAATGGTATTTATATGACGCCTACGTTTTTTAAACGAAATTAAAATTAAACCAGTCCTGTTAAAATTAAACATCCACAAGGAAATCAAAATAGCGCATTTAAAAATATAACTGATATTATTGTACTATTTACATCGTAAATAATATAAAATACTTTCTATCGGTTACTGAAAAATTTATATGTACATACATATTTGTAACAGACTCATTGGCGGATTATATAAAGGTTTTCTGGTTTGATGAGATCGATTAGTACTTGAGTAATAAGTAATAATACTTTAATCAATAAATTAAATTTGCGTTTGGATAAATGTGTGTCATATTATGTTTAAGATAATGATCTTATTTTATTCCTGTTATTATGATTTAAGTGCAAGTTTAAGAAAACCATCAAAAACTTTTAAAGATGCCAAGTTTGACTCGCCCTTCTAGTAAAGTATTCATAGTGATTAAGTATATGTATGACAGTTTTAAAAAAAAGTTACGTCTATATCATTGCGCGACGACGTACAATAAATTTAGTACTCGTGTCAACCACAGCAATTATGAAAAATAATAAAAGTAGAAAATAAAAATAATTCACATGCAATGAACCCGCTTGTACAGAAAATACACTGATAAATGAAGTGTAAATTTTAGAAAATTAATAATACATAAAAATTTTTTTTAAAAACACTTCCTAACACAGAATAACACAGCGCTTTAAAAAAAATAGTATACTATATATATTATACTATAATGGTAGAATAAAAGTTGTTGGGGGTAATCTTGAATGATCCCATTCCGTTAAGTTGTTTTCATTAAAATTTCTAATTGAAAAAAATTAAAAAATATAAAAATTAAACTAGAAAAGGAGAAAATTCTGAATCGATTGATATCATCGACATAAGTTTCTATAAAAGTTTAAACTAAAAAGATGAATTTATTTTATGTAAAAATACTCCTAAGTACACTCATGAAATTTAAAACTTGGACACCACAATTTCTGTAAACAAAAGTTTGCACATTGTGAAGGGGCTTAAGGGTATCATTTACAATTCTAACAGCAGGTAGTCTCAGCAGGGGTTATCTTATAGAAAGATGTAGAATGAATCATTACACTAAGCACGTTTTAGAAAATAAGTAATTTACGTTGCTTACTTAATTTTTTCTTTAAAAGAATATATTTGAAGGTATCGCTAATTAAACACCATAGCTCGATTAATTATCGAATCAAAATTTTGTTTAGAAATGTTTACAAAATAAAATTAGAAATAATTTTGATTTAAAAAGTCTACAAGCAATAACTTTTAAATTAAATCAAAAACTAAACATGGTTATTAGGGTTGACTGATTATTACTTATTTTTAAATAAATCTAACCTACTAATTATTGTAAGTTATTAAAAAAACATTAAACTCTCTATTCATAATATTTAGTCCTTACAAAATGTATATTTTATGACGTTTCATTTTTTCTGTTAGTTAATATAAAAAGTGAAAATAAAACTAAGGCAATTCTTATTGTCAACGTATATATTTAGTTTTTAACAAGAATTTATTACATAATTATAATTAAGATACCAAGTTATAGTTAAAAACTAAATGAAAATTTTTTTTAAATAAAGGTATTACTATATTAATAAATATAAGAAATCAATAATGGGTGTGACCTCCATTATTATTGATACATTATTGGAGCTTTATTTACATGCGGTTGAGTAGGTCGTAGTGACGCGACAAATTTGTAGTAATTGTGTTTCTTGATTATTAGCACATTGCAGTTTGTGCTAATGAATTACAGGTAAAAAAACGAGGAGTGGCGTGGAATTCTGCAATTAAAATGTGACATAAATATAACATAAAAAAACCCAGAAATGAATGTGTTGTTTGATTTTGTACACAATGGAAAAGGATTAGCAAGTTCAAAAAAGCGCCGATTTGGTTTTAAAGATTAAGAATTTGCAAAATTTTAAACTAAAACTACGAAACAAAATTAGAAAAGACACTACATTAAGTACCTCATATTCTAACCTAAACTTCGCGTGTGGGCGTTATTCAAAACTCACCGGTTCTAAGACCGTGTTAAACCGGTTCGGCACCGTGGTGTTTCTTAACTGAGCGATTTCGTTATGGTACAATTTACCGATGTGTTTCTAAATTAACAATGTGACTTAGCGCTATTACCTATTGATTACGTATAGTTATGATTTATTTGTGTTTTGTTTGTTAATACGTAATTTTATTTTTCTCTGTTTAAATAGCCTTACGATAACCAGTTATTTTAGCATAAGTAAAATATGTGCTTGCGACATCCGTGTAAACATTGACACGTAGAGTAGTATAAACTAAGAAAAATGCCTGAGCTGATGAGCTCACAATAAAAGCGAAATGCTGCATCAGGTGTTCTTTTGTTGCGTGTGTACTTCTGACAAGTTATCTTGGCTTTATCGGCAACGTGTTACAAACAATAAAGCTATTACTTAATAGCGCTTTGCGCTTTAACACACACATGCCGTTACAGTTAACTGTTGGCATTTTTCTTAGTTTATACTTCTCATACGTGTCAATGTTTACACGAGATGTCTGCAAGACACATATTTTACTTATGTTCATTGCTCCACGAGAGCTTAAAGACCAACCGCCGTCTTGTACAGTCGTATACCGCACTTAAGTATACACCTCTGATGAGCTCACAATAAGGCGAAATGCGCATCAGGTGTTCTTTTGTTGGTGTGTACTTCTGTACAAGTTATCTTACTTTATCGGCTAACGTGTGTTACAAATTAAAGCTATTGCTTAGATAGCGCTTGCACTTTAACACACACATGCCGTTACAGTTAACTGTTGGCATTTTCTTAGTTTATTTTAGCATGTTATTTAGGTTGATCCATGTATTCAGTCCATTGCGTACATTTCTTGTTTGGCACGTGCCTTTATGAAACCTTAGGTGATCTTCACAATATATATTTGTCTTGTTTGTAATATACTAGTATCTACATTTCTTTGGACTTTTAATTTCCATTTTGTGCTCATTCCTTCCAGTAAATGGTGTATTTCTTGCCAGTGGCTTTATCCGGTTTGCACTACAAATATAGTGTTTTCCGATAAAGAAGTTCTGACTTCTTATGTAAGATTGTTCATCAGGTAGGTGCCTACTATTGTATATCTTTACCCACTTCCTCTTCCACTGAACTGGGATGCATTTGGCCTATTCACTATGAGTCAAAAAGGTACTATAACAAGTTAACTACCGTAGACTTTTTTATATTTGGTTTTAAAATAAAAAGTCCATTTACATGACGACTTACTAAATAAGTTTACGGAGGTTAATTACAGTATTACACCAGAAGCTTAATATAACATTCTTAATATTATTTAAAAAGGATAAACATTGTATATAACTCTTAAAAGTCATTGACGTTGCTGTAGTGTTTAAACTTTCTAAACATTCTCAAAAACTATTTAGTCAATTATATTCGAACATGATGTATAGGTAGCTAATAAAACGATCAAAATGAAATATGCTAAATTTAATAGTAAAAATAATTGTTTTTTTTATACAATAATACAACCCTAAGTAAAGACAATGAAAAAAAACAAAGATCGTTTTTATGATAAACTGAAAGGAGTAGGAACAAATACCTAAATAATAATTCTAGGAAATTGGAACGCAAGAACAGGAAAAAAAATAAACGATGCTGTAGTAGGACCACATGGTGAGGAAATTGTAAACAGTAATAAAGAACGATTTTAATACATGTTTGCGAAGAGCATTCTCTAAGGATCCTAAACGAGTATTACCAGCATAATAACATACATAAGTTTACTACAAAGAACTCAAAGGTTACGCTCGGTAATAGACTATAGCATATTTAAACAAGATACCCGACTCCTAGTAAACGATTTCAGTGAAAAGAGAAACGGAATGCGAATAGATCATTACTTTTGCAGACAACTGTAAGATTTTCGTGCGTCAAACCAAAAATATAGACCAAAATCAAATCTAAACAATAAAACCAAAAATAATTTAAAACTAAAATGACAGTTTGAAAGAAGAATCAACAAACATACACATACATAAAAAAATCTTACCAAAAGTCGAAAAATAAGAGGAGATAACTCCATAGAAGAATTCTATACAAATTTTAACAAAATACAATACAAGCAGGATACAAACTAGGAAAAAACGATAACAAAAAAAAACCAAACAGGTATTGGTGGAGAATTAGATAAATGGTAAAAAAGCAAAGGAAAAAAAAGATCCACAAACAAGATATGACAACAGGTATATCCACAAAACGTAGACAAGTAAAAAAAATTGATACAGGCAAAAATGAAGCCTGGGAGGATAAACGTGAGCAAATAGACCACTACTTGGGTAGCACAAAAGTAGGGAGACATGTAAGGTGATCAAGTCGTTACGATTGAATAAACAAGAACAAAATATCTTACAACCCATAGACGAGGAGCAGTAGAAAACCCACTATGAATATGAAGAAGAAAAAAGAACAGAATTTAAAGTAGAAAAAGATCAGAAAGGACAAAAAAATGCCAGGAAATCTTGGAACTAATAACAAAAAAAGAAGTACAACAAGCCTTAGTAGGAACGAAAAATGGTCGAGCTCCGGGCCCAGGGGAATAAACATAGAACTTCTAAAACACGGCACACAAAAACTATTTAACAAATGTACCAAAGGAGAGGTGCCGAAAAATTAGAACATCGCACATATAACAAATGTTATAGAAGGATTAGTGTATTGGATACAATGGGAAAACTTTACGAAAAGATAGTTACGGAGAGGATAGAGAAGGAATTCGAAGAACAGAAGCAACAAAGCGGGTTTAGGGTGGGCCAAACACGCATTGACAATTGATTCTGCATTAAACAAATTATCGAAAAGAGATCGGCTCGAGATAGGGGTGTGCATCTAATACTTATAGAGCGAAATTAAATAAACAGTTTCCTTATTGGAGCGATTAAAGTCTTATATAAGAACATGACAGACGAGTTAAAGTAGGACAGAGGTTGAGCAAAAGTATAAATGTAACAAAGTGCTTGAAGGCAAGGATGTTGCATATCCCCAACACTTTTTAATATGTATGTAAAAGAAGCATTGGATAACTGGAGAAAGAAGTGCGAACCCATGGGAATAAAGGTTGGACCAGGATAAAACTTTTATATTCTACACTTTGCTGATGATTAGGTGGTTCTAGAGGAGAATGAACAGGACGCAAATTTTATGATGAGAAAGTTAAAAGAGGAATATGAAAAATGGGGTCTTAAAATTAATTTATAAAAGACAGAGCATCTGACCGTCGGAAACAAAGAAAACGACTTAGAACTAGGAATGGAAAAATGTAATTCTAATCTAGTTCTATAATGCGTTTTGTATAACATTTACTGAAAAAGAAGTTAATTTTAAAAATAATAGTACCAATGTAAAATGGGTCACCCAAAATTTTAAAACTTTAAGATATTCTGTGAACTATATAAAAAGTAGCGCACAACCGATGTTTTGGAACAAAAACGTAATATGCACTGTGTGTATAAAAATGCCATTCAAAAAGCAAAAAGTTCTGCAAACAATCTAGCGATAAGTTTTTCATCAAATCCTATAAAGACTATGTGGAATATTGTCAACTCACATAGATGCTCTAAGAGTTCTACTAAATATAATATACCTGCTAATGATTTCAATGAATATTTTGTCAACATTTCGAGTGAATTACCCAATAATACTTCCCTTACTAATATAGACCCTCTTGATGCCTCTAACACTTACGTTCCAAAGTCGTTAAAATTCACGTTAGAGCTAACGTCGCCAATAGAAATTAGGGATATAATAAACAGTCTAAAAACCAGTAATGCTAAAGATATCTTTGATATTAGTGTGAACCTTATAAAAGGTAACTCAAATTTATATGTCGAACCACTTTTAAAGTTAGTTATTGTGCACTTCTTGATGGTATATTTCCGGAAATTTTAAAAATTGCTATTGTCTCACCAATTTTCAAAAAGTCAACCCTAATGACGTTCAAAACTATTGCCCAATATCTATACTACCAGTTTTCTCCAAAATTTTTAAAAAAGTTATATATGTAAGAATTTCTAAGTATTTTGAAAATAATAATTTTCTATACTCCAATCAGTTTGGTTTTCGATCTAATAAACGCACATCTGATGCAATTCTAACTATTGTCGAGAACACCCTAAATTGCTTTGAATTGCATGGCTACATTTGTAGATCTTTCAAAAGCTTTTGACTCTATTCCTCATGACACTCTTATTATGAAGCTCGAACTCATCTACAACTTTGATGCTACTAGCTTATCTTTAATCAAATCGTACTTGTCTAATCGTTTCCAATCTGTTCGAATAAATAACAACTGCAGTTCAACGCTCCCTTTGAACAAGGGTGTACCACAAGGAAGTATACTGGGACCATTACTTTTTCTTATATTTATTAATGACTTTCCTCATTTCATTCCTGATGAATGTTTATGTTTGCTGTATGCCGACGACACTACCTTGTTATTAAAAGATATCAGTCTCGATGACGTAATTACAAAATCTAATTCTTGTTTAGAAACTGCAACTCAATGGTTCGCAGTTAATGGTCTAACTATTAACCCTACAAAATCACAAAAATTAGTTTTATCGATGAGGCGTTTTTATTATAATAATCCAGATCACGTGAAATTCTTAGAAATCTATGTTGATTCCAAATTATCATTTGACAGTCACATAGTAATATGTTGTCGCAAAACCGTTGATTGAAATATTGGTAAAGATAGTCAACCGCTTGTATTTGCTTGTATCACGGATGCAATTCACATATGCATGTTGGGTTGCGTTTTTGTTTACTTTTTCACCTGTACTGAAGCGCTAAGTTATAATGTGTACGATTCTTGAAATAGAATAGTTCAATTTATTCCACCGTTGTAAAAATGCCGCAACATACAATCCGTAAAATTTACTTTTGTCAATACAATGTTGCAACGTTTTCAAATATTTAGTAAACGTATTAACTCAGTAATTAAAAGTGACGAATTTTTCATTTTTATGAATAATACCATTGATGATACATATCTTGGATTTTAATGACAATGTTTTTTTTTAATAATTTACTAAAATACATGCGAAGCGTTATTTGTTAAAACAGTTTGGTTTGGTCGGTGTTAGATAAATAAGAAACAATTATTTTACAAATTATGCTTGCACTTTATTTTTAACTTACAAATAATAATGTTGACATTTGTTTGTCATTTAATAACTTCGTTAGGAATAAAGTAGAACATACTGGGAGAAATACCACTAGAGTTCAGAAACGCAAAATTATTGGTTTTTGTATCTACTTGTTTTTACGTGTTCAGTTGAAAAGGATTTAAAATAAAAATTGGTTTTCAAATTTTTCAATTCAAAAGGCAACAAGTTACCGTGTTTTTAGGGAAAGTGGGTTCCACTGACCTTCAAATTTAAATTCACTTGGTAATAAAACCTATTCCTATTACTTCTAAAAATAAAAGTACTAGATTTTAGCTTGAGGTGTGTTGTCTCCCGACGCGGTGCGGATAATACGTGTATAATACACTATTCTTTTCTGTGACGAAATAAATGACGATTTAATATTGAAAATCATATTACAATAGAATTAGAAAATTATTGAGGGAAATTTGGTGTTAAAAATAGTACTCACTTTTTCCCGAGGAAAAATATTTACGAAAAGTGACACTTTGTTATCTGTTAGTAGAGATAAAAAGTTAGGATTTTACTCTTTGAAACTGTATCAAAATATCATGGTTTCGAATTAAAATAGTTTAATTAAAGTAAAAATAGCTCATTAATTATAAACATTGTTTCAAAAATTACAATTCCAACTGATCTAAAATAATAGTAATAATTTACAAACAATTTACACATAAATAATAACGTACCTAATACAATGCTATACATAAAACATATCCAAACATTTACACTTATTTATGCAGATAATATTCTTATTTTACGGTGTGGTTTTGTGACATCACTGTAATTATAGCTATTAGAAATATGTTTATTAGCCTCCCACTTTAAGGTTCGATATAGTTTTATTTTAACCAACTGATCAATAATTAACAGTTTATGAGTGTCGCATTCTCTGAACCATGAATTCACACTGCTGTTGAGACATTTTTTATACGGAGTTTAATTTTTTCCAATAAACCATAATCTGTTTTAAAAAGATGAAATTCTTCAGTAAAAGTTTCAATAAAAAAACACAAATTTTGAGAATTCGGGTGATGGTCTGTGTAAGTATTTAATTCCATCAGATTTGCTGTAATCTTTATATAGAATTAATGATTCGTTCACATTGAAAACACTTGAGTCGTTAACTGTTAGCATTTCCTTACACGTATTACAATGTACTTTTTATATATGTAGTGACTTAAATAACCCGCAACATACGACACTGAACAAGATTCTAAAGAACTATTAATTACGACATTGTCTTCATTGATTTTGTTCTCCAGACGGTTCTAGACGATCTCTTTGTTTCATTATTTTCTACACTTTCATTTGTCCCAATTTTGTTATCCTCTTCCTCATAGTTAGTGTTAAATTGTTCATCTATACCCATATAGTATCTCGTCGTTATCTTTTTCACAATTCCCTTGTTCTATTGGTATTTGCAGAATGTGCATGTTATGTTGTAATGCAAGCCTAAATTCGCGGGCAGACGGTTGGGCATTATAACCTCCTCTAGCACGAATCATTGAAAAGCATTTTCTAGAGGATCTTGATTTATTCGTGACGTTAAAAGTACAAGTTCCTTCTCCCTTTAAGTCCTCCCACAGACTTAAAATTGAATTTATAGTCCATTGGAAACCTGCGATACAGTATATATTTTTCTTTCTACACCGTTCTCATAAAACTTAATGGAATTGAAGTATTGTACAGAACGTTTCAACGTTTCGCATGGCATGTCTTTAAAACTGAAAGACCACGCTTGTAGGGATTCGGATCATTTACTGAAAAACTATTTAAACAGTCAAAAATGTTGTTAATTGTTTTAAAAAGATGCAGTATCTAACGCCGTATTCTTGTTAATTGACCCGTCATCACAGCACTGCTAATTGCTGCAGATACAGAATTGCTAAATACCTGAGCGGCGTATTTAACACGCATCTTTTGAAAATTTGATGGGTTAATATGTTTGTCCGTAATTTTTAACATGGATCTTGCACACTGATCAATATAAAAAGTGTTGACAAAATCGGTCCACTGAATTTTTTATTGTTGACGACTATTTCCAGTTTGCTGTTCATGACATTGTTCCTTAGCTTTTTTAGTAAATGAGGAGGATCATACGCTACATATATTTTGTTATTGTCGATTTGAATTGTTGGATTTTCTTTTGTGGCGCCTAGACAAGATAGAGCACTTCTGTTATTAGATCCTTGGTCGCAAACTAACGCTCGAGGTTTCAATCCAATTTGAAACAACTTATGCATCACTTGCTTTATAAGAGTACATAATATTTCGCTTTTAACTGAACCACTACTGAGAAAATAACAAAATGGAATTTTCCAATTATACAATATTCCTCTCAAATAAAAACCAATCCATGGTTACTTAAAAACGGTTTACGTCCTAATTCCCCTAAATCTTGATATCCTTCGACGTAGTCCCAATATTGGTTATAATTTAAATTTCGTTTTAAAGTAATTTCGTCACACATTACCACGCACTGCTTTTCTTTGTCTGTCATTCCTTCAACTTTTTTTTAATTTTTGTATAAGAACATTATTTGTCCCCGATCTTAAATTAACAATTTTCAACCACGACTTGATTGTTGAAATTGCTGGCAAAACAAATCCTAAATGGTTCAACATAAATTTGTAAGCGGTAGGCGATTTATAATACAATGATAATGCCAGTTGTTTTTCTGAATCCTTCCATGGAGTTCGTGTTCGATGAAAACATTGCATATTAATAAATGTCTTCAAAGCCGGTTTTTGTTTTTAAAAAGACCCGAAATTGTGCTGTTTTGAAGTTTGCGCTTCAATCTAAATATTTCACACTTTTGACTATTCAATTTATTTTTAAACTTTTTAATTTTAAAAGAAACGGTTGTCTGTATAGGTTTATCAGAACTTATACTTGCACTGATTGTTGCACTTTGAAGAACATTCACAAAGGAGGCATCACTAACTGAATCGGCGTTGTTCTCAATTTTTTCTTATTGGCTGACAGAAAATAGTTGTAATTACGTTGCAAATACTTTCCGCTAGAAAATATATTTTCATAAGTTCGCACATTATCAGATTTATAAACTGTCAGAACTTCTGGTGATTTCTGAGTAGGATTTCTTTCTAATCGCAAAGACTTCGATGTATCCTGTTTAGGTTCATCTGCAATCAAAGCAAATAATTGTATTTCTTGAAATTTGGGCTTTTTAAAAGAACTTTATTTATGTATTGGCAAAATTTTTAATAAAAAATGAAAGTATTTCTTGAAATTGATTTTGTAATTTGTACTTTGCGATACCAGTAGTGGTGAGAAGATTGAAGACATGAAAGTGGTTAAAAGTGTTATGTAAAAAATTGAGTTTTGAGAACGTTAAGATACTTCTCACCACTGGGTACCTACCAGACCGCTACCAATAAGTATTAGCAAATTGTCATTGCTGAACAAAATTATTACTTACCCGAAACAAACTTCTTAGGAACTGCAGTAATATTAAGTTTCTTCTTCGCAGCGGAAGGATCTCGAAAACTACTAGATTCAAAATGCTTCTCACAGATTAATTTATTTCGTAATAAATTAAGATCATCTAGTAGTACTAGCTTTGAATTACCACAATTCATCACCCAATTTTTGCATCTATTTAGACAATTAGTAGGAAACCGATAAAAGCTGATCGTCGGGCAATTTTTCTCGAATTATTGCAACCGTGATATACACAGCGATGACACGCAATAGTATTACTCATTTTAATGGATAAGTTTTAAACCAGCAATCCGATCTTACATGTAAATAATAACTACCGAAATGTTTTAAAAAATCAAAAATCAAACTCGAACCGAAAACCTCTTAAACTGAGCACAACAGGAAGACTAATTAATTTTCGGTTTTGTTGTTAAACTAAAAGTGGTGGGGTATTATTACTTTCGATTATTTTGTGTTCTTTTGATAGTATTTTGTAAATGTTATTACCATTGTTATTAGTAAAGCTCAGGAAATACATACTTAAAAACCAATCTTGATTGTAATATTTTCATTGTAACAAATAAACAGATAATCATTAAGCTTTGCATAGATGCTTCTTTAATGCGTTTATCATATCTTAAAATATAAGTACACCTAAAGTTGATATTGAAACAAATGTATTACGAGGAGTCTTCCGGATTATCGTTTATGAGTCACATTCCTTATCGGCTTAGTCAGAAATTCTACAATTGCATACTTTTAGCAACACCTTTAGTAAATGAGTAGGCTTGTTATAATATTGTTTAGATGCAAACAGTTGAGTACGTTAGATTGTAATATAAGAAAATTCAACATTCGTTCCAACATAAAAGGGATAGCGTTTCTATGTTAAAAAATTTTAATTTCAATGACCAAAATTTAGAAATTTACTTGCGTAAGCCTAATAGATTTTAAAACATTTTCAACGGATAAACGATGTTAATGTAATAAATATATGAGTATGGAATTTTCAAAAGTATTTAAAGAAATTGTTTTTTTTGGGAGAACGTTTTTCAACGATTTCTTTACGAAATTAATACTTTTAAATCTGCAGGTTTTTTTCATAATAATAAACTTTATTCACATGTGTATGTATACAATCTTTGTACATATATGTGTTTGTCATGATGGTATAACCATTGTTATAACCTTACGTAAGAAAGATACAAATAAATATTATTACATTGAACAATTAACAGACAATAGAAAAAAAATATATAACAAAGGACACACATTTAATTAGTACGTCGACAAAAATCAATAAATTCTTGTATATTGTAGAACGCATGTTTTTGTTTGTTTGTCAACATTGACTCAATGCACCAATATTTCAATCAACGGCATGATGCATTGGCAACAATGTCGTGCCTTAGCATAAACTATCAGCAAAATTACAGTTTTCTATTTCACATTTATCGGCAATACTGTTCTGTAAATTCTACAATACAATTGACGTATTTTCTTAGCACAAAGCGATACTACCGACCTCTGATGTTTAGAACAAATTTCGGGGTCGCATAATCCCGTAAGGTTGACTATCTTTATCAATATTTCAATCAACGGCAAAACTAAGCTCAAACACTTTTGTACTACTTAGATTATATAATGATGTATCCACAACGACATTACTGAGTGCATATTATGCTTTATTTCATAGTATAATTTTATACTCTATAATTGCTTGGGGTCATAGTCTTTCGTGGAAATAGATATTTAAACTACAACGTCGTGCTGTAAGAAGTTTGTTAACTTACATTACAAAAGTGATTGCCGACATACTTTCCAAAACCTCAAAATTTTAACAATGCCAAAGCATTTTTTATATTGGAATGCTTGTGTTATGCAAAAATAATATCAAAAAACTATTATTATGGAACTTCTCTTCACCACTATAACACCAGAAACAAAAGAAAATATAATAATAATAATATATAATAATAATAATAACAGTCTTTATTGTCAGTTTAAATAAGTAGATACATTTATGATTGTGGATTATAGACTTTTCTCATGGTCACTTGACCGTCTGAAGAGTCGCAATCATTAAGTTTGATTACAACTTAGTTACGCTTTTACATTATAAAAATAAAATAATATTAAAATAAAATCTTCTTCCTTGTTTCAGTAGTTGAATTCTTCTACCAGAGCATATCTGTAATTCCAAGCTTGCTTACAGTATTTTACTAAATTTAACCAATCTTTACCATTAATGTAATCCTTATATTTATGAATAGTAAGAATTTCTTTACCGAAACAGTGAAGTTGTAATTCCCTTAAAACTGGACATTCTGCTATGAAATGGAACACATCCTCATCTTTTTTACTATTACACAACCAACACTTTTGAATATCTTTTACATATGAGTATTTATTTAAAAATAACGTTTCATTTCGAATTTTGAATATACAGCTAATTATGGTTGAACCTAAATTACTGTTAACATAATTACTTTTCAATGTTAGCTCTTTATACCAAATAAAGTGACTATTCAAACATTGCATCTCTAACTGGTTAATTGTTTTTAGTTTATTCTTTTTAATTACTGCTTTTATACTTAGTTCTCTGTTTAGTAGACAATTGACATCTCATAATTTTCACAAATTTTTTGCCATTTTTTAAACCAGAAAAGTTTTTAATACCTGCTTACCGGGGTTTCTCTACATTTATACATGTAGTGCATGTGCAATTCTAATGTATAGAAATATATGAGGTCAAGATTGGTCTCTAAATACAATATATAATTAGGAGTATGTAAAGGGAGTTTAAAAACTTTCTTAACAAAATATCTCAAAATCTTTTCTACGTTATCGTACAACTCATACCCCCAGATTTGAGCTTCATAACAAATGATAGCTCCAAGGCACAAAATAGTCCGGGTATACTTTCTCAAAAATTCTATAACTGTTTGCCCGAGGAATTACAAAAATTACCACACTAACTTTTTCGAAATAATATAAAATCACTGTTGGCTAGAAACACCTTTTATTCATACATGGAATTTCTTAGTTTGAAATTTATAATTTAAAGTTGTTTACATCTGGATTTAGGAAGCGTGTAAGTAATGTACATATTACAGGCATAAATTAATAATAATAATAATAATTATTATTATTAAGAACAACCGGAAGTTATAAATACCTAGGCATAAAATAACAAATAAACCAGACAATCATGATGAAATAAGAGCAAGAATAGGTCAAGAACAAACGGCGATTAGACAGCTGAACAACGTATTGTGGAATTGAAAGATAAGAAAACAAGTTAAACGTTAAATATGTAAGACCATAATAGAAAATGTAAGCACGTACTGTTCAGAACTTTGGATACTGAGTTTAGGATATAGACAGAAATTAAGAGCTATGGAGATGGATTGCTGGCGACGTTGTTGCAGACACACACGTATGGATAGAGTAAGAAACGAAAATATAAGAGAGAACAAATTGTGATTGACATTGATATAGTAGAGACTATAGAAGTAAAACGTCTGAGATGGTACAGGCATACGCAGGAAAAGAAGAAAGAGAGATCAAGAAATTTGCAAGAAGTGTGGTAAGATAGAAAAGAATGGGAGCAGGGATGCGAGAGGCGGCGACAGCTGTTGAAAAACACGCAAAAAATACAGCATTATTTATTTATAGTACTGATGTATGAAATAAAGAGTTTTTGCACGAACTGCAAGATTTAAAACAGAAGCAAATTTATTTATTACTTAGAATTACACACAAAAGAATCATTCTTAACAAACATGTTCTTTTATATTTAGGGGTTAATTGATTAAACCAAAATGGTTACTTTAACGAAGGACATTATTTTAGTGTTTTATCAAATAAAAGCTAAATTTTAGACAAGTTTTGTAGATGTAAATCAGCTTTATCACCACTGGAACCAACAATTGAGTATAATCACTAATTATATTTATTTATTTTAATTTTCTGTGCTGTAAAGTTGTAGATACAATTTGTCGATACCAATTGCAATATAAATTTAACATCATAATCTGATGGTCAGAAGCAATTATTCATTGGCAGCATCTTGATGTCTGTTATGGATTTTCTTTTCCACAGAGTAAAACTTGCCACACGGATGTTAATAATTATTTCAGACATTCCAATTAACAAAATTTTGTTGTAAAATAACGAATAAAATATAGAAACTTGTAATCACTAATAAATAATTGTTAGAATTATACTTCTGTTAAAATAAACTATGAACATTAAAATGAATTGTGCATTCATTACAAATTAAAAGTTAAATTCACTGAATTAATTATGACCAGATGTACTACAGATTTCTACAAATTATTTCAATTTGATCAATTAGTTATTTTTTCGATACGAGACGTTCAAAGTTTTATGTACTCAGTTGAATTCGTAATAGTTATTTACGAACCAAGTTCGAGAAGAACTTTTCCTACATGAGCGCATTTATGTAAAGCATCGAGCGAACGAGGTTTGTACAATATTTTTTGTATTGAGCAAATATTCCGTTAATAAATATTAGCAACTATTTTACATGAATGTCAAATTTTAATATAGTTAGCAGAGTGCTATGAGTTGACGTTTTTAGTTGTAGTAATTTACATAACGGATAGATGGCGCTATAAATTTTTAATAACTTTGTGTAGATTTTTCAAGGTTAATTCTTGTTTTCATTAACAAAATCATCGGGAAAATGATTTTTAGCAACTAAAAATTATATTTGGATTACGATATGTTATTATTTCAATTTCTGGGAATGCCAGGGTTTTTTGTAATTTCTCCCGAACTGGTGCGAGAAAAATAGCTTCCTGATTGGTTACACACTTATATCAAATGTCATTTCCCAAGCGGCGAGTACAAAATAGTTATTTTTGCACTACATACCTAACTTAGTTGTCACTAAGATTATTATCTTCCGGGTTGTAAACTTGTCGGACTACCCACTCACCGAAGACTGCATATCAATTCTGTCAAAAGGGATGAACTACGCTATTGCTCCAAGCAAGATATCCACAGAAGAGATAATAGCAGAAGTGGAAAGTGTCATCAGAAAGCTTCCGGTGGAAGAAGCAGAGGAAATACGCCACGAGACTTGCCGGATTTTACAACGTTCCAAAAGCTCCACGTAGGAACATCACTCGCCCAGAAGAAATTGCATTAAAAGAACTCAGAAGCAATCAAGAAATCATGGTCACACGCGCAGATAAAGGCAACGCTACAGTAGTCATGAACACCGAAGACTACAAAATGAAGATCAAATTACTACTGGATCCACAACTTTACACCAAGTTAAAAGGAGATCCAACCAACAAAATTGAAAAACAAACGAGAGCCGCAACCAAACATTCAGCTATACCAGTCTATCAACATCGTCAACTGCTACCTTCCGGGCCCAGACCACCTAGACTATACGGATTACCAAAAATTCACAAATTTGGTAACCCCCTAAGGCCAATTGTCAGCACATGTGGATCTCCAACTTATGAACTGGCCCGTTACGTGGCTAAGTTTCTACAACCGTACGTGGGAAGAACTGAATCTTTTGTGAAGAACTCCGAACACTTCCTCGAATTACTGATGACTCTGGAAGTAACCAATGACGATATACTAGTTAGTTTTGATGTAGAATCGATATTCACTAACGTACCAGTCGACGATACACATAACATCATAAAACAACTGTGCACAACCCATGGGTTAAGAGAAGACATACCAGACCTAGCAAGAATCTGTCTGAATACAACTTACTTTCTATGGAACGGAGATTTCTACAAACAAAAATCAGGTGCAGCCATGGGATCACTATTATCACCGGTTATTGCGAATATCTTTATGGAAGCATTCGAGCAAGAAGCCATTCAATCCAGCGAAAAGAAACCGAAATGCTGGTTTAGATACGTAGACGATACCTTTGTCATATGACCTCATGAGAAAGAAGCACTTACTGTATTTCTTAACCACCTCAACACTCAGCACGAAAAGATCAAGTTTACCATGGAGACAGAAGAGAATAAGGTGCTTCCCTTCATGGATGTTCTAGTAAAACGAGGGGATAACATCAAGTTGGCTCATAGTGTGTATCGTAAAAAGACACACACCGACCGATACCTCCATGCCACATCACACCATCAACCACTGCAGAAGCGGTCTCTAATCAAAACTTTATTGCATAAGCTAACAAGATTCCTGACGAGGTTCACAAGGCAGAAAAACTTCGACACGTCCAACAAGCCCTATGAAGAACGGCTATACCAGAAAAGAAGTAAGAGCCGCCTGTCGTAGGAAATCCGAAAAAGAGAAGGAACAAGTCACCACCTACGCTCGTTTGCCATTAATTGCTGGAGTAACTGACAAATTAAGAAAATCATTGCAGAAGAAGAATATCGGTGTCAGGTTTGGAACGGTTAGAAAAATCCAGCAACTACTACCTTCTAATAAAGATAACCTGCCGAAACTCTCAACAAAAGGGGTCTACCAAATTGACTGTTCATGTGGAAAGGTCTACATTGGTCAAACCGGACGCAACATAAAATGTAGATTAAAAGAACATCACCAAAACGCCCAAAGTCCAAAGCGGTAGATAAATCAGCAATCGCAAGAACATCTACACGAAAAGACAAACACATCATCAACTTCGAGGAAGCTAAAGTTGTATCAAGGACTAACAACTACTATCCAAGGATAATCAGAGAATCCCTAGAAATTATGAAAAATAAAAATAACTTCAATCGAGAAGATGGTTACCGATCAAGCAACACGTGGAAACTAACTCTTCACAAAAACAAAGAAAAGCAAATGTCACCACAAAATTAGTCAACACCAAACAGAAGATCAACCAACCATCGAAAACCAACCACCCGTCACTGATCGACATCAACCAACCGTAGCGGATAATAGGTATATAACGAAGAGCAGAAGACAACATCAGTCTTTAGAGTAACCTCTGAAGAAACTAACAGCATGGTTAGCGAAACGTCAAACAGAGAACGTAGGAAGGAAGGACGAACTCGGCTCAACCCGGAAGATAATAATCTTAGATATTAGATGACAAATGTATAGATTATGCGCATATGCGTATAGCCACAGCTTACTAATTAAATTTTGTGATTTACATATCACAATAATAGAAAATTGAAAATGCAATTATAGAAAAAAATCGTGCACAAAGAAGCATACGCAACTTGTGCGTTAAACAGTATTCGGAAATTTGGACCAAATGCTACCCCTCGTGCGCTAACGCAAACGGGCACTCATTCCCGAAATAATCTGTTTCCGCACATGTTACGTAAATATCGATTTTTAATTTTAAGCCAGTTTAAAGCTGTTTTATTGAAAAATTTGATCTTTTATAAATTAGGTAATTTATTATTGACTTTAAAATTTAGGAAGAACCAAAAAGCAGTTTAACAAGAACTTTAGTCGTTGAAAAAGAATATAAGATGGAAAGTGCACTGCGAAGTAATTTGTGAAATTTAATTTTAAAAATTAGAAACAAGCAACGGGTTTTCTTTTTGCTTCTCGAGACAATGTCGCACGCTGTCTTTCTTGGGCAAGTTTTAAGATTGGTATCTTAAAAAAATCTCAAAAAAAAGTTTTAGAAAAATAGTTCAAAAACGAATTTTTTGAATTATTATATTTAAACATTTTGCTAAAAAGTCACGTGATGTCAGTGGAACTCTGTAATTAAGCATCTAATCAAAAAATTGTTTAATAATATGTCAACAGATTTATTTGGAAAAAATGTATATAAATATTAGGTTTGAAAATATTCTACATCGACTAGAAGGTTTGTAGGTTAAGATTATTCCAAAATTTAATCAAATGTTCGGTATTATAAAAAAAATCAATGCACCAAGTTTTTTTAAAATCAGGCAAGATTTTTGTTGCTTCATTGTAACAAAAGATGGATGTCAACATTTTCGATTCTATCTTAGTTATAAGATGGAGAATAACAAAATAGAAGAAATACGAAATTTTTGCACTTAAATAACATTGTACTTACTTTCTAGGACATTTGAGGTTTAATAATGTTTAATTTCAAAATACAAACAATAGTCAACATTTCTGAAAACTCTTTATTTCTTCCAAGAGAAGGGATAATGACAATCTTTCCTTGTTTCCCATATTTACTTTTTATCCATTATAATTTTATAATTTTAGTGTTTAAATATCTTCATTACTTTCTTTTGACTTTCTCTCATTTTTTTTATATTGGGCGAGAATTCTGTATTTTCCTCAATTTTTTAGTATTTGCTTTGTTCTGTTTGTGGTCTACTCTTGTCTTTCTTCATCTGTCTTTGCATAATATCTTCTGCTTATTTATTCTTCCTCAATTATGTATTTATTTTTACTTTTAAACCTTCTGATTTTTTTCTTCGATCTTTCCAAGTTTTTCCAGAATAATTTGACTAGGCCTCTATCACAACGACAACATATATAAACAAAAATAAGACAATAATATGATGTCAATAAGAGCACAATACAAATTAATAACAGCTAAATAGAATGATTTGTTCTCATAAAAATATTGGCAAAACCGGTCCGAATATTTATTAGCCTGCGCAGTGCCAACTACGCCACTGGAAAACGGCGTAGACCCAGACTATTGAATAAGTAGTCGTTAAAGAAGTTTAACCATATGGAGATTTATGAAACAGTGCAATGTGCGTTGCCTGTATAAATATAGATTGTTTTTACCTGTCGATTTCAGTTTTAAAGCCCGGGGGTTTAAAAAATTACAGTTTTCTAAAAATAATGTGTAGTTCTGCAGTTAGCTTCACCAACCTGTTATATTTAACAAGGTTGCCACTTTTCTCAATGTTAAAATTTATTAACATTTTTTGACTTACAGAATACATAATGTGTAATTAATTACTTTACAAACATTAAAAATTAAAACTGTTTTTATGCCATTTTAAAGGGTAGTAATAAAGCAAGGGTTGCTCATATACATTTTTTTATATGAAAGACCCACATTATTTTTGTCAAAGAATCATCACTTACTTTTTTTCACACCTTATTTATTTAAACCCATCATATAAAGAATAACTATAAAAATGACTTTATTTTACTTAAATATTATTAACAGAATACATTTTGTTTTATAGCGCCCGGCTAATCTAAATCTTGTGATTTCCATTTTAGTAACTTGCGCAATTTACAATGTATTAAATGTTTAACTAAATAAAAAGTATGTTCGTAGCATTCATTTAACCAATTCGGATAATTTTATTTATATCGTATAATGTTAATTCCAAGAATGTCTTTTAAAAAAATTTCGGCGCAAATTGATATGTTCTAAAAGAATTAGAAAATTTTTTTAACACTGTATCAACTAGCTTAACTACAGTCTCATCAGGTTTCTTTAAATGAACAATACGTTCCCCATTAGAATAATCCCTTTCTATAATTAGCAAGGTATTTCTATCGCTCATAATTGCATCACTGAGTAATTTAATGGTACAATTTTCACAGTTAAATTTTTAATAACTTTATGTGCTAAATATCCCCCAAAATAAACAACCGCACAATCCACCAAAGTAACGTTCACTTTCATATTGTTATCACTTTCACTGTCTTCAGACTCTTCAATTGTCTTGCTCCAGGGCTCTTGAAATTCTGCGACCACTACGTCATCAATTTTGTTGTTATCTATACTTCCTACAATTTCAATGTCATTAAAGTTAAAGTTAATACTCATTTCGGCTTCATTATCAATTTCACAGTTAGCGTTTTCTGGTGGAGTTTGTAGTTTAATAAAATGTTAAACTGTAGCGATTGTCTGAGGGCTTTTGCACTAGGATTAACACAATAACCTTCTCTACTTCTAATTACAGAGAATAGATTTTCTACATGGTCTTGATTCAACCTGCTCGTTAGTAAAATTGATAATTTTCATTTCGAAGATCATTCCACAATTGTAATGTTGTTTGTATGGAAAGTGCAAAGCCTTTATAGCAATAAATTCTTCCTTTATTCTACCGTTGGTTCCATAGGATCGCCATGTTTTTACCACGATAATGTTTCTTTAAGGTAATTTTCATTTTGGTATTTTTGTTGACAATGCGCAACAATAGGGGTTCCGACTATACAATGTTCGGCTATTTAAAATATCAAATAAATTATTAATTTTAGTTAAAAAATGCCGCCGTATGAAAAGCACTATCTACTTTTAAGTTGTCCTGTTTTACAGTGGTAGTAATTAACGCACTGACTAAATTGAAAAAATTGTACAGCATGTCACTGATTTTTTACGGCAGCTCTGGCAGTTTCTGACGATTTGTCGATTAAGTATGATTGTTCTATATCTCTCCAACATATTTTTCCGCAGTCTTCATAAATGTCTTTTGTCATCAAATTGTTTCGCAGACTCTTAATTAAATGTGGAGTGTCATACATCCCGTATACTTTTTCTTAATTGACAAAAAATATGGTTTCTCCTACTACACCAAAATCGTTAAAAAACTGCACGGTTATTAGCACCTTGATCACAGATGATAACTCGAACTTTTAGTCCTATGCTTTGTAATCGCCTAATTACTTTCAATATAAGGGTATGTAAATTACTATGTTTAATAGCAGATGATGACAAGTAATAAGCAACAGGTATCTTCCACGTTGCTATCAGTCCTCTTACCATAAACAATAGAGCTTGTGTTGCAATTTTTTTTAGATTGTCCAAGATTTCTAAGTCTTCAAAACCTTCAATTAAGTCCTGTCTGGTATTATATTCTAGATTTTTTTAATACTCATTTCATCAAATAAAAGTGCGCATTGTTTTTCAGCATCTGACATACCTGCTACCTTTGTTTCTATTTTTTTAAATAGTTCGGTGGTGGTGCCAGTCGAAAGTTGATAAATTCTCAACCAGGAAATGATTGTCGCCTTAGACGGAAGGACAAATTCCAATTTGTTTCTCATATACAAATACAATGAGGGTGATTTATAATAAAAACTTAACGCCAGTTGTTTTTCATCTTTTCTCCACGGATGACCACGTTTATGAGCTAGCTGCATTCTTACAAAAATCCGAACACTTTTTGATTTTATTGCTAATAAATCCAAGTTTGGAAACATGACTGAATTTACTATTTTTCGTTTTAAACGGAAAATTGTCAGGTTTTTTGCTACATTTTTTGTTTCAATAATTTTATACGCTTCTCATAACTGGAGGAAGATTTTATCAGCTTTCGCTTTCTTTTAGGCGTTGGAGCTTCAACCATTCCCTATAATTCAGTTAAATCATTGTTTTTACAGAAAAATTAATAACTTTTTAAGTTATAGTTATTAAGTGGCCAAAAATATAATTATTTTAATCTTTCATTAAAATATTACTTTAACGTGTTTTGAAATGAAACAATCCAAATTTACTCTAAAATAGAACCTTATTTTTTAATAATAATTACAAATAAAAAAATTAATTTCTTGAAAACTTTGCAATTAAACTGATGTTTTATGGCCATTTTATATACATGAGAAACATTTTCACTGCTAGAGCAAAATCAATACAATATTTGTTGTTTTCCACACTAATAATTACGCTAGGGAGGGTAATTTACTTGATTAGTATTAATTTATTAATTTCTAGTACAATATAGGTAGACTATCTATTTATACGTTTTTTGAATAGTGAATAAACCTCCCTATTTCTGTTTGTTTTAATTTACCTTTAATATGCGGATATCGTCGAAGTTATTCGAATCTCGTTCAGGCAAAAGTCCTTAAATAATGGGGAAGAAGTTGTCATCCTTCCATAAACTTTATGGTTCGCGGTTTTGTTACTTCTAAAATTTCTGGTGATTGATCTTCTTCGGTGTTGATATTTTATAACAAATTGGTACAACGTTACTATTAAGTCTATTTTTATTTGTGTTCACAAAATCCTTGTCCAAAAAGTGAAGCGCACAAATTCTCTTTTCTCGTAATTGTTCCACACTTATACCATAAAGAGCACTATTTCCACAGTTGTTTAACCATGAAATACACCCCGACGTGTCTTTAGGAAATCGAAAAAACTTATCTTGGAATTATTATTACGAGTCGATGTGCAACCAAAATATACACAAAATATCACAAAATATTGAATTAAGAACGTCCAAAATTAAGCCGAAGTTCACCAATTAAACACGCACTAATTAAAATAAATCGTAATAACCAAAATAAATCCACAATTCAAAATCAAAGTTCAAAATCAAAGCAAAAGTCGAAAATCAGTAAATGGACCATACAATAAAAACACAACCGAGAGCAACAGAAATCAAACTACTAATGAAATCCCACTCAAAAGAAATTCTTTCTTTTTAAGAAATACTATTAAAACGGTTAGTTATTGGCAAATTATTCTTGTTCAAATCTTTACCATTGTAATTATTTGTAGGTATTATTTAGAGCTTTAAAGTGCAGTATCTTTTTGTCAAAGAATTTTGAAACCTTGAAATTACTGAATAACAAAACAAAATATTGAGCTAAGTACGTGACAATGCAAACATCAAAGGGTTTAAAGAGAAATTGCATGTTGAAGGTACCCTTACCGCGGAAGTATTAAGTACATTATTGTTCTTGTAGGTATTAATTTTTTTTCGTTCGATAAGTAGGCGCAAAACAATAATTGCTGCATTGTTATGTTTACGTACAAGATAATTCTTAAGTTGAAAGCTGTTTCAATCAGAATAAACGATTTAAATAAGCTCAATAGTTATATATTGTAATACACAGAAGATCGATTATGCGTGGTATTGGTTTATTCTATTAAATGACACAAGACAAATACTAGTAGCCAATTCAATATCTACTTTTTTTATTGTGTAACAATGACAATAGTCAAAACCAAAGACAACTTTACGTAGATACGGCATAAATCCTATAAAAGTGTTTCCAAACATGTACACTCATGAAATTTAAAACTTGGACACCACAATTTCTGTAAACAAAAGTTTGCACATTGTGAAGCGGGCTTAAGGGTATCATTTACAATTCTAACAGCAGGTAGTCTCAGCAGGGGTTATCTTATAGAAGGACTGTAGAATGAATCATTACACTAAGCACGTTTTAGAAAATAGGTAATTTACGTTGCTTACTTAATTTTTTTCTTTAAAGAATATATTTGAAGGTATCGCTAATTAAACACCATAGCTCGATTAATTATCGAATCAAAATTTTGTTTAGGAAATGTTTACAAAATAAAATTAGAAATAATTTTGATTTAAAAACGTCTACAAGCAATAACTTTTAAATTAAATCAAAAACTAAACATGGTTATTTGGGTTGACTGATTATTACTTATTTTTAAATAAATCTAACCTACTAATTATTGTAAGTTATTAAAAAAAATCATTAAACTCTCTATTCATAATATTTAGTCCTTACAAAATGTATATTTTATGACGTTTCATTTTTTTCTGTAGTTAATATAAAAGTGAAAATAAAAACTAAGGCAATTCTTATTGTCAACGTATATATTTAGTTTTTTGACAAGAATTTATTACATAATTATAATTAAGATACCAAGTTATAGTTTAAAATTAAATGAAAACTTTTTTTTAAATAAAGGTATTACTATATAAATAAATATAAGAAATCAATAATGGGTGTGACCTCCATTATTATTGATACATTCTTGGAGGCGTCTGCTCATTGACGCTATCAAGGTATCAATATAATTAATATTAATCGTTTCCCATGCGGTATCAATGGCTGCAATTAGTGCATTACGGTTTACTGGTATAAAATTTGGCCCTTGTTGTCTTCGGATAACAGCAAGTATTCGAGCCCAAACATTTTCGATAATGTTAAAATCTGGGCTTTTTGCTGGCCAGGGTAACAGCTCCAAGTTATTTGCTTGTATCCAGTTGCGCACAACCTGCGAAGTATAGGGTCATCATATCCCGATAGTTAATTATCGAATGTTCCAAGAAAATATGTGTAAATAGTAAATGGAATCTACTAACGTAACGTTAAGTCGTTAATTATAGTTACATAACTCTCCTTTCATAAGATATAGTTCATATTAATATGCTTATTGTAAAGCTTCGTACACACCTGAACAACAAACCGAGGAACAAACAGAACAACGAACCGAACGGCAATCGGAACATTAATTTGGACGGTGCTACGTACGAATTTTAGAACAGATTCGCAAGTCCTGATTGTTCCACGAACGGTTTGCGGCGTTCCCAAACTTGTCGGTTTTTTTCTCCGACATCAAAGAAAATGCGCGCGAATGCGTTTGCAGGTTTGGACGAATCTAAACAAAACGGCGAACAAACTTATGCGGGAGAATTAAATTATTTATTTTTTGTTTTCCCTTTTGTGGTGTTTGTTGTGTTTTAGGTAATATTATGGAGTTGACAGAAGAAAAATGTTTTAAATTAAATTTAAATAATTATGGGAACAGCACAAACGTTCCGTTTGTTGTTCGGATTGTGGAAATCATAAAAGATCGTTTGTCGTTCTGTTTGACTTTCGGTTCGTTGTTATGTTTGTTGCTCGGTTTGTTGTTCAGGTGTGTACGAAGCTTTACAACTTAAGCAACAATTTTTGGCGAATAAAGATTAGTTTGTGATGTAATATTAGAAACACAAATTTATATCATTTCAAATTTATGACAACTTAAAAACCAAGAACGTGTATGCGCAATTGCAGTGTAAGTATTTATAATTAAATATTTTTGAAAGTTTATAAGTCCTCTATTGTAATCTTAATACTTAAAAGAAAATCCTGTCCATTAGCATTATAAGGAAATGGCTTTTACTTTATGAATAAGTTTCAATAACAATAGAATATCCTTGCTTGTTTAATTTACTTCCTTTGAGTCATATTGCTCTAAGGGTTGTTACATTGGTCATTAGAAGTATGTAATAAATAAACAATTACCTACTGTTTGAGAAGGGGTAGTGTGAACCAATAAATAAAGTAAGAAATGTAAATTCCATTTTAGTTTAAAATTTCAAGTGTTGTGAAAATGCCACCTCATCTCGGTGCTGATTTGAAAGCGCGGATTGTTTCGGAATTAGCGGCGGGCCGTAGCGTGCGTGAAATTACATGTTAGATATACCAAAAAGCACCGTAGGGCATTACCGAGTAAAATGGAATCTTGAACACACTTTGGGAAGAGCCATCGGAAGTGGTAGACCTAAAGTATCTACATTTACGTAACAGAACAACCATTTGCTACATACTCCAGGGCTATAGCAGATACACATTTTCCCGGATGCCGTATAATTGCACAAAAAGATTAAAGGAGATGGGAATAAAGAAGTATAATGCTGCTGCGAAGAAGTTCTCAGTGACGAAAATATGAGACGTCGTCTGGAATTTGCAAGGCGATATGTGAACGAACCTTTGAAATTTTGGAATCGAGTGATTTTTAGCGACGAAAAACGTTCAATAGCCGCAACGATGGACCACTAAAAGTTTTTAGAATGGAAGGAACTCGTTACGAAAATAATCACATATGTCCTAAAAACGAAGTGGTTATTTTTCTGTGAATGTGTGGGTTGGGTTAGCGCGCGGGGTCCAGGAGTTTGTTGGGCTATCGATGGACGTCTTGATTCTGCTGCGTATTTAGATATTTTGAAAACTATTATGAAACCTTCAATCGAAGTGTTTTATCCAGACGAAGATTATATTTTCCAACAAGTAAGTATTCTTATTTCACTATACTTTCTCCAAAAATAGTTCGGGATCTGTTGAATTAACATTTTCATAATGTATTTTTGTTGTTAAAGGACAACGCCCTATTCATACTTTGCGGGTTGTGCGCAATTGGATACGAAAATAACTTGGAGCTGTTACCCTGGCCAGCAAAAGCCCAGATTTTAACATTATCGAAAATGTTTGGGCTCGAGTACTTGCTGTTATCCGAAGACAACAAGGGCCAAATTTTATACCAGTAAACCGTAATGCACTAATTGCAGCCATTGATACCGCATGGGAAACGATTAATATTAATTATATTGATACCTTGATAGCGTCAATGAACAGACGCCTCCAAGAATGTATCAATAATAATGGAGGTCACACCCATTATTGATTTCTTATATTTATTTATATAGTAATACCTTTATTTAAAAAAAAGTTTTCATTTAATTTTAAACTATAACTTGGTATCTTAATTATAATTATGTAATAAATTCTTGTCAAAAACTAAATATATACGTTGACAATAAGAATTGCCTTAGTTTTTATTTTCACTTTTTATATTAACTACAGAAAAAATGAAACGTCATAAAATATACATTTTTGTAAGGACTAAATATTATGAATAGAGAGTTTAATGATTTTTTTTAATAACTTACAATAATTAGTAGGTTAGAAATAAGTAATAATCAGTCAACCCAAATAACCATGTTTAGTTTTTGATTTAATTTAAAAGTTATTGCTTGTAGACGTTTTTTAAATCAAAATTATTTCTAATTTTATTTTTGTAAACATTTCCTAAACAAAATTTTGATTCGATAATTAATCGAGCTATGGTGTTTAATTAGCGATACCTTCAAATATATTCTTTAAAGAAAAAATTAAGTAAGCAACGTAAATTACCTATTTTCTAAAACGTGCTTAGTGTAATGATTCATTCTACAGTCCTTCTATAAGATAACCCCTGCTGAGACTACCTGCTGTTAGAATTGTAAATGATACTCTTGAGCCCGCTTCACAATGTGCAAACTTTTGTTTACAGAAATTGTGGTGTCAAGTTTTAAATTTCATGAGTGTACTTGCTATTTTGAAATCACATTTTTGTAATCCAAATCTGACAACGCTATTTCTGTACAGTTGCAGGAAACTGCCATTTAGTACTCTTTTTTGTTGTAAACGAGTTCGTAGTCACTATACCAGAGGGCCAAAGGTCAACCTCGGGCTACTTTCAAATCTATTTCATTTCTTAACATTTGGGTACCAATTCTTTCCCTACTACTTATTCAATGCCCAGACTAAAGTTACGATTTAGCTTTAATAAGTAGCTAACTGAATGCTACACACCAATACGTGTGGTAATTAACGACGTTAAGTTGAATCAAGACAATTACGTGGGGTACCGGTACCCAACAGCAATTCTAAAATAGTACAAAAGCGTAACACATTTTCGAAAGATCTTTCAAATTACAGCAATAAATTAACAATGCACAATAGTTAGGTTGTTAAATTTATTTTTGGTTTACAGGTACGTTCTCGAGTAAAATATGAAGGCTAATAGAAGAAAAAGCATCCAATATGTTTGACTTCGTTTATTTGTTTGTAGGCTGCAATCGAATGTAGATAGAACGAGAAATTCCAGAACCAAAAGGTAAGCTCATAAAAAAGTGAAAAAGAAAAAACGGAACCAGATGTCAAGATATGGAATGATAAGGGAGGTCATTGTTTATATTTGGTGAAGTCCTCGATATGAAACAGAGATCAATTTTATAGCGACCAGGCTCCAGGGAAGGATTCATTCGGTTGGTACACCACCCTGATTCCTCTGTTTACAACATTTTCTATTTTGGAGTTCTGATTACTCATTCTAATTGTTTTGTTCGTGTCTTCTGTGCATTTATCTTTATTATTATTATTACAAGAATTCTGCTACTTTTTCATTTTCTTGAGTCGGTGAAGGCATTTAGGCCTATGACTATTTCTTTTTTTTTTTTCTGATTGCAGATATATCATTATTTGTTATTACTATATCATTTATTAGTTTTATCTTATACAGTTTTTCATTAAAAACTTTGTCATCCTAATTTTTTTAGCAATGGAATATCGACCTAGAAAAAAATTAGTCAATTTAAATGTCGAGTTAGACATTCAAAAACAGTGTTTATAGAATTTTAATTTTCACCCCTTAATTCACACTCACCCTCACTTAAAATTTTATTGTATATTAAGGGTGACAAGTTTTTAAATGAAGGCACTGTATACTGTTCTAATTGGAATAGCCAAGATAGTTCCAACATAAAATTGCCTATTGTTTTGTAAATATTGGCTAAATGTGAAGAGCTCTACATTGGTTCAATGTTAGTAGTTTATTGGTTGTTCAATATTGTTTTTACTTTGCAGATTCAATATTAATAATTACAGTTTCAAAAAAGGAACACCAACAAATTTGCCGCTTTTAACCATCAGAAAAAAAAAAACTACACCAAAATTTACTGGAAGGTTAACAACCAACAGAAAAAACCAAAACTGCACCAAAACACCAAAACTTGGGCCGGTGTTTCAACAGCTGCTGTTACCAACATGAAAAAGCCGATAAAGCTGTTATCATCAATACAGTTTGTTATTGTTAAACCAATAATTGAAAAATCTACAATAGCCAAGATTTTACCAACATAAAATTACTACTATTTTTTAAATATTGGCGAATAAAGGTTTCCTACATGTTGGTAGACTATTGGTTGTTCTGTATTGCTTTACTTTGAAGAATCAATATTGTGCCAATTATAGTTTTCGCGTTGTAAAACCAATAATTGAAAAATGTACAATATACAAGATTTTTACCAACATAAAGTTCCTACTATTTTGTAAATATTTTCTTATACTTTAATAAGAAAGCGCGAAGAAGGGTAAGTTTATTTTTTTGTCATAAAATAGATGTTTGCATAAAATCTGAATGGTAAACAGAAAACAACAATAAAACAAATAAATACAAATTAGGGGACGGCCTGGCGAATCCATTTACAAATAATTTAACGCAAAATTTTCATTTATTAGATCATGATCAAAACAAATTAAAGTATTAATTAAAGGTGTTTTTTTTTGTAATTTGTATCGTAATTGACCGATGACTACCAGTAAAACTCGAGGCTATAGAAGATTTGTGTTAAAGTACAAAGCATAAGTTGTCTTTTTGTTGGGCGAGTTTAATGCCGATTGGAAACGACTTCACGTCCAGGTATGGCTGTGTTTAGTGACGGGCGAATGATGACATCCGCTAACAGTCTTTTTGAGTTCCTTTATATTTTATGAACTAAATCAAACAATAAGTAATCCCTTTTGCTTAACCATCACCTACCATACCGCACCACAGGCTAAATATTACTGATTTTTAGGCGAAGTGACTGTTATGGTAGACTCCTATAGCAAAGGTCTACACGATAGGGCATTCTGACGCGTTGACTGATTATGTTTGATATTTGAGTTTGCAGGTGAGTGCACGTGATAGGTATTCTTCCTCGTTTAGGTTGTTTACAATTTGTCAGAAGCATATAGACTAGGTGTCGCCTGCTATATTTCTCACCATGCTCAGACAACCGATTTGTTTTAAAGAACAATAGCTCGGTTGTTCAGTTCTTGACACACTGTTTGTTTAAGTTTACAGTAATTTCCAATATGTTACGTGACAATGAAAGTCATTGTCACGGTGAAGGTATTTGTAATCATGTACAACCACGACCATAACGAAACAGTTTGAATGCTGCAAGGTTAAAAGAGTGCGACGAGACAATTTTAATATAGAAGTAGAAGAGAAAACATTTAAAAACTAACATTCGAAGTAAGGAAAGTGAAAGAAGGGTAATTCAAGTCCCAACGCGAACGTACTTTGAGAATCGAAGAAGCAACAGGCATTGAGTTTGAATGTCAACCCAAAATCGTCAACGGTTAAATAAAATAAAACATTTTAATTTAGTAAATAATTCCTCCTTTGTTTTATTGAAGGCCCTTCCGACCGTAGAAAGTTTTTACAATTTATTAATAAAACATTTTATTTCTTCGACAATGATAATTAAAAAGTGTTACAACAAGTAATTACTGAAGCTGTACAACAAAATTAATTGGTGCACCCAACAATTAGAAGACAATGAAGATTGACACGCAGGTGTTGAATTTAACATTGATACAAGGTCGGTTATAAGAACTTATTTCTTTTTGTTATATTTGAATTGAACTCTTTATGCATGCGTCGTATGACCAATAAAATCAATTTATAAAATTTTTGTAAAAAAACCTTTTGTATAAAATTAATTAATGTGTAAACCTTTTTTTAACAGACTCATAGATAGATTACCACAAATAAAAAAATTTAATAAAAAAATTTTTTTTATATATAAGTTGGTAACATCGCATATATTCGTCGGCAAAACGCGGCTTCGTGCCGAGCGTGAAACTGAGGTAAATATTAACCAGATAACTTTATATATCTGTCGGGAAAGCGCTGCTTTGAGCCGAGCGTGGAACCGAGGTGAATAGTTTAGATGACCAGAGGCAATACATTCCCCCCTTTCTTATTTACTGATTGAGTACAGTATATGTATCACTGGATGTATATTACATCAGTATACAGTGATTGCATCCTCTTGCAACCGAGACTAATTTATTATTTATACTCACCAGTGAGAAGTGTCAGCGTGTTTGCATTCAGAGGAAATTTTGCGTAACTGTGTGATATAAGAATTGCTAATGATGTTACTATAATAAAGTGATATACTTTTGTGATGACATGTTATGTTTTGTGTCTATGGATGTTTCCATAATCAACACGTCTACATGATTTACGTTCTTTTATTATTTGCATGTTTGATTTATATGTGTATTCGTGAGTAGACCATGTTCTGAACAGGAAAGAGTCAAACCAGGTTGCATAACGATATAAACGTTTGTTTTTTTTTCTTAGGTATCAAGTGTTTGCTGATTCCCGCACAGATCAGTTTAGATCCATTGTGTTTGGACCTGTGTTTTCTCCAAAATAAATAGTGAATTTACCATACTTTAAATGACATAAATGAAATACGTTTTATATCCTTTTTCCGTTTTTGAATACTTTTGGTGTAGGTCTGGACAATATGATTTGGCTTAACGTAAATTTTTGAGGGTTTTGGTAGGTTTCCCCTCTTAATTTTCCAAAAGTGACTCCCCTCCACCGTTAGTAAAGATAAAAAAATAAAGTAATTATTTTGTTAAATGCCCAGATAAGTCTTTTATTTAGTTCCTAGGTAACCTAGGTATATAACATGTAAAAGATTCAGGTGTCCACAACAGAGGGGCGCTCCAGGTCAATGCCGAAGTAGATATATACAAGTTTTCTGAATTTTGATGGTATACATACAACAGTTGACAGGCGTAATTTGGGTTCCATATATTTAGGAGTAGTAGAGGTATGGATCATTACAATACCTAAGAAATTATTAAAAAACGGATGTATCGGTGAAGTTGATATAATTAATGCGTGATGTCTAAGAGGTTATTAGAAACTGGGAACTGCTTCAAACTCTGACAAAGTTAGGTAATAAGGAGCGCTCTCCCTTACTTAAATGTATTAACGGTAAACAGATTCAGTGCATTTTTGAGTGTATCCTAAAAGCGTTAACAGGAAAAGTATCGCTATCAAGTTCAGAACAACACAGTCTCTCTCGTCGGAAGAGACGATCAGAGCCAATAAAAAAGATGAAGTAATTACTGGTACTACAAGATGGTAGTTGCTTTCCTTCCGCTCATTCTAGATCCTCTACTAGAAGGTGTATGTAAATAGAGTATATAGAGCATGGAAAGAAAATAGTTCTTGTATCACCATAAAGTATACAGCGTCTAAAGTCATTCAACACAACGCAAAATAATGTTTTGTTTCGGTTAGCTGGTAAAATGCACAAAGTTTTGGAATCAAAACTACCAGATCACGATAAATTGCAAGAATATAATCAAGTCCTTCAAAGATATTTACATTTTGCGAACGAACCCCGACGTCCTATTAGTATATCACTATTGAATCACAATCAAAAAGTCTTTCAAAAAATTTCAACACATTATTTCCTACGTATAAGAATAATGCAAAAAATCTTATTATTTAACTGCCGTGGGTGATATAAATTGGGACACCTAAAAAGGGAATCGTCACAATAAAAGAAGAAATATTCTGCCGTGTTAAGTAAAAAAGCCCCAACTGTATTTTTTTTGCAGAATGAATCGAAGCTGTCCGTTTATTCCTAGTTAGTTTTTGTGTATAAAAAGCTCATCATAAAAGAGAACATAAGTCTTGTAATGATTTTTTTATGCCTCCGGCCATTATTGACGGTTTTGTAGGATTCAAAAAATCGGCCGGAAACATCTAATTCCCGGCCTAGCATCTACAAAAGTGAGATTTGGTGTTCCCAGAGAGCTGACATTTTGACTTAATTTTCTAATGTCCAAACGGACATGTCCATGCTGAATAAACAAATAAACGTTGATTTTTATGGAATACTCACGTAGATGTAACGTAACGTTAATGTAAGTACCAATTAATACTTTTACATCAACCTCAACTAATGTGATTATTTTTAAGTTATGTGTGGTGGGTTGTGAAGCTATTAATTTTGAATATTTTTCTGTTGATGTCTTTAGTATTCAGAGTTGATTTTAACATTAAAAATATAGACCAAAGAGTTGCAGAATTGTTTTTTTTTATTTCTCATCAAAATATGCAAGAAGAACATACTCGTTGTAAATGTTAGTGGTACTATTACTATCGCACAATTTCTTAAGTTCTTCATACGCTTTCCAGTAGCGAGTTACAGATTTTGCTGGTAATAAATTATTAATCGCTGCTTGGGTGCCAACCAGAAAAAAATAAATCCTTAGAAATAAATTGTTAAACTAAAGATTAATTTTGTAAGTATTTTGAGATTTGTCGGCATAAAATATTTTGTGGATTACACGTTTCAAATAACTATTTTATTACACATTTTAGAGTGGCCTAAAATATTTGTCTTCAAATGCTTACACCAGAAAATAGATACGATTTTTTTATTTATTACGGCAGTATTGCCTAGTGCACCATACGTTAAGACCCAGAAGAACTACTAGTCCAAGGGATGGCACATACATGAGAAAAATTAGCATGTCTCATGAACTAATAAGTAACTTCTTCTCGCGCACTTCCAACGTTTACTAAGTAACAACTTTGAATTTGAGGACGATATCAATAAAATAAAAAATTACAATTTTCTGTTTTTAATTGTATATTCATTGGTTTTTATGATATTTAACGTATAATTCAATTTTACAGTTTTTAAATTACGTAAATGAAAATTTTTAAAATTGATATATCAAAGTCTTTAAACAAAATATGTTTAATTCATTCAAAAATAAAGCAACTAACATTTCATTAAATTTACTGATTGATTAAAAATAGTATTTTTACTGATGGTATACGAGAATAGAGATTGTTCTAAGAAGAAAGCTGTTCCATTTTATGAAAGTTTCATTAGAATTTCTGAAAATTTAATATATTACTGCTGCAATAGGTTCAATCATTTCAATCCAGTTGAATGTTTTTAACAAATATACATATACAATATACGGAAAAACAAAAATTAATATATTCAACAATTTAAGTTTTCATTTTGAAACCTTTAGCAATCGTTAACATTTTACAAACAAAATTTTTCTGGAAGTCGCAAACAAATTTTGTTTTTCTTTATGGGGGCGTTTACCGCGGTAAATTCAACTGGTCCGTTTGAATCTAAAGAATCTGCCAGCTCACTAAATTAACACACGTTATTATTAGCAGCTCAGCCATAAACAAAAAGAACAATCAAACGTTGTTGATGTTTCAGGACGTTGGCTTACCGCAGTAAACTCAAGTGGTCCCTTTGAATGAATGGAGTCATCAAGTTTACTAAATCAACACGCAGTATTATTGCTAGCTCGGGAGTCAACAACGAGAACAATCAAACTATGTTGATGTTTCTGGACGTTGGCTTACAGCAGTAAACTCAAGTGGTCCCGTGAAGTTACAGAACAGTCTTCAAGCTTACTAAATCAACTCACAGTATTATTAGCAGCTTAGGTATAAACAACGAAAACAACCAAATTTTGCCTGTTTCTGGACGTTGACTTACCGCAGTAAACTAAAGTCGTTCTTTTGAATTTGTAGAGTCTTCAAGCTTACTAAATCAACACACAGTATCATTAGCAACTCATGTGTAAACAACAAAAATTACGAATCTTGTTTCTGGGCATTGGCTTACCTCAGTAAACTTAAGTGGTCCCTTTGAATCTAAGAGTCTTCAAACTTACTAAATCAACACACAGTATCATTAGCAGCTCAAGCATAACCAACGAGAACAATAACCATGTTGATGTTTTTGGACGTTGGCTTACCGCAGTAAACTTAAGTGGTCCTTTGAAGCTATAAAAGATTCTTCAAGCTTACTAAATCAACACACAGTATCATTAATAGCTTAGGTATAAAAAACAAAAACAACCAAATTTTGTCTATGTTTCTGAACGTTGACTTACCACAGTAAAGTCAAGTCGTTCCTTTGAATTCATAGAGTCTTCAAGGGTACTAAACCAACACACAGTATTATTAAAAGCTTAGGTATAAACAACGAAAACAACCAAATTAGTCTGTTTCTGGACGTTGACTTATCGCAGTAAACTCAAGTCGTTCCTTTAAATTTTATGAATTTGTAGAGTCTTCAAGCTTACTAAATCAGCACATAGTATCATTAGCAGCTCAAGCATAACCAACGAGAACAATAACTATGTCGATGTTTCTGGACGTTGGCTTACCGCAATAAACTCAAGTGGTCCCGTGAAGCTATAAAAGAGTCTTTAAGCTTACTAAATCAACACACAGTATCATTAGCAGCTTAGGTATAAACAACAAGAACAACCAAATTTTGTCTGTTTCTGGACGTTGACTTACCGCAGTAAATTCAAGTCATTCCTTTGAATTTATACAGTCTTCAAGCTTACTAAATCAGCACACAGTATCATTAGCAGCTCAGGCGTAACCAACGAGTACAATAACTATGTTAATGTTTCTGGATGTTGGCTTACCGCAGTAAACTCAAATAGTCCCGTTGAAGACTATCAAAAGAGTCTTCAAACTTACTAAATTAACACACAGTATCATTAGCAGCTAAGGCGTAACCAACGAGTACAATAACTATATTAATGTTTCTGGACGTTGGCTTACCGCAGTAAACTCAAATAGTCCCGTGAAGCTATAAAAGAGTCTTCAAGCTTACTAAATTAACACACCGTATCATTACCAGCTCAGGCGTAACCATCGAGAACAATAACTATGTTGATGTTTCTGGACGTTGACTTACCGCTGTAAACTGTAGCAGTTTCTTTTAATCCATTTATTTGTCTTATTGTATATTACACCATTCTTCTGTGTTGTGATGTCAGTGTAATGTACGATGCCCCAGTATCTTAAGATCAGTATAAACCAGTACAGTGTGCTGACGAAACCGTGTGTAATTATGGATTGGTTATTCTTGGCAAAGCATTTGCTTTTAAGGCTTTGGAAAACCACCAAAACCTGAACATGCCAACAATCCATAGTATCTTTAAACTTGCGAAATCAACATTCTGTACTACTAGCAGTTCAAGCATAAACTACCATATTTTATTTTTGTTCCTAGATGTAGGCTTACTGAATAACAATAACTATGTTAATGTTTCTGGACGTTGGCTTACCGCAGTAAACTCAAATAATCCCGTGAAGCTATAAAAGAATCTTCAAGCTTACTAAATTAACACACTGTATCATTACCAGCTCAGGCGTAACCAACGAGTACAATAACTATGTTAATGTTTCTGGGTGTTGGCTTACCGCAGTAAACTCAAGTGGTCCCGTGAAGCTATAAAAGAGTCTTTAAGCTTACTAAATCAACACACAGTATCAGTAGCAGCTTAGGTATAAACAACAAGAACAACCAAATTAGTCTGTTTCTGGACGTTGACTTATCGCAGTAAACTCAAGTCGTTCCTTTGAATTTTATGAATTTGTAGAGTCTTCAAGCTTACTAAATCAGCACACAGTATCATTAGCAGCTTAGCTATAAACAACAAGAACAATCAAATTTTGTCTGTTTCTGGACGTTGACTTACCGCAGTAAACTCAAGTCGTTCCTTTGAATTTATAGAGTCTTCAAGCTTACTAAATCAACACACAGTATCATTAGCAGCTCAGGCGTAACCAACGAGTACAATAACTATGTGAATGTTTCTGGACGTTGGCTTGCCGTTGTAAACTGTAGCAGTTTCTTTTAATCCATTTATTTGTCTTATTGTATATTACACCATTCTTTTGTGTTGTGATGTCAGTGTAATGTACGATGCCCCAGTATCTTAAGATCAGTATAAACCAGTACAGTGTGCTGACGAAACCGTGTGTAATTATGGATTGGTTATTCTTGGCAAAGCATTTGCTTTAAGGCTTTGGAAAACCACCAAAACCTGAACATGCCATCAATCCATAGTATCTTTAAGCTTGCGAAATCAACATTCTGTACTACTAGCAGTTCAAGCGTAAACTACCATATTTTATTTTTGTTCCTAGATGTAGGCTTACTGTGGTAAACACAAATTCTCTTTTCAATGCTTGATAATCTTTGGGGACTGCACTTCTTATTCTTTAGTCTCCTTACAGTTGTATTAGAAATACTAATAGAAATAGTTTATTGATTAATTTTAAGCGTTACACCCACCAACAAGCTGGAATACCATTAACAAGCTCCAAAACCGATGCAACCCAAAAAGTTAATTTATAATTTGCTGCGTTCAAATGTGTCCTATAATATAGCAATACGCATATTTTACTTTACTTTTCAAATTTTAGCAGTAATTTAAATTTTGTTATACATGTAAACGCAGTTGCCTTATAATTTTAGTATAATTATAGATATTTAATCAATTTCCCTAAAATATTAATGTATTATATTCAAAATCTTTTCAAACGAACAAATTTTGGGATGGTCATTAGTGAGATTTTACGTAATGAAACTGAGTCATTACAAATGACTTAAAAATAAATTGAACATTAAAAAAAAAGATTTTGATTGTAACCTAATAAAATAAAATTATCCTCCGTTCTTTTGCGAAAGAGAGTAATAATTAAACGCATTTGGCAAATTTGAGTTGAATATCAAAAAAAAAATGGCTATTATGTTTGAGCACTTTAATCCAGATACATTCCATAGTTAAAACCAAAGATTGCATTGTTGACGTAGCGCTACATCATAAAAGCGTCACTTTCTTAAAACAATCTAAAAACTGAATTATATGTTATTTGCAAGTAGAGATACCAGCAATAAAATATATTACTTTCTTTCGTAGAAGAACGTAACGTAGAAATTAAATGGTCTTGTTTTTGATTTTGGGGTTTTATGTTACATTATGTAAAAATGTGCTGTTGTAACTAATGTGTGGGGCACCAATGAAAAGAAAAGTTAATATTTTGAAATATTTGTAACAAATTGATAATAAATTCCATGTAGAAGACACGTAAACACAAGTTTAATCGCGTTAAAAACCTGTGGAAATAAGAATTATATACTTGACGAAATAAAAATGATTGCTTACCGTATTCGCAATATATTTTCTATCATAATTAGATATTTTTGTAATGGAAATTATTTAAAAAAAAATTCTAAACAAATACACTGTACCACTACACTTTAATTCGCGACGCGTTAAAAAAACGATAAGCTCCCGATTAGTTAGTTTGGGTTTTAAAGTCCTATTAAAAGAAACATAAATAAAAAAGAAATCTCTTACCTTACCGAAAACCTGCAAAATCAAAATTTACCTTAACAAATCACCTTTAAAGTTGCAAAAGTAAAATAACTAAAATTTGCAATCAACACATTTTTGTATTGAACTGTTGAAAATAGAGTGAAATTAAAGAAGCGTTTTCTATTCAAACCCTCTGCTGTTCGTGTAATTATCATAAATTTAGCTTCTTTGTTTCAAATTGGAATAAATAAAATTCCTACCTTGTTAGCGTCCTACCTTCACACAATCACAACACAAACTAAATATTTTATTTAAAGTAATTTCATCGATACGCGTATAAATCAAGTTTTGGTTTTTACGTCAGTAGTTTTAAAAAATGATCTATTGATTTTGTTTTTTGTACTACAATTAAAGTGTCTGTTAAAATAATTTCTAAATTTTTACTTTTTTTTTGATATGTTATCGAAAGTAACAATGTATGTAACCAGTGACTGGTTCGAATGGACTGTAGATTTAATTTAATTGGCAAATAATAACTTTATTAAAGAGCTATTTGTATCACTCACAATTCACTTTTTTGCACAGTGTTATTTAATATAAGCAATACAATTTGCCTTGTAGCAACATAAAATATATACAATAATTTTAAAGTTCGACTGCTCTGAATTAACGCACAGTAGCTTCTGTTCTTTTTCGAAGGGGCATTTTTAGGTGAGACGTTGAATCTCTTCCATACTCCCCGCGATTGAGGACTCGTTCTCAATAGGTGAAAGGCAAATATTCTTGACTCCTCGTGTAGTAGTTCCGTTTTTTTGTCTTTAGGGAAACCACTCGAATTATACCATCAGCACCCGGATGACACTGTATCACTCTTCCCATTGGCCAAAGCTGAGGTGGTGTGTTTTCTTGGCACTCTAGTCCTTAGTGCCAATCTTTTTGCATAATTGTTACAGTTGCTCAATATACTCTTTTGACCATCTTGACCAGAAGTGTTAAACCAATTGCTCCAGGTGTTGGAATTGATTAGCCTTTCATGTGTAGTATTTTTCCCACTGGTCTTGTGGCAGTGCATTCATAGCCTTGCCGATTAAGAAATGCCCAGGTGTCAGTACCGCTAGGTCTAAAGGATCAGTAGAAATAGGACACAAAGGATGTGAATTTAAAATTCATTCCACCTGGCATATTAAAGTGTTAAAATTTTCATATGTTAATTTTACATTAAACATCACCTTATATAAATGATTTTTTACAGCCTTAACAGCCGATTGGTGTAATCCACCAAAATGTGGAGTTCGAACGGGCATAAATTGCCACTCAATTTTGTTTTCAATATAAAACGCCTTAACTATGTCTGATTTTAAATTATGAATTATTGCTTCTCTTATTTCTCTCAATCGACGATCTGCTGCCGCAAAATTTGTTGCGTTGTCGCTGTACAATTTTTTCGGAAGTCCGCGTCGTGAAACAAATCTTTTTAATGCATTAAGAACAGCATCAGTGCTCAGATCTGAACTGAGTTCTATGTGAATCGCCTTTGTGGCAAAACATACAAATATGCAAATGTATGTTTTTATGAATTTTTTATATCTAAAATTAAGTTCTTTTATGAGAAAGGGACCCCCAAAGTCAATACTTCTTGTTATAAATGGTGAGCACGGGGTTAATCTTTGTGATGGCAGTTCTCCCATCTTGACATTGATACTTCGTGGTTTAAATTTAAAACATATCAAACACTTTTTCAAAACGGACTTAATTGTATTTAGACCAGCTATTGGCCAATACGTTTCTCTAATACTTGACAATATTTGCTGTGCACCAGCATGTAAATTTCTTTTATGTTCATCCTTTATTATTAATTTTGTCAAAGAGTGACTCTTTGGCAAAATAATAGAAAACCGTTTTTCAAAATTGTACGGACCTTTAGCTATTCTCCTCCAACTCTGATTATTTCATTGTTGATTCAAAGTTAGTAATTTACTGCTTTTCTTTAGATTCTTTCTAAGCCTCAAGGCTTGAATTTCGGTTGAAAACTCTTGTCTTTGAGCCAATTTTATTAATATTTGAAGAGATTTATCTAATTCATTGATTGTTAATAGTTCAAAATTTTTATTATGTTTATTTTTCAATGTATTTGATTTAAATCTCATGCAAAATGCGATTACTCTTACAAGCCGTTTCAAAGACGAAAATTTATTAAATATGTCAAATTTAGATTCAATGTTAGTGTGAGTTAGTTTTAAATTTCTTTGTTCCGGAATTTGACCTACCTTTAAATTATCACTATTACATTTAGTAGGCGATAATGCGGAATCCTTTGATAGCCAATTTGGACCGTAAACCAAATTGATTTTGTTCATTCATTTACCGTCATGCCTCTGCTAACAATATCGGCAGGGTTTTGCTTGCTAGGTACGTGCCTCCTAACTAAAATGTTTAGTAAGCTGTTGTATCTTAGAGACTCGATTACCCACAAAAGTTTTCCAATTAGATGGATGCTCATTTAACCAGCTTAAAACAATATTCGAGTCTTGTCCAACAAATCACTGAGTCAAATTTTTGTCAAGTGTTTCTGGTGACTCGTTTTATTAATTTTGCAAGTAGCAATGCTCCGCACAATTCCAATTTTGGCAAACTAATTTGTTTTGTAGGTGCTACTCTAGACTTTGTTGTTAAAATATTAATGCATCAAACACGACTCTTAGGGAGGATGTCGAACTGTTTGTTTTATAAACAGCATGATGAGGAATAATATAAGAATTATTTGTATGTAAAATATCTGAGTTTATTAATTTACCATAACTGTCAAATTTTACATCAGCAGTTTTATTCATGTGCCCAAAGGTTTCATATTCGTTTAAGAAAGTGTTGTAATCCTTCCTTTAACTTATGATTATACTTTAATTTTTGCTCGAGTGCAAAAATCTTTTTAAAGCGATATCAAAGTTTGTTCCTAATGAGAATTGGGAATTAGTTGGATATTTTACTATGAATCTTCCATGGGCATCTCTTTGAGTATTAGTAATAAAATTACTTTCACAATTTAATTCTTCTTCAGTAGGAATTTTATTTTCGGTTATTTCTTCTACCTTCCAGAAGTTTTCTAGAGCATCGCCCAATGGATCGAATATTTTGTTGTTTTAAATGACAAACAACAACTTTCCTTTATATTAAATTTATAACTACCCAAACTAATTTTACCAGCAATGATCCAGCCTAATACTGTTTCTTGTAAGGTAACATTATTTGCCTTATATCTTCCAGGCTTTAATAAATCGTAGAATATTTCTACGCCTAGTAAAATATCTACTGCTGAACTAATATTAAAATTTTCATCGGCTAATTTTATGTGAGCCGGTATAATTAAATCACTCTTATCAAAAGTAGTTATTGGCAATTCTTCTGTTATTTTTTCCAATATTAAGAAATTAACTTCTCTTTCAAATTTATTATTGAGAGACTTGATTGCCGTTTTAGTATTCTTCAAAACTGTTGAGGTGCACCCGTCAACTCCGTATACCGTTATCGGATTTATTTTATTTATATTCAATTCTAATTTGTTAGCAAGATTTTTAGTTATGTAATTGCACGTACTTCCACTATCAAGCAAAGCTTTGGCTTTAATCCATTTGCCTTTAGAATTAAAAATGTATATAATCGCGGTCGACAAAATAACGTACCCCTTTGGTGCAACAGAATGATTACTAAGTTCAATATTTGCAACACTGTTTGCATAAGTAATTGCATTTTTATTATTAATTTCTTCGTGTAATAGCACGTTATGATCACCTTTACATTTTTTGCATTTCAAACTTGTACAGTCACTTGTGTTATGACCTACCTTTAAGCAAATGAAACATAACTGTAATTCTTTTATTTTTTCGTTTCTTTCGTTAATGTTTAAATTACGAAATATTCTACAAAAGTAAATTAAATGATTACTTTTCTTGCAATATGCGCAACCAATTACCTTATTTTGTTTAACTTGTGAAACGTTACTAAAAAACTCTTTTGTTGGATTTTTCAGTTTCTGATTTACTCTGATTTACACTTTCTAACAATTGACATCTCTTTTTTAAAAACGATTCTAATTGCGAAACGTTAGGAATCGAGTTGTCGTTTGTCTCACTCTCCCAATGTTTCCTAGTGATTGGATCTAATTTACTAACTAAAATGCAAATCAAAATTGTGCTCCAGTATTCAACTGGTTGATCTAACACCTTTAAAGCGCGAATATCGTTTAAGTACGAATCTAATAATTTTCTTAGCGCGGTACCATTTTCCTTACTTAAAGAGGGTGCATTTAATATTGAATTAACATGTGCAAATATGGTTAATCTTTTGTTTTCAAACCTTTCATGCAAAAGATCAAAGGCTATTTTATAATTTTCATTAGAAACGGGTAGAGATTGAATAGTTTCCAAAGCCTTTCCTTTTAAACATGAATTCAAGTAAAGAAATTTTTGGATAGTAGGTATGCTATCATTATTATGTATTAAAGATTGAAATGATTCTATAAATTTTGTCCAAGATTCATATTTTCCGTCAAATTCAGGAAGATTTATAGTAGGCAGTTTGACGTTAGAGAAACTGTTTGCGCTTATAGAAATGTCAGTACGAGGTGAATTAATCGGCAAATTTACGTTCGAGGCTATTTGCGAAGAATTTAAATCTTCCAAAATACGTCTCGCATTTCCGATTGCGTTATAATAACTTTCTTCAAAGTCTGATATTTCTTTATCGTGATCATTTTTATCATCTTTTAATTGAATTTCGTTTTGATATTTTTCAAATGTAACCTTTAATTTTCCCGCGTCATGCAGTCTAATTTGTAATTGGGCAGTATTAACATTACCTTCATCAATTCCACGATTTAAATAACTTGAAAATTTAGTTAAAGAAGCTTTTGTTAGACCACGCATTTTTATTAGGTCGCTTAATTCCATTTTGAGGATAATACAAAAAACCAATTTCTTAAACAATATATTTTTTACAAGAAAACACAACAAATATTGTCAAATACTTTTGTTTTTTAATGAAACAATTCCTTTAGTTAAGTATGGTTTAAGTTTAAACAATTCGTCTACTTTAAAGACGTTATTTAATTTTCTATAATATTTTTATTTTTATTTTAAACAGTTTTAAAGACCTTAATTATTTTTGTAATTTTTATTTTAATTTTAAATTGTCTACGCAATAACGTTAAACAAATCGTCTACTTTTAAAGACGTTAATTTTATGTGAGTAATTGAGTTTTTGAAATTTATGAAAATATATTGTCTACTTTTAAAGACAAAAATTGTTTGTTAATGAAATATTACGTTAAGCAAAGTGTCTACTTTTAAAGACTATTTTTATTTATTCATAAATTTTTTAATTTAAATGTAATCTACTTTGAGATTAATTTTAACGTTTTTTTTGCAGTAATACGTATAACATATATATGCAAATTAATTTGGCGTCAGCAGTCGTGACTAAAGCAAATGCGAGAAGCAATTAATAAATTGAAATATAAATTATGTTGACCATATGCAGGTTTAGGATACTCAACAGGAAAGAAAGAAAAAAATGGGCTTACCCAGCGGTACGTTTGTGTTTTGTTGCATAAGTTATTTCTTGCACATGTGGTAAAGCGTTCTTCTTTCGCCCGGGTGTGTATCGTTTCTTTAGGACCCTTTGTAGAATCCGGCTCAAAGGACCAAAAATATGGTTCGAATTAATAGTGGACTGTAGATTTAATTTAATTGGCAAATAATAACTTTATTAAAAAGCTATTTGTATCACTCACAATTCACTTTTTTGCACAGTGTTATTTAATATAAGCAATACAATTTGCCTTGTAGCAACATAAAATATATACAATAATTTTAAAGTTCGACTGCTCTGAATTAACGCTCAGTAGCTTCTGTTCTTTTTCGAAGGGGCATTTTGGGTGAGACGTTGAATCCCTTTCAGTGACTAACGGTTTTCTATAACGAATGTTATATCATATGATTTACAAAAATCTATATTTCGTCACATATTTTTGCAGAAAAATTGAATTGAACGAGCTTTGGCATACTGGACACACTTCACTTCAATATTTGGACAAAATGCCCAACTTGTACACATGTAGCAACAAAACACTTATTTTTGAGATTCAAAAACGCCGTGCCACAAAACTGACTCAACAATTATGTCTTCTATCTTTGCACCAATTATCCGAATTGATGTATAATGTGGGTTAGCAAGAGATTTCGTGTAATTATAAATACCTACGGCTTAATAAACTACCTGATATCCCGTATTTTATTCATTCACGAGTTTTTAAAGTGAAACTCAGAATGACATAGTTTTCTTAACTTTAACCTATTATTTTTCCTGTGGATCAATTTCAAGAGATAGTTCAATTCTCGCTTGCGGAAAAGTCCCTTCCTCCCGAAATCCTTCGACCTTTTTACACTTTATTAACAACTATTGTACTATTAGAGTAGTACCTATTTGTTTTGCTTAGAAACCTTTTTTATATCTGTTGTGGTGTTATGTGCAAAACACAATCAATAGCAATTCATGAAGTTATAATAAAATAGGGTGTGGCTAAACCTTCGTCGGCAGGAGTTAAAAGTTTTGCTAATACACATAGCATCACGGGAAGATGTGATAACTAAATAACCTCGCACACAATGCTGCTGACCCTTGCTGATTAATTAATAAGATTAATATAAGGAAGCCAACTGACGGAAAATTCTATATGACACATAGTTATTTACGAATCAAGTTCGGGAAGAACTTTTTCCTACATGAAAAGCATCGAGCGAACGAAGTGAGCGAGTGCTTTAATAGCGCAAATGCTAGAATAATCTTCCCGCAAGAGATTTGTACAACATTTTTTGTATCGAGCAAATATTTCGTTAATAAATGTTAGCAACCATTTTACATTAATGTCAAATTTTAATATACTTAGCAGAGTGCTATGAGTTGACGTTTTTAGTTGTAGTAATATACATACTGGATAGATGGAACTATACATTTTTAATAACTTTGTGTAGGTTTTTGAAGGTTAATTTTTGTTTTATTAACAAAAATCATTGAGAAAATGATTTTTAACAACTAAATATTCTATTTGGATTACGATGTTATTATTTCAGTGTCTGTGAATGCCAGTGTTTTTGTAATTTTTCCCGAACTGATGCGGGAAAAATAGCTTCCTGATTGGCTATACACTTATATCAGATGTCATTTCCCAAGCGGCCAGTATAAAAAGACGTTACAAACTAAACAAGTAAACATCTATCTGATCTAAACACTTGATTGCAATATTATTCAACTTAATTGATTGGCATGGTTAAATTAAAAACCATTAGTGGTTCAAATGTTCCAAACTTTCTCCAGTTCTTCTACACCTAAAAGAGTCACGTATCAGTCAGATTCTAGATTGAATCTTAAATTTTTCGTTTGTCTGTTTTAAGCCTTTCGATTGTTTACTCAGAACGTCTCTTATGATAGTGAGGATTACCATTTCGACTCGGTTCAATTCTGGACGATGTGTTTCTGAGACATCTAAAATCTTCTTCTGGTGCTTTATATGGGTAGGTATTAATTGTTAGCTACTGCAACATTGACCGTCAATATTAAAATCAGATGCTCTAGTGAGGTTTGCTTGTGTGATGTTTATTACGTCAGTAACATTCTTTTGAGGGAAATCATCGTTTAATTCAGATTTTGGCTTTTTTAAATTTGGAAAGAATCTGTATATAAGACGTAACGATACATTGATTTTTTTGACAAAAAAAATTTGGTTTTTCCAAAATATAGCGTCTCCATTTCACTTAAAAATTATTTAAAAATTAAGATCCTACATATAACATGTTATTTAATTGAGAAATATCATGAAGATTTTCTAATTTATAAGATTTAAAGTTTGATAATGAGCTAGTTTCGGCCGAAACTAGTTACAACCTACATCTTTTAGTTTTTAATAAAATTTATCATGATGGGCTATAAGTACAAGTTAGCACCACATTATTTATTTAATCTGGATTCCATCAGTATCCTGACAATAAATTAACAGGCACATTGACACATATTTGTCTAAGCAATTTTCTACAACTAATTTGACCTACCACTATTTTCTGTGAAAATATTAAGGCAGACACATTTCTTCTTGCCAATAGTTCCGTTTCATTAACTTCAGCCACGGTGGATAATAACCATACATTTTAAAGTATAGTAATTCACAAAACTTGACTTTACACGTTTTCCACCAATTCTAGTGAAAATGCACCTAAAATAACATACCTTAAGCATTTTCTACAAAAAAAAGATAATTTGGTAACGATGTTATAGCAAATTTTTGTCCACAATAGTAAGAGGAAAGATGACAAAACCTCATTGCGGTGATATTTTTTTAAATACAGGCTACTAAGTGGGTAAAATGACATACGTGTAAAATTTCTCAAAAATACCATTAAAGTAAAAAAAAAATGTATTTATTAAACATAGAAAACAAAAATTTTAAACAAAAATTTGCATCTGACACACCAGAACACTTGCAATAGACCCCATTATTACTCTTTATGCATTTAATCCACTTCTCCCCGCTCTTTGATAGCAAATAGAGTGAATTGAAGTAGAGACAAGCCGCATCTTCCTCATCATGTTCAAATGGCTCTTGATCCGCATTCGAACCATCTAAGTCAGACTGAAACAACCTCTTTTTAATTTGTCTTGCCATGCGCCTTCATTTCTTCTATGTTTGGAGTACCTGTAAACACTTCATATTTATTGGCTTTACGTTTTCTATTAGGAACTAAAGTTGCTTGAAGAATCGGGAAAATCTCTTTAACAGAAAACAAACAAGAGTTTCTTGTAGACTGTCGACTAAACTCTGAAGATCCAGCTGCCTCTTGTTCTTCGTCTTTTGATCTTTTATTTTTGGTGGTCCCATGTGTTAATTGTTTAGAACCTGTCGAAGTTTCAATCATATTATCGACATTTATATTATTTTCAATATTGCCATTCTCATCATCAACACTACTATCATTGCTGTGTTCATAACGTATATTATCGTCTACTGCAATATTTGTAGTTTCAAACGGCGCAAATAAATAATATGGAAAAATGTCAGGATTAACTAGCCATATTCCAATTTTTAGAAAGCCTTTTGGAAAATTGCAGTTTGCGCTGATTTGGAATAGGCGACTGCAAATAAGCGAGCAATTTTAAATTAAGACAAGACTCTATCAGTATGTGCCTTTAACCAAAAAGAAATTTCTGATTATAATATACATATGTTCATAGCATTATGAAATGTCACATTCAGGGGTTGCATGCAATATGTGCAATGTGGCGGAAAACTCAACATCACAATCTCGCTCTTTTGCAAATGTTAAAACGTCTAGGCCCATGGGCATCGACAATTAGGAGCACTTTATCGGATAAAGTCGGATGAGCATTTTTTTAACCACTTCAGGAACAATTCACCGCTCATCTAACCATTTTCTTGAACCATTCCCAAAGTTCCCGAAGGCGTGCTATTTATTAATTCCTCTTTCCATCTATTTCTTGTGAAAATTAAAGCAGATGGCGCAAAACTTATATTACTCATACAGCACACCATGGTGACATGTATTCCACGATCAGCGCTAGTAAGCGCTCCCACTTGTATTTTCCACTTTGTGCAATAATTTGGGGGGCTTCTGTACTGTGGAGAGAGCACTGTCGTCCAGGTTCTAAATTCTGGTGGGCTGAATATTGTGTTTCTTTAATGTTGCTTGATATATTTCAAAAAACCTAGCTACTTGAGATTTATTGAACGCCTAGCCCGCATCTTAGAAGTAGGTTCAGGTTTCTTTAGGAAAATGTTGAGATTTCTTTTTCTAAAACCAAGCAGCCAATTGCAACCGGCTAACTTTTTTGTTTTGTTAAAACGGTGTTCCAGGCTATTTTTGTCAGCTATATCGTGAGCTAATTTGCACACCTTAGCCCTGGTCAATTCACACAGACGTGACTCGAGAACTTTAATGTAACCTACACTATCTTTTTCTAAATCGAACTACATCTAGAGGTTTACCTCAATGAACTGTCCTAAGAACCATATTGTTTAACGTGTACACGCTAGAATTGCACGATATCTTTGGTCACTCAGTTAATGTTATTCAATATGCCGATATATATGTATACGTTATCCGTAATTCTTATCATGAGTGCATAACAGATCTTAATAGCGTGGCACACAAAATGGAAATGTAGTTAATTCAAAATGGTTTAAACATAGCTCCAGAATAATGTGCACTGTTAATATTCAGTAGACACAGAGATGTATTACCAAAACATCTAAAACTGGAAACATTTAAAATACCAATAGTAGAATTCCACAAATATTTACGATTTATACTAGACAAAAAACTTTCATAGTCAAAGCATATTGAGTATGTTAAGTTCAAATGTAAAAAAGGTATAAACATGGTTAAATGTGTGACTAAAAGCAAATGGGGCGCAGACCCTTAAACTAGCTTATGCTTCTATAGATCGTATATACGCTCCATACTAGATGGTTCAGCTTGCAACTCAAAGCTTTTAACGTTAGATAGAATATAGTATAAAGTTATGAGAATTTGTATTGGATGTTTAAAATCTTCTCCATGTCTTGCAATTCTAGCCAAAGCACAAGAGGCAATTATTGACCATTAAACATATTATTAAAGTAAGAGTATTAAACGTTAATATAAATAAAAAACTTTGTGTAATTAACCACAGAAACAACAAATATTGGAGAGTCAAGAACAATCCTCCTCTAGTAGATGCTTCTATAGAAACAGGACAGGTGGATCAATCTATAAACAAAATATCTCGACCAAAATACTTTGATTATTATGTTAATATGTTCAATACAAACATTATTTTCTCACCTTTTTCTAATATTTCCTCATATAACCAAAATATTATGAATTCTTAATTGAGTTATTATAGAAAAAATTAATAATTTTTACAGACGGTAGCAAGAATAGTAGTGGTACTGGATGTGCGTTTGTTAATTTTGATTCTAAGGTTTATTCTAGATTTCGAATCACGGATGTATCTTCGGTATTCACTGCTGAAGCTTATGCTATTCATCGAGCTCTTTGCTGGATCAAAAACTCGCAGTTACGGAATGCCGTAATCGCAACAGATTCAATGTCTGTTTTAAAAGCCTTACAGAATAGATCCGCCGCAGGAATAAAAAATAAATTGATATAGAACATAAAAAGAAAACTTTATGAGCTATAGATAAATTAAACACACAAATATCTTTCATCTGGACTAAAGGGCGCAGCGGAATACATGGTAATGAATTAGCGGATTTACGGGCCAAAAAAGTTACCACTATAAACAACATCGATAGTGTTACATCAAATAGTAATATTGTTAATATGCACAAAAATAAAATAAGAATTAAATGGGAAGAAATATGGGAAAACTACACTAAAAATACGAATAACACATCCGGACTACTTCACCCTTGTTTGCCTAAATCTATTCCTCATATTTCAGATTATACAGTATCAAAAAACTATTCCACATTAATTAAATCATGGATTGTTCCCCGCACACCTTCATAGATTATATTGATTTAACTCCTGTAAATTGTGATTATATTTTTGTATCCCAACACGGGTTGAACCTTCTTTAGGAGCTGTTCTGTAGAGATTTATTCTATTAAAAACCCTTGTTCTTTTGTTTGCCGACGTTTCGGTGACTACGTGTGACCTTTATCAAGGCATCTGTATTTATTAAAGAGATAATTACAATTGGATACATAGGTACTCTAACAACAATTTTTAAAAATAAATCACGCCAAGGAAAGACATACATTGGACTTTGACGACCCAGTAATTTTAGATATTGAAAATAATTATAAAAAAATACTAATTTCAGAGATGATTTTCATACACGTTTATAATAATAATGTTAACTTTAAAAGTGACACAAATAATTTAAGTAGTACATATAACAATTTAATTTAGAAGATAAAAAATAAGAAAATAAATGTAAAGTTAGGCAAACAGAAACAAAATTAAACTCACTAAGAATATTATATGACGTAACTAATTAATACCCAACACCTATTTATATCAAGTTAAATTAATACAACCACCATTAATAATTCAAGTCTAAACTGAAACATAATGAAAAATTATATATATATGTACAATTGTGATCAATTTGAACATTGAGATAAAGTGGGCAGCGTTTTTTGATTCTTTTATAAAATTCTATACACACACTTAATATGATATTATATTTATATGTAATTTGTTAGTTTTCCTATCCGTTTGTTGTTGTAATTTTTGATGATCGTAGTTTGTTATTTTTATATATTTGACGTGTCTAACTGTTGTTTCAATTATTTATACTGGATTCACCATCCGAAAGTATGCGTCTGCTCGTGTAAGTTGTGTGTGTGCGTGCAGCTCATTAAATTCTAAATATAATGTGTATTGTATAGTTTTTACTATAAAACCTAGTTATAAAGTAAGTGTTCTATCTCTGCCATATCGTGTTAACATTATTTAGAAGTTTTGTTTGATAAAATTAAGTAATTTCTTAATCAAACTGTTGACATTTTGTATGAATGTAAGCTTTCTCGGCTGTCACTAAGATTATTATCTTCGGGTTGAGCCGTGTTCGTCCTTCCTTCCTACACCGAAGACTACAAAATGAAAATCAAATTGCTACTGGATCCACAACTTTACACCAAGTTAAAAGGAGATCCAACCAACAAAATTGAAAAACAAAGGAGAGCCGCAATCAAACATTCAGCTATACCAGTCGATCAACATCGTCTGCTACCTTCCGGGACCAGACCACCTAGATTACACGGATTACCAAAAATTCACAAATTTGGTAACCCCCTAAGGCCAATTGTCAGCACATGTGGATCTCTAACTTATGAACTGGCCCGTTACGTGGCTAAGTTTCTACAACCGTATGTGGGAAGAATTGAATCTTTTGTGAAGAACTCCGAACACTTCGTCTAAAACTAGTTAGTTTTGATGTAGAATCGCTATTCACTAACGTACCAGTCGACGATACACCTAACATCATAAAACAACTGTGCACAACTCATGGGTTAAGAGAAGACATACCAGAGCTAGCAAGAATATGTCTGAATACAACTTACTTTTTTATGGAACGGAGGTTTCTACGAACAAAAATCAGGTGCAGCCATGGGATCACCATTATCACCGGTTATTGCGAATATCTTTATGGGAGCATTCGAGCAAGAAGTCATTCAATCCAGCGAACAGAAACCGAAATGCTGGTTCAGATACGTGGACGATACCTTTGTCATATTGCCTCATGGGAAAGAAGTACTTACTGTATTTCTTAACCACCTCAACACTCAGAACGAAAAGATCAAGTTTACCATGGAGACAGAAGAGAATAAAGAGCTTCCCTTCTTGGATGTTCTAGTGAAACGAGGGGATAACAACAAGTTGACTCATAGTGTATATCGTAAAAAGACACACACCGACCGATACCTCCATGCCACACCACACCATCATCCACAGCAGAAGCGGTCTCTAATCAAAACTTTATTGCATAGAGCTAACAAGATTTCTGACGAGGTTCACAAGGCAGAAGAACTTCGACACGTCCAACAAGCCCTAATGAAGAACGGCTATACCAGAAAAGAAATAAGAGCCGCCTGTCGCAGGAAATCCGAAAAAGAGAAGGAACAGGTCACTACCTACGCTCGTTTGCTATTCATTGCTGGAGTAACTGACAAATTAAGAAAATCATTGGAGAAGAAGAATATCGGTGTCAGGTTTGGAACGGTTAGAAAAATCCAGCAACTACTACCTTCTAATAAAGATAAAGAAATAAGGACGAACACGGCTCAACCCGGAAGATAATAATCTTGTTGACATTTTCTTTCAACTAACGACACGATAACTATTTGTGTGCAAGAACATTTGGTTGTCTATACTTGTGGCGTATATTTATTGCTTTAAAATGGATGAACTTCGTTCGTTTAAAGATAAACTATCGTCTGATTTTCATAGATTTCAAGAAAGAATGAATAAATTAGAGCAAGGAGATCCTTCACATATTAACGTAAGTGAATTAAATAGATTACGCGCCGACTTTGATTCATTTAAACAAAAAATCATGTCTTACTTGGTGGGTCTTGAAAGTCGTATTGAGTCCATAGAAATTAAGCAGGAAGCTGTGGATGCGTACTCGCGTAAAAATTGTTTAATAGTACATGGAGTCAAAGAAAATGAAAATGAGGTTTGTCGTGATGTTGTTCTTAACTTTTTGAACAATGTAATAAAAACTAATAGTAAATTTGATATTAGTGCTATTGATAACTGTCATCGTCTTAAAGTGAAAAATGTACAAAAAGATAGACCAAGACCGATTATAATCAAGTTTTCCTCTTACCTAGACAAACACTGTGTATTTATGAACAAAAAAACTTTAAAAGGTACTGGTTTTGTAATATCCGAACTACTAACTGCCACCAGAACAAATATTTTGAAAAAAGCTAAAGAAATTTTTGGAAGAAATAAGGTATGGTCGCAAGATGGTAAAATTGTTCTCTTAAATAATAATGGGAGAACAACTACAATAACAACTATGCGTGAGCTAAATGCAGTATCCGTTTCCAAGACTCAAGTTGAACAAGCTCCTTCTACCAAAGAGAATAGAAAATACAACTTGAGAAAATGAAACTATTTGTTTGCTATTGCGGTTATGCTATGCATTTTTTTTATAAATGATTTCCGTGTAATGTTTTTTATTTTTTACTTTGCTTATTGAACCAATTATGATTAATCTCTTTTTAGTATCTAGAATCACTCTATTTATTTTTTTAAACTAGTATATTTTATTTTGGATTATTATTATTATTCTTATAAATACACGTGTTAACTTAATTCACGTAAATATGTTGTATTGTAATTTTTTTTCTTTCTTTCCTCTCCTTACTGTTTTTCTGGTTAATAATTATTTACACATTTCTATTTGTATACTATGTATTATTGTTATGGGCTGTGACGCTTCGCAGAACACGTACTTTTTGTCTTGTAACTGATTTGCTTTCTTTCATTTTTTGTTGAGTGCACTGGAATTGGGACTTTCTTTGCATCATTGTTTTTTTTTCACCTCATTTGAACATACTATTTTCATTATCTTTTTCTTAATTTTCAATTTTTGTGTATACAAAAAGTCACAAAACTTATCACAATATAGTAAAGTGTTTTTTTTCTCTTTATTAACAATTTCTTATTATAGTGACATATGTCTTTTAAAATTGCACATATTAACGTTCGTTCTCTTACTGCACGTTTTGATGGTGTCAAAAATCTTTTAATTAAGGAGGAGTACGATATTTTAGGTATCACAGAAACATAGCTTTATACTGGTTTTGATACAAGAAAAACTGTGGATTAAATTTAATATTAACAATAAAACTTTCAATTTAGGATTAATATATCGCCCTAATCATAATTTAAATGTCTTTTTAATAAATTTGATGAAACTCTTGCAATGGTTATGCCTTTCTCAGATGAGGTTTTTTGTATTGGCGATTTTAACATTGATTGTTTAAAATCGATTCTTCTCTATTTAAACGTTTACAAGAAATTCTAGATCTTTATCATTTGAAACAAATAATTGTAGAACCTACTAGAATTACAGATTTTCTGCAACGTTAATAGACCTTATAATTTGTTTTGTAGATTCTGCGGTAGCAAACGCTGGCGTGCTTGCCGTCCATGAAGTTGCTGACCATTCTCTTGTCTACTGCAACATCCTTCTATAAACAATCTGATATCTCAGTTACTCGTACATATCGCTGTTACTCATATTTTGATTATAACCTTTTTATTGAAGATCTTTATTCGGTGCCATGGTTTCATACGTTTTATATAGATGGCATTGACGACAACATTCATTTTTTTAATATCAATTTACTTTCATTGTTCGACCTTCATGCACCTTTTAAAACCCATACATTTAACCTTGCATATAAGTCGTGGATTACAGATAACATCAAATTTATCATATCGTTAAGAAAAAAAGCTTATAATAAATTTAAACGTACAAAGTGCACTGGAGATTGGAATTACTATAAACAATTAAGAAACTATTTAAATTTTGCAGTGAGAAAAGAGAAACGGTGCTATTTAAATTTTGTCTTTGTAACCAAAAATAAAAAAGACATTTGGTCTGCTTTAAAAAAAGTTAATATTTTTAATAAGCAAGCCACATTAGGGCTTTCGACAGGTGTTAGTGATCCTGAACTATTGAATCTACACTTTTCTTCTGTTCAATTGTCTGATGACCCCGATCCAGAACTTATGAATTTTTATATCAATAATCTTCATCCTAATGTATCACAACTTCTAACTTTTTAAGAAATTACGGAACTTGAGGTTGAAAATGCGTTGAAAACAATTTCATCTAGCGCCGGTGGTTATGATGGTATTACATTGCATATGATTAAGTTGTGTTGTCCGTTTATTTTACACGATTTACGCTATATTTTTAACTCTGTTATCTCATCTGGGTTTTTCCGTCAGCTTGGAAAATTGCTAAAATTACACCTATTCCAAAAAATCTGGTGTTTCAGAAATTAAAGATTTTAGACCTATCAGTATTCTACCGGTTATCTCAAAATATTTGAAAAACTGCTTTGTGAGCAGTTGCTGTACCACTTGAATCATTTCAAATTCTTAAGTGATTACCAATCTAGATTTCGCTCTGGATTTGACTGCACTGGGGTACTTCTAGGTGTCACTAATAACATTTTTAGAGCTGTTGATGCTGGAAACTTAGCTGCCCTAGTAATGATTGACTATTCTAAGGCGTTTCATACTATTAATCATAAATTACTTATAGCAATCTTACACTTGATTGGTATAAATAAAAAGCAATTAAATTATTAACCAGCTATATCACACGCAGAAAATTGAGAGGTGTTATACATTTTTAGCTTTTTGATTGTAAACAATTTGAAACTCATGGGATTAAGGAAGATTTTTAGAAAATGCCCGATTAAGGTTTTTAATGTTATGAATAATGAGAGCGTAAAGGTTGGTGCTTTAAATTATTTAATTTGCTATTTCTAAACAAGATGACAAGATTATTATTTTAAAACCATCCAAGAACAATTTTAAGAAATGTAATTTCAAACACGGTTTTTTAATTAAAAGTGATTGTGGTTTTAACTTTTAATTACATCGTATTAAAAATTCTTTTCTATAAATGTGTTAGTGGTCCTAAAAAAGACCGATTTGTTTGTGGATATACATAACTGAAAGGTAATAAGTATTACATGCGAAGTGCTTGGCTTATAGCAACTGGTTACAATGCTGCCCATTTACTGCGATACAGTGCCCCAATAGAAGTTTCGTTGCAGATTTAAAATCATATTTGCTGGTATATTGAAGCAAACTTCCACAATTTTATCTTAATTGTGTCGTGGGTTCTGTTGGTATAAACCTTCAAAGAAATGTAGAGCCATAAAAAGAAGTCGTTGGGGGACAAGCCTAGTGATCTTGGTGGCCAAGTAACTTCCTCGCCTCTTCCAATTCAGGTTCTAGGAAGTGCTTCATTTAAAAGTTGTTTTATTTGATTCGCATTATTTGCTGGACACCCATCATGCTGATACCGCAAATACATTGAGATTAAAGAACATTCATCGGTAAAACAAATATTCTTAACAAAATTCATATCATTATTGCGTATCTCCATTAATGTTTTACTTTTATCTTTTGTAAGCATCGGTTTATGCTTTTTTAAAATTTTATGAACTCGACACCTATTCACACCACAGTCGATACTTAGTTGTCGAATACTAATATTAGGGTTACGTTGCACAGCACCGAGTACATTGATTTCTTCATCGTTGTTGCTCCATTGACTGCATTTTAATGCACAAATTGAAATACTATCGAGCATACCATGTTGGAAAACGCACTATAAAATTTTTTAAAGAAGAACATTACAAAAATACTGGAGTGTACTCTTCCCGTTTACAACAAGAATTAAAGTTGCAATTAGAACGGTATAAACTGCACCGACCTTCATAGGTGATACGAGTGCCACCGTAACTGTTGCACATTGGAATGGTAAATATTTATTTTAATTTTTTTTTTGCAAATATACTAAATGAAATACATTATGAACTTGGAAGTCCGTTCAGCATTTCAAGCGAGCAAATATAGTGATTTCTCATGCAGTAGATGTGGTATAATATAATTAATAATTTTTGCATTAAGTATGCGCAAACTAACGAGCAAGCGTTGCATAAGCGTGTAGTACATAAGCAAGATCGTAAGTAAGTTCGTCGTTGGCGGGTTTTTCCCCGATCCGAGATCACCCCCAGCTTTACGATACTGGAAGGGATGTCTATATCGACATCTCACAATTATACAGGGTTGGACATGCCGCCCCCTTGAAATATCTTAACCTAAAGATTTTCAAACAACTAAAACTAAATAAGACTTACAATGACACAACTTCTAGTATATGATTCTCTTAACAACTAATTCTGATAAGATAAAAGAAAACAAGACATGCAAAAAAAATGTTCATAAATCACTGAACAATGGAGCACATTAATCATTGCCTATGGGCAATGGGCACAGTTTAACAGCAGCACGGTGTACGATGCCTTGAGTGGTTTTGATTGTTGCTACCCGTATAACTCCATCACGTCCTGGGTGAACATCAACTACGCGCTCTAGACGCCATCGCAAAGGGGAGTACCGTCTTCTTTGATTAAAACCAATTGACCGGCAGAGAGTGAGCCAACGCTGGTAGGCCATTTCAAGTGTTGTTGTAAATTTGTGATGTACTCGCGCTGCCACCTCGTCCAGAAGTGCTGAACAATTTGTTGCACCCTTTCAAATTGATTCAAACGCGACACTGGCAATGCAGACACATCTGAGTCGGAACAGCAACCATTGATCTTCCAATCAGGAAATGAGACGGAGTGAGAGGAGAAAATCGTTTGGATCCGATGAGAGAGGTGTTAAAGGGCGTGAATTTAATATAGACTCTATTTGCGTCAGTATTGTAAGCAATTGTTCGTATGTGAGTAAAGCATTTTCGGTTACACGCATTAAGTGGTATTTTACACTTTTAACGCCAGCTTCGCACAAGCCATTCATATGTGGCGCATGTGGCGGGTTAAAATGCCAATCTATGCCCAACTCGGTTGCAGATTGGGTGATTAAATTGCTGTTTGATATTAAAACGCAGAAAGGTCCTTTAACTTAGAATTTGCACCTACAAAATTTGTACCATTGTCAGAATATATTTTTGACGGTTTACCTCTACGTGAGACAAATCGCCTGAGTGCAGATATAAATGTGTCAGACGATAAGTCAGTTACTAGTTCTATGTGAACCGCTTTTGTGATTAAGCACACAAAAAGACAGATGTAACACTTACTAGTTTTGGCACCTCGTCCCTTCCTATCTTTTATAGATAACGGACCAGCATAATCGGTACTAACTACTGCAAAAGGAAAATTCTGGCTAACTCGCTCTTTTGGCAAAAACCCTAGCATGGGTTGAACTGCCTTAGGAGCAGAACGAAAGCAACGCACGCATAAATGTACAATTCTTCTAACCAACCCTTTCAAGCGTAGTGGCCAATATCTCTCACGTATGGAGGAGATTAACATTTGAGGACCTGCATGCAATAATCGAACATGTTCGCGCAGCACTATTAACCTTGTTAAAGTATGCGATCCGTCCAGAAGAATGGGATGCATTTTCTCAAAACCATAGTTGGAATTTTGCAAGCGGCCTCCTACGCGGATGATACCTTGGTCATCTATAAATGGAGTTAAACTCAATATTGAACTTTTCGAGCTAACCCCTTTTCCTAACATTAAGCTTTCCTTTTCATGAAAAAATGACTCTGACTGAGCAATGTTAATTAAGCAATTGTGAGCTTTGGAAATTTCGTAAGTAGTCAGAAATGAATTACGGCGATGTTCGCGTTTGTTGGAAGCATTGTATATAAATCTGAAGCAATAAGCAATTGTTCTTTCTAATTTTGTCAAATTAGAAAATCGTTCAAAAGGAAATAGAGGTTTTTAATAGATACAAGGGTTATATTATTTTTAATTCTGGCAGACTCACTTCGCTTTGTGGTGTGTTGGGCCAAAACGGTTCAGTTAGCGACAAGAAGCTAGGTCCGTTCCACCAAAGTGTGCAACTTTCCAACTGCGTTGGCGAAATTCCTCTAGATATTAAGTCCGAGGGATTTTCTGTTGAGGGGACATGCAACCAACTAGCACCTGCAGTAAGGTTCTGTATTTCTGTTACCCTATGACCAACAAATGTTTTCAGCGTGTGCGGTGCAGTATTTATCCATCCTAATACTATAGTAGAATCAGTCCACAAAAAGGAGTGATCAATTTTGACGTGTAAAGATTTTAAAACGTTATTAAACAAACGTGCAAGTAGCAATGCTCCGCAAAGTTCTAACCTGGGTATGGTTAGTGTTTTCAATGGTGCAACCTTTGACTTTGAGCACAGTAAATGACAAATGACCTTGTCATTTTCAGTTAAAGAGCGAAGATAAACTGAGGCTCCATACGCTTGAGAGCTAGCGTCCGAAAACCCATGTAATTGAACGGATTTGTACCCATTACATATTGTGTGGCGGCGTATCTTAAAGTACGAAGATTTTGAAGTGTTCTTTTAAATTGCACCCATTTTGAATGAATAGCTAAAGGGATAGATTCATCCCAAGTCAATTTTTGGAGCCATAATTGTTGTAAAATTAGTTTCGGTATTATGGTGCAAGGGCTAAGCAGTCCCAAAGAGTCGAAAATTTGAGCAGTTTCGGAGAGAATGGTTCTCTTTGTAATTTTAGCGAAGAAAGCATCTGGAATTATAAAACTTAAATTGTCTGTATCGGCCTGCCAAGACAAACCTAAAGTTTTTGTAGATTCGTATTGTCCGAACTTTATTAGATTTGGATGAATTTCTAGTGGATTGACATTTTTTAGTATACGCGGATCATTTGAGATCCATTTGCAAATTCTGAAACATCCTGACGCCAGAACTTGTGGCAAAGTTTCGCATATCGCTTGCGCACCTTCTAAAGTATCGCAACCAGTTAGGAGGTCGTCGACATAAAAGTCATTGCATATTATCTTCGAAATAAGAGGATTGGAATGTTTTTGATCAAGTCCCAATTGGTATAAAGCACGGATAGCAAGAAAACTGGCTGCAGTCATTCAGGTCAGGAGATTCTCTCCACAGTATCCTCTGAAGAGATCTTTGTGAAGGGCAAATGAGTACTTGTCGGTACATCTTTTCGATGTCGGCCGATACTACGTACGCATATAAACGAAAACTTAAGAGAATTGAGAATAAATCTCGTTGAATTGTGGGTCCAACCATTTGCAAATCGTTGACTGAATACCCACTTTCAGATGGGGAAGAACCGTTGAACACGACACGCAATTTAGTACTGGTGCTGCCCTCTTTAACAACACAATGATGTGGAAGGTAGTAAATGGGATCGCTACATTGAACAGGTGAAGCAGACATGTGGCCTAATTCCAGGTATTCACGCATGAAAGACGTATATTTGACTCGCATATCTTCATCGCGAGACAATCTTTTCTCTAAAGCAAAAAATGACTTTTTAGCAGTGTGATACGATTCACCTAGCATGGATGGAGGATTTTTTAGAGGAAAACGAACAATAAACCGACCAGAAGAGTCTCGGGTAGTATTATCAACAAAATGTTTTTCGCATTCCTCCTCTTCAAGAGAGAGAGGTTTTTGGTGTGAGATCTCCTCAATTTCCCAAAACTTAGAAAGTTGGTTCTGAATAATTGTAGAAAAATTACAGTGAACTTCCCTTGTAGACGAGGCGGAAAGGATTGGTCCACTGACAACCCAACCAAACCTAGTCTTTTGCAATTTAGGTTGAGAAGGTCCAAGAGATATTTGACCCACGCACAATAAATCATAAAAGCAGCCTGCCCCCAGTAAAATGTGAATGGGACCGGGTTTCATAAAATTAGTATCAGCTAAAGTGATGTTAGCAGGAATTTGCAAGTGATTTGTATTAACCTTAGCATTTGGCACAAATCCTGTAATCATTGGAATTATTAGACATGAGATCTTTAAACTGTAATCAGTATGTTTAGCGTTTATTGTAATTTCGCATTCAGAATCTACATTCGTCGACGAATTCATCAAGCCCATAACTTTTATTTGAGCAGGTTTTTTATTCAGTTTTAAGGAGCTGAATAAATCTGCAGTTATATAATTGCATTGACTACCTGAATCGAGCAATTGGTTGTCGAGTTTTGATCGGTGGAGGATGATTCAGGCACGTTCGTACCTAAATGAAGCAATGAGTGATGTCTGCTTTTACAATGGCGGCAGTTGAATCGAGATTTGCAGTTTTTGGAAGAATGGCCTTTATAAAAGCAATTTGAACAAAGATTGTTCTCTTTAGCATAATTAATACGATCGGTGACAGGCAGATCCTTGAATTTTTCGCAACAGAAAATTAAATGAGATTCCTTGCAATATTGGCATGAGTGTGTATTAGAAACGAAGGATCTAAGTGGAGTATTATGTTTTGGAATTTGCCTAATAGGCAATTTGGGTGCATCGCGTGAATGAATAGGTTTTCCTATGTCATTTGCAACTGCCTCACTTATACTGGCTTTTAATTCCAGAAAATCTAAAAATTCTGTCATTGTGGGACAGTTTTCAACGTCTTTGATGCCTCCCAATCTAATCTGGTGCGTGCATCCAAATTAGCAACTAAATGGTGTATTATTATGACTTCGCCTAATTTTTCATCGTTTACTAGCATTTTTAAAAATTTAATGTGTTGCATAGTGTTGTCTATAATTTTTCTATATTTGGCAGAGGTTTCTTTGACAGTATTGTCAACAAGAAAGAGAGCGTTAATGTGATTTCTAATTAAACCGCGTTTATCGTTGTACCGCTTGCAAATTACATGCCATGCGTTATGATAGTTTTCTGCAGAGAAAGCTTGGGTTTTAGCAATTCAGCAGCTTTACCGATTAGGCTGGCCTTAAGATAATGAAATTTTTGTATGTTTTGTAAATCGTCATTTTTATTTATCAGGCTTTCAAAAGTATCGCGAAACTCGATCCACGCATGTTGAGTACCGTCATATTTAGGGATGTCAATAGCGGGTAATCGAAAATAAGATTTTTGACTTTCAGTTGTAACTGAATTATTGGAAACGGTAACAGTTTCAGAGTTTGCAGCATTTAATAATTCGACGTCGGCAACTATTGAATAATATCGAGCTTCAAATTGATCCCGTTCTGCATACTCAGGTTCAGGGTCTTTGGATTCGCATTCTAATTTTGTTTGTAAGTGGTCGAATAATTTTAATAAATCAGTGAAAGTTTGATACCGTTTTTGTAATTCCATTTTTTGTTTAGGCGATATTTCCGAAACATTTTTTGGTACTGTAGCAATAAAGTTTTCAAAAATAGTTAATTTACGTTTAAAACCGCTCGTTCAGTTTTTAATGCCTCCATTGTCGAGGTCATTTTAGAAAGTATTTCAATACAAAGAAGCAGGTAGACCAAGGGTGCAAATACGCAATAAAGAACCGTTACGTTTCTAACGGATTCGTAAAGCAATAGTTAAAATTGTAGACAAAGAACTCAATTTTTTAAAGCAATTAATTAAATAATTTAATCAACCAAAGTGGGCATAGACGCAATGCAATTTAGCAAATATGTAACACTTGCACATTAACGAATGGTAACCGTCAATGTATGAATAAGCAAAATCAAATATTTAAAGCAAACTAATTAAATACTGATTTAAATAGCATTTAGTAAAAGTGGTAAGCAGGATAAACAAAAGGAAACTCACGTTTTTCGATAGATGTTGAACGATGTTCGCAGATTTTCTCTTGGCAAGATTGACCTCGTGGCTGCAAATTTATTCTTCTTAATTGCATTTGTTCCGGTTTTAATTATATATCCGGCTCGAAGGACCATGTAGGTAACTGGGAATGATGAATATAGTCCGTAGAATATATAGCTTTATTTACAGTATGTACACTTTAATAATTTTTGCATTAAGTATGCGCAAACTAACGAGCAAGCGTTGCATAAGCGTGTAGTACATACCTAAGCAAGATCGTAAGTAAGTTCGTCGTTGGCGGGTTTTTCCCCGATCCGAGATCACCCCAGCTTTACGATACTGGAAGGGATGTCTATATCGACATCTCACAATTATACAGGGTTGGACAATCATACTTAACAAAAAAAGATTATAAATTTAAACTTTAATAGTAATTTTTATTGTAAAACTGCTGAATACAGTGTTTATATTTTTTAATTTTTGGAAATGATCTGCAAACAGTGTCTATAATTCTATATCTTAGTTCTACTCTTCTACGAACAGACCTTTTATGACCTAAATCTTTAAGAACGCTCCACAAATAAAAATCTAATGGGATAATATCTGGAGATCTCATTTCCGTAAAACCGAAATTTTCTATCCAGTGCTCTGGAAATTCTTCATAAAGAAAGCCATGCAGATTCCCGCTTTTATACACAGTCCTGGTGCAACGAAATGCATTAAAAGTAGGCAGAAGTTCGAAATGATTAAGATGAATTTATAAAGAAAACGATGTATTAGACAGCATCTCTGTCTGGCAGAAATGAAACAGATAGTCCAGGAACGTATTTACAAAAATAAACTTGTCAGAATTGAAAAGTAAGATTTTAAATTTGATTATCATTTTGATCGGTTTTGTGCAAATATCTTGGAACTATTTGGAATATTTTCAATTTTAAAACAAGCACCAGCCTAACTTAACTTTGAGCAACTTTTATGTTTCCGAGATACTCTTGTAAGAACTCGAATTTAAGACATCCTGTAGATAAAAGTTTTGTATAAGTAACTAACAGAAACGAATTCATTAAATATGTGTTCATTATACCAATAAACGACATAATTGCTTACAGAAGAATAATTACATAAGTTTTTGGGTAAAAAAAAACAACTTCCCCAATTATCGATGTCATACAATTTCTATTACGTACAAAAAATTTATTTTTAGAAAATTACTTAGGGCAATTTAACTGTTCGTGTGTTCTTGAGGATGATGTTTTCTATTAGGTTTCTTAGTATTTAATGAAGTTTGTATACTCTGCAAACCTTTGATGTGCACTACAATTCGGAATAATGAACGCTGAAATTCATATGTAATTAATGAGGTAAGTGTTTTAAATCTTATTGAAATAAGGGGTTAAATTAACATTGGACACTACTACATTAAGACAGTACGACAAGTTAATTACGGTCACTGGGTAATTTTAAGGGTCTTGAGATTGTGTGAAACAATATAGCTGCTGGTTGAACACGTAACTTAATAAAAAATATAATTATAGTTTAAGTTAGAGCAAACATAGTTTATTACGTAAAAGTTGAGCACATCGTTATTTAAACGGATTACATTTATCCCATTGTCTCTAAGAAGGAGCTGAAAATGTAATTTTAGTTACAAAAAATGCAAAACAAAGTAAAATTACTCTTCTCGTAAATGTCCATTTTAAATACTGCAGTGACTTTTTAACATTTATCTTAGTTTTTGTTTTATTTGGTTAGCGTTTAAAAAAAATTAAACAATATCTTGCAATATTTTTAAACTGAAAGTAAAAAAATAAGTTATAATAAAAAATTTACTAGTAGTAAAATTCTCTTAAGTGACATTCGGTAGAGCGTTTTTAGGTTGACAGTTTTTCGAATCAAATTGCTAAAGAAACAGATTTAAATTTAAACAATACAAATTTACTCGCTAAAATAAAAACCTCGAGTATAATTCGGCAGGACAATTTAATGAATACTATTTATTTTGGATACATACAAATTTTAATTTAAATAAACTGTCAGATTAGCAACTTTAAATATTAATGGAGACCGTGTTAATTGATTAAAAAATTCTAAGTAAAGAACCACTAGGTAGTGTATTTGTCGCTGGAAAAGTTGCAGGTAACTTTTGCCGATGTAAAAGTGACAATTACACTGCGGCATATGCGATTTTTTTTAACCAGTTGGCGGAGAATTATATTACAAAGTTTATTATAAATAGTGGAATAATGAAAGAAAACCGAGAGCGTAAAACGTATTGTAATGAATTTAAAATAAACGTGTAAGAACACCATAAGAACACAATTATAAAAATACAAAATTATTGTTAAAAAATAGTGATGATTAGAAAAAGAACTTATTTAATTAATTTAGTGCAGCAACAAAATTTACGCCATGCTATGTAACAAAAAAAACAAACAAACAAACGATTATGAAACAATATTAAAAATAAAACAGGAAAAAATTGGATGAATTATTGAGATTGATGTAAATATAAAATGCAATAAAGCGTTTTATAGCAATTTAATTATTCCATTATTACATTTATTAAATGTTAAAATGTAGGTAATAATTGCTATTTTGCGTTTGAAACAAGTTCAATTCCTAGTATTGGTTAACTGTCATTAACTATTGTTCTTAGACAATAATAATGTTAGTAAATTTTATGTTCAGTTTAAAGTATTTTTAATTGTGTAAATTTGAAAGCAGGTACAACTCGCCACCACCGTGAGTGGGTTTTTAACGTTAGTGCTGAAAGTTGGTGGGGAGGTTTTTGGAAAACATGTTTATACGAACCAGGGTCTGTTGAATCGAATTTAACAAGTTAGGTCATCATTAATAATAAAACTGCGATAACGGTAGCCTCGCAACCACCGCCGCAGACCCCTAATCAATAGAAGAATAAAAGAACAATAGAAAGAGAACGACATCAAACAGAGTGGTAAATACTTGATCCGAGTAAAATTCCCAAGACGTCAAAAAAATATATAATAACGAAAGAATAATAGATCACATCAAAATTAAAATTGAATTCCAAATTTAAATATGTAGTAATAATGTAAACAAATATTACTGGGCTTGAGTTTTTATCTGTACATAACAACGTAATGGAGTTAAATGTAATTTTCTCGTTACAAAAATTCAACTTCAATTTAGTTATACAACAAGGTATCACAATAACAGTTAAAGATAAAATATACATCCTAAGGATTGCTACTTTGCCTTTAAGTGCCGCTAAACGTTATGACCCTATAAGTTTGATTGCAGTTTACATTTTCTTTTACCTCTAAATATGCATTAACTTTTATAAATAACAAGTGTGTGGTTGTTATTGAACTTGAGTAATGGTAATATATGTAACGGGTAAGTGTAGATATATGTTAAGAGTCTTCTACACCTGCAAATATTGTGCTGATAATAATAGAAAACTATACGGGGTTCCTTTTTTAAAACAATATTTTTAAATAACGTAATAATTGATGTTCATCAACAATTAGAGCAAGCCAATATTTTACATTTTAATTAGGGAGCGGTAGACATATACTCGAATCTTTTACAAAAGAGGATAATAAAAGACTACTGATTGTTTTAGAAGTAGAATAAAAAAGAAAATTTGGGATTTACGTGCTTTTAATTAATTATCAATAGGGAGTTTTAATTATATCGTAATATAATAATAATAATAATAATAATAATAGCAGTATATGTAATTACACATGCGTTGCAGAAGGGCCTGGCGTAATTTTAGCGTTTACCGTATTTGTTTTTACGATACCGAAAAACTCCCTATTCACTTTAGTTACTGATTTATAGCAAATACAGAAATAACCAGATTGGAGTAAGATCTAGCTAGGCTCAGCATTCATATAAGCATTTACGTTGCATCAGCATTTAATTCGAAGATAATTTAACCGTACACGCCAGATAAAAAGAAGAGGTATGGTCCTTTTTACTTATAAATAAAAACAGGAGTCTTGAAGAAGCATCCAGATGTAATTCAAAACTTTGCTCACTCGAGAATTTTACCTTTGTCTTTGGCGTGTCTGGTTATATTAATAACCATCATTCACATTTGCTTGTTTGCCTTCGCCTAACGTTAGTCCCCGGCAATATTGCTTTTGGCACATATCAAAGGAAATAAAAAGTATGCATGAAATAACAATAATTCTATTATAATGGTGAAACCCCCTTTTCAATTTCTTTTGTAAATTCTTTCCCAATTTTCAGACCTTATTAACAAGGAAACGTAGACGACGGAGTCAGTAAAACACCATGTTTTTTGTCATTCTTACGAATTTTTTTTAATGAACACTTAAAATAACACTAATAATTTTCATAGCTAACTTATGCTATACTTCAAGTCAAATAATGATTGTTTCCTTATTGTTTCCGTAATAAAGCAAAAAGTTAATAGAAAACCAAAGCAAAAGAATTCTTATAATGATAGGATACCGCGAAAATACTAATAGAACTCATAGGGATCTTCGTAAGTTATTCAATAGGAAATATTCATTCACCCAAATATCAATAGGGAAACTAGACTCATTACAAAGAAAATTTTGGCAAAATAGGGGCTTTAGGAACTTGAATGACATAAAAGTTTGCAAGTCAACAACAACAGTCGTTTACAATGGAATCGTCAAAAGGCAACCAATTTTTAAAAAACTAAAAATTAACATTTTCAAATAAGATATTTTTTTTAAATGTTCTGGAAAAACTACTAGATCTTTTATTAGTTTTTAAAAAAAGTAAGACGTGATAGGTTTCCTATGTTTCCCGAAAACATAAGAACATCAAAACAAAACTCTGACAGAAAAGGTAAGTATTTAAAAAAAAACAAAATCTACTTCTACAAGAACTTTTATGAAAAATTGGCCAATATTTAGTTAAGACTTTTGAGTTCCTTTATAAGACCTCGTGGATTAAACTTAAATCAAATTAAGTTAATATACTTTCGTGTTTTCGTGTAATTTTGAATTCCGGTTATCGTTTTTTGAAAAAAAAAATATATTTGATAAAATGTTCTGCATAGTCCATAACTTAAAATGCAACTATCAGATATCAATTTTTAAGACATATGCGAGGTTTGTCAAAAAATACAAATTTTGCTCAAGAGTAAAGTGTCAAGTTATATTTTGTATGTGCCTGTACTGAACGTTTATTATATATAACTGAACAAATGTTAAAAAAGAGTAATTGTGTTCACATAAGACATTGACATTTTACATGGATATTTTGATACATACGTACAATACATAATTTAAATTGATCATATAAATGCGCTTCTCAATTTAAATCTTCTTACAAAAAAAACATTTCAAATAGAATAAATATAAACAATCTTACAAATCTATCCCCTTTTATACACCAAATGTTATTTATTAAGTGTAACTTATCAACGAAAAAGTTGAATTTAATATAATTCAAGGATTTAGTAAAGATTATTGTTTGATGCAACATATGTCAATTTGATGGATTTTTATGCACAAGGTGTTTAATAAGATGATATTTTATATCAATATGTCTTATGTGTCTACTATTTTCATAATATTCACATACATCGATTGCACTTTGATTATCGACAGATATAAGTGGGACTGAGTGGTCGCACTTTAGATCTTTATAATTTGCTGGTGCTTCAGGGAACAAACAGTGGGCTAAGTAAACATCTTCAAAGCTGATGTTCTCATGTTCATTTTCATTGTACACAAAATAATCATCAAGTCTTTTTGGAGCACTGGTTGTACATTTTTGACACTGATATGTATAACCTCTTTCATTGAAAATGACGTTTCGCGAGATGATCACTTTATGTGTTCCCAGTACCCAGAGCTTGTAGCCATTACTGGAATACCCGACCATTAAACATTTAAGAGCTCTTTTTTTAGTTTAGAATCAAAAACTTTGAGTTCTTTGTAGTCAACCTTGCTTAAGAAAATTTCTGCAGGTACAGAATTTCCTTTCAAAGTAACTGTTGGTGAGCGATTTAATTGACATACTGCACAACACAATGCTTCACCCCTAAAGGTACTTGGGTAGATTTGTCTCGGCAAACAATGTTCTTACTTTGCTCATCAAAGTTCATTCTTTCACTGACTCCATTCTGCTGTTGAGTACGTGGCAGTGTATATTCATTGACAATACCTTTCTGTTTACAGAAATTCTTGAAAGCATGTAATGAGTATTCTCCGCCGCAGTCTGACCTTATCTTAACTGAATAATAACCTCTTGCCCTCAGTTGACAAACGTAACTCAAAATATTACCTTTGAGTTAACTCTTGTTTTTCAACAGAAATACTTAGCAAAAATGAGAATAATCATCTATAATTGTCTGATAGTATCTCTCACCATTTATTGAGTGAACCTTGAACGGGCCAGCTACATCACTATGAGTAAGTTCATCAATGCTTTTTGATCTTGGCATCGGAACGTCTGTAAAATGTTTTCTTTTAACTTTACCTTGATTACAAGAACTGTACACTCCATAATCACTTGGAAGACTTAGCGCTCTTAGACCTTGTGAATTCAAGTGACCAAGTCTTTGATGTCACTGGATATCTATATCAGGAGATACAAAAACAAGTTTCATTTGATGAAGGAAGTACTAGAATAAAATGTGCAACATACAAATTTTTCCATTGCAAGGCACTCGATTTCCAAATCATCATTTGAAATCGTTGCACTCCTGAAGTTTATGTCATAACTTTTTGTGGACATTTTTTTTACAGATAAAAGGTTATACCTAAAACCTGGTACAACTATAGCAGGTAACTTGTTTACTGCCCTTAACATTTAATACTATTAGGCAAAGTTGACTTCTTTTTTTACCTGTCATAATAACCCCAATGGCTATTGTTATACCCATTCTGACTCTAAGAGGTTCAATATTCTCCATGTATTTTTCTAGATCTTCAGACATCCAATGATTTGTAGCACCACTATCCAAAACAAATTTCACTTGCTTGCCGTTGCTCTGCAGTTTGGATGTTAAAGCTTCGTTCTCGATAAAATCGCCCGTTGCTATGAAATCAAATTCCTTTTCTTCTTCCTGTCTATCATCACTTTTGATTTTTCAGACTGTGTAGATTTTGTTCTTTCCTTACTAGGTCTTCGACCACGGAAAACACGTGAACCTCGACTACGATAACTGTATGTACTTCCAACACGATTTGCTGTATCATATTTTGCACTATTGTCACTTAACAAAAGACACACATTTTTGTAATGACCTTTACCATCACATGCATAGCAAATTACATTTTTGCGACTTTCACTATTATTGACAGCAGTATAAAACGAATGTTGGCTGTCTCTGTTATCAAGATTACTGGAACTTTTCTTGTCTTTAAGCTCTTGATCTAACAACCTCGTTTTCACAACAGAATATGTATACACCGTTTTGTCTTTGTTCATAATAGTCTCGATTAATGTAATGACATTTTCGTATTGATCAGACATGGTAAGAAGTAAATAGCAACTCTCTGAATGCGATCCGCTTCGATTTTAGTTAGACACGGTCCGCCATAAAACCTGATATCAGTATCAATGTACAAACCTAAATTTCTAGTAATCGTAGTGGGATTTATCCTGCTGTTTTTAACAAAAACATTAAATTTTTCGTTTGCTTTAGATAGATAACGTTTACTTCCAAAAAGCATACCATAAGATTTCGTATGATTGACTTTTAGGCAGTGATCTTCTGAAGTTAATATGAGATTACTAACGTCTTTATTTAAGAGAGCAGATGCATTAGATCAGTCATGAAAACATCATTCTTAATTTTGACTCTTTGTGAGCGACCGGATAAATAATTTTTAAAAAACTTGCAAACGTTTGTGTCGGCGCCAGTATGTTTTAAAATAGCCAACAGTATGTTGTAATTGATTAGGTCAAACGCTTTAGAGTAGTCTAACATTACTAGAGCTACCATCTTATTATCATCAACGTATTTGATGCGTAATACTTAATAAAGCTGTAGTGCAACTATAGCCTTTTCTAAAGCCATCTTGAAAAGATGGCAAAATATTGTAAGCATCAAGATGTTCTATTAGATAGAGGTTAACAATTTGTTCTAAAATTTTAGACAGTACCGGCAAAATACCTAAAGTCACTCATATTAGCTGGATTGTTTTTTTGGAATAAGCATAATCAGCGCTTCTTTCCATTTAGAGGGAAATTGACGCTTTACTAAGCAGTAGTTTACGGTATGTGTTACATATGGTAAAATAACTGGTAAACAAATTTTAATCATTTTTATGTCGATACCGTCAGAACCAACCAAACGCCCATTTAGACGAGCTATTAAATTAAATACAGTTTCTTCGTTTGTTGGTGCAAATGATAAATTATTGTAAATGTCGTGTATTAAATTATTGTTAATTTATTTTAATTTTCATTATTCGGGCAAGAAGTACTCCCTCTTTTTCCAAGATTATACATATCCTATACTTTCAAGTAGAAAAATTTGTTGCTTTCAGTATCGGTAAAGGTGCAGTAGGTGTAGCCATATTTCACTGTAGCACAAAACCAGAAACACAGAACGCCTCTCTCTACACAAAGATAATCTTTCAATTGTTGCACTATCTCAGAATATTAGATTTACTATCTTTTGACTAATAACGGCCCATATATAACTGAACAAAAGTCGAAAAAAAATAATTGTGTTCACATAAGACATTGACATTTTACACGGATATTTTGATACATACGTACAATACATAATTTAAATTGTTCATATAAATACGAATATTTATCTGACATAAAGTGCTATAATTTTTTTTCTACTTCTGCATTGTAATTCATAGAGTTTTAAAATCTGTAATTATCAAATGCACCATGAGTAAGATACAAATTCAGAATCCATAAAAGTACACCGTTGTCTACTGCACTTATCGACTGGTGCTGTGGCTAAAAGTCAAAGATAAATTTAGCAAGTTTTCAGTTCGTAACTATAGTAGTAGTGTTTAATTATTAAATTAGCGTTTCTATTTAACTTCATGGGATCGTAGAATAAATAGTGTATGCCATCCGCATGTAATGACTATTAAGACACTCGCAACGTGTATTAGGAAATTCGTGTCTTAATAGTAAGCATTACATGTTCATTGCATAATATACTATTACAGTACAGAAGAATATTATAATGATTATATACAGGGTGAATTTTAAGGTGTTGCTTTTTCTTAAACTGTGTATAGAACTTCTTAAAATAAAAAACTTTTGCAAATAACATTTTTTAATTAACTCAAAACTAAAAGAGGTAGTTCGTTTTAAATGAATAAGCAATCAAGTGCGGGAGTTCTTGGATTATGCTTTTTTAAACAGGTCAATTGATCGAAATGGGTCAGTTGCTTGGCTACCTCGCTCACCAGATCTTACACAATGCGATTTTTTTCTGTGGGGTTAGATGAAAGCGTTAGTTTTTAAACACGTGGGGAGAATTCATTGGGCGCAATTAAAAATTAAACAATTAAACTAAAACGAACGGGAAACACCAAAAAACTATATTTTGATTTGATTTGAATTAAATTAAAATTAAATGAATTAAACAGTAATAATTAAAACAAAACGAAATTCATTATTACGCGATGTCATATCGAGCAGTGGTCACATCGCGCACAGCGTCCTTCAAGGAATACAATGAATTCATTTCCTTGCTCATTATTCCTTTCAATATTGATTGAGACTTGAAACCAAATTAATTGAACTATTAGAACAATAGGAAAACAAAGTTCTTTGATATGTATTTTTCTACGTTTAGTAGTTTGATACATATACAGGGTGTTTCTAAATTGATGCGAAATATTCAACAGGGTAATTTTTCAGCAAAATTAAGGGGAAACTTTCATATAAAGTTTTGTTCAAAACCGCGTTCCCTCTAAGTTACAGTCCCTTAAAGTTAGGGGAAAAACAGTTTTTTTATTTAATCTGTTAGTTAGAAAAATGAAATTTGCCAGATAATTGATGCTAATAAAGTGACATTTTTTGGCGGTTTTTGTAACCCTGAAAAAATTAACCCTTATAATATTTTGCCTCAGAACTTTTTAATGCGTCTACATTTTCCTACTTAGAAATTTTATTTAAAAGACGGATTCAAACTGCAACTTTTTTACGTCTTCGCTATTTCTCGTAAAGTTCTTAGTTCGATCACAAAAAAAAATAAAACATTACTCATTCCTTTTTCGGATACATTCAGAGGGGTTATCGTTTGTTTAAAAAAATGGAGTAGACCGGTGTCAAATGATGTCATAATGACAAATATTTGTTTAGATTTATTGTCCTAGTTTTCTTCGTGACATTTTTTAAACTTTCGAGAACTGAAATCAATTAAATAAATAAAATGGCAAACTATACAAACGCAGAAATGGCAGATATGCATTTCGTATATGGACGTGCTAATGGAAATGGATTAAGAGCTCAGATGCTTTACGCTGAATTATATCCACAACGAACATTACCCCATATCATAGTTTATTCGCGCGTATTCATCAACGTCTTCGAGAAGACGGAAAGTTTTTAAGAAGTACTTTCGATTGCGGACATCCTCGTGAGGTAAGAACTGTAGCACTAGAAGAGGCTGTTCTTAATTTAATAGAAGAATCTTTCGAAACAAGTACGAGAAAAATTTTCCAACAGTTAAATGTGAGTAATTCCACAATATTTAAAATTTTGGAAAAACAAATGTTATATCCCTACCATATCCAACGAGTTCAAGCGCTCTTACCTAAAGATTTTCTACCTCGTTTAATTTTTTGTCAATGGATGTTTCAAATGATCATACAAATTCCGCAATTCCTATGTCGTATTTTGTTTACTGATGAGGCAAACTATTCACGAGAATCTATCCGAAATTTCCATAATAATCACATATGGGCCGAAGAAAACCCACACGAAATTGTTTAATCTAATTTTCAACACCAACTTGCATTAAATGTGTGGCTTGGTGTCATTGATGATTATTTAATTAGACCTTATTTTCTACCAATAAGATTAAATGGAAACGAATACAACCATTTCCTCGAAGAAGTCTTGCCTACTCTTCTTGAAGATGTTCCTCTACAAATTAGGCAAGAACTATGGTTCATGCATGATGACGCTCCTGTTCATTTCAGTGTTATGGCTCGCCGGTTCTTAGACGAAGTGTATGCAAATTGTTGGATAGGTCGAGGAGGCCCTCAGAACTGGCCTGCCCGATCTCCAGAATTAAATCCGTTGGATTTTTGCATTTGAGGTTTTCTTAAAACGCTAGTTTATTCAACTCCCGTTGAAGATATCAATGATTTAAGAGATCGTGTCATCGCATCATGTGAGACTATTAGAAATACCCCCGGATTATTTCAAAGAATACGGAATTCAACGAGACGAAGAGTAGTAGCGTGCGTTTTATCTGAGGGGCGTCATTTTCAACATTTATTGTGAATTTTGTTATTAATATTTTGTTACCATTGTTAATTAGTTTGTTTTTGTTGTTCGTTAATAGTAATTAGTAGTACAATAATTATTATTTAATTTATTATTCTGATATTTCCTAATTTACAACATTTTTGACTAAATAAAAATGCCATTATTTAGTTCTGCAGACTATTTTAAGTACTTACAAAACTCTCCAAGAAACCAGGACAATAAAACTGTTTATCATTATGACATCATTTGACACCGGCTTACTTCATTTTTTCAAACAAACGATAACCCCTCTGAATGTATGTGAAAAAGGAATGAGTAATGTTTTATTTTTTTGTGATCAAACTAAGAATTTTACGAGAAATAGCAAAGACATGAAAAAGTTGCAGTTTGAATCCGTCTTTTTAAATAAAATTTTTAAATAGGAAAATGTAGACGCATTAAAAAGTTCTGAGGCAAAATATTATAAAGGTTAATTTTTTCACCCCTTTCTATAAACTTTGCAGGGTTGCCAAAACCAGTCAAATTTCATTCTTCTAACTTCTTCCATAGTGGACATATTAAATAAAAACTGTTTTTCCCCCTAACTTTAAGGGGCTGTAACTTGGAGGGAAAGTGGTTTTGAACAAAACTTTATATGAAAGTCCCCCCTTAATTTTTGCTGAAAAAATACCCTGTTGAATATTTTGCATCAATTTAGAAACACTCTGTATAATAAATGTAATCATGAAAGCATTAACATATACTAAAGGTACTATAGATCGGTACCCACCTTAACTCAACAAAAACAAATGGGTACGGCCGATTTCTCACAAATTTTGTGTTAGTGTATATAAAAAGTTATTAACAAACGAGAAGGCGGCCGTACCCTCTTCATCAATTCGGCGTTTTTATTACGGTATAATTTTGGGCTACTTTTTGCTGATACAAATTTTGTGCTAGTATGGATACGGCCGACTTTACCTAGCCATACCTACATGACCAATTCATGATTTTTATCACGGTATAATTTTGTACTATTTATTGCTAATAATTCAAAATTTTGTGCTAGTATATTTAAAAAGTTTTTAACAAAACACTTGAAGTGGTCATATTTAGATGATCAATTCAAATATTTATTACGTAATAATGTTTGATTTAACAAAACATATGAGGTCGGCGATAATCAGTGCCAACCAAATTATAACAGTGTATTATTGATGAACACATTATGTTTAATTTTTACAAACAGTTAAACAATTTCAAACGATTTTGATTCAATTTGGATCAGTTTTTTGTGCGTGTACTTGTTTTATGTTTTAATTCATCTCAAATAGTAAATATTAATGTTTCTAACAAATGAGAATAAAATAATAAAAATCAGTAATGATAAAATAAAAATAATGACACAAATTAAGTGGATAACAAAATTTCCATCAATTTTTATGCAACATATTTAACTACTAGTGATGAAAATGGAATTTGACAATTACTATAAAAACCAACATTTATCCGTATAAGTATAAATACATTTTTCTTCAAGCGTGCTAAAATATGAATTTTACTATACCGCATTGAATATATAGAACGACTACATTATTTTACGGCGTACAATAATATTATTATTTTACGCTCAATTAGTAACTTAGTTTGTCGGTAGAGGTATTAGCACTTTTAAGCAGAACGCCATTTAAAATTTAAACTTTTAAAAATGTCGCAAATTGAAGGAACTCCACCTAAAATAATCGCCGATGCCTTAGTTGAAAATTTGATCCCCAACAAATCGCGCAAAATATATGATTTTGCTTACAATAAATTTTTGAAATGGGCGCAAGAAAATAATATAATCAATTACACAGAAAATGTTATGTTAGCGTATTTTTCCCATTTGGCGGAAACTATGAAAAGTTCGTCATTATGGGCACAATATTCCATGCTAAAGTGCCAATTAAATATTAAACATGACATAAACTTAAAAATTACGCAAAATTAATTTCCTTCTTGAAGCGCCAAGCTGATGGGTATCAACCAAAAAAGCAAAAGTTTTCTCAAAAGAACATTTTAATAACTTTTTACAAAATGCGCCAAACAATGAATATTTGGCCATGAAGGTAATTTCAAATATAACTTTTTCAATCGCTAAAGTAGATACTATTTTCTTAGATCGTATTAATATTCGGAGTTAGTGGGGCATGTCGTTGCGACGAACTAGTCAATTTAAGAATACAGGATATCGAAGACCTGGAACGTATAATACTAGTAAAAATTCCTAATACTAAAACGAATAAGTCACGGACATTTACCATAGTTGGAGATTTTTATTTAAATTTATGTAGACAATATATGACACTTCGACCTAATGACATCAACATAACAAGATTCTTTTTAAAATACCAAAATGGTAGATGCCACCGTGTCGTTATGGGGATACATAAAATTTCAGGTATACCAAAACAAGTGGCAACTTTTTAAAACTACCTAATCCAGAGGAATACACTGGTCATACACTGCGATGAACCTCAGCTACATTGTTAGTTGACAATGGTGGAGACATTACCACTCTAAAAAGACACGGTGGATGGAAATCTAACAATGTAGCTGAGGATACATCGAAGACTCCCTTTCAAACAAACGTGAAATTGCCAATAGAATATTAGGGTGCGATGAAGGTAACACATCTACCGTAACATCAGGTGATCTTAACAGGCCTAGTACTTCCACCGCAACATCGAGCATATCCCAGTCAAGTGAATATGAAATCCATCACGACTATAATGACGTCAATGTCAGTTCTAAAACAGCAAGTAGTGGATTAAATATTATTAACTCGACATTACAAAATTGTACCTTTAATATTACTATAAATAAGAAATAGGTATTTTTTCCACTATATAGTTACTACAAAAGAATGTTTGTTTTAAGTTTTCATCTGAAATAAGAGTTAATTATTATTATTGTTGTATTGTTAAATAATTATAGCTTTCTTTCTTACTCTACAAATTAATACAAAAATTTTCCTTTTACAAACCGTGTTAATACACACAACAAAATAATGTTGTTTGACAGTCATGTTTGACAGTTGTAAAGTTGAGTTAACGCTGTTGCCTATTCATTCTAAAACCACCTCAATTACTTCAAGAATTTGGTTTTTTACGCTTGAAGAAAAAATAGTATATGCTACACGGAGTCGAACGCCTTTTGTGTTTCGCAAAGTATTTCGCAAAGTATACCTTCGCTCAACACAAAAGAATGCGTTCTACTCCTAGTAACATAATATACTATTATTGTTTGAGATTAATCTGAGTAAAAATGACATATATGTTAATAACACAGATTTTCATTAATTTTAACATTTAAAAAAAGGAAAGTAACTTTCACTTATGAACAGGAAAGTGGCACTTTTACGCTATGGCAACCACTAGAAAAATCTAGTTTATATCTGTAAGTAGAAAATAGTTATTTGTGTAACTAGTTCAACAAATATGCTTTTTGCACATGTTGCACATAATACTTTTTCTACTATCAAAAAAATTAAAAAATTAAAAAAACTACTTTTTCCGTCGACCTCATTATAAAATTGAGTTTTACGTACTTTTTTATGTCAAATTAAATAAAGTCGAAGTAACCAGTATGAAAACCCATTTTTAAGAATGGATGAATTTAGTGACTACATAGGATATTACAGTACTTTAAGTACATACTGAAACATTTTAGATACTGCAGAATATTGTTTGTTTACTTCCACTTATAACCTCAATTTCTCAATCCCACACAACTTTGAACAAAAACAATTTGTTGTTCAAATTACAAGTAAATGATTTTAAGTGCTTTGAAATGATATTAATAAATTGTTTATAGTTTCTACAATGTGCGAAGCATATAGAAGAGCCTGGTTGTAATCTCACAATACTCGATACATTGTTTTCAATATGTAACACTTTAACTTCTTTAAAGTTATTCATTTATAAGGTAAGACAGAATTCATACGACTTGAGATTGCTTTAGACAATTTTATTAGGTAACATTTTGATACAGAAGCGGAGTTCCGATACAAAATTTTTACGATCATAAAATACAAAAACTTACAGTAGAAGTGAGTTAATTATGGGTACCTTTCTATTACTGTATTTGATTGATGTAAATAAATAATAATGCTAATGGAAAACACAAGAACAGTAATTACTTGTGAATATTGATTCTGTCGCAGGAAAAAACAAAAATAGAATCATATAAGCCATCAACATTACTGGGTTCAAGATTTATTCGTACACAAAAACAAGGTGAATTTCACGGTTTTCAATAAGCTGAAAGAAGATTATTACATTTTTGAAACATTTTCGGGGTGAATCAAAAAACTACGTTTGCATACTTTCTTACGGTCAGGCAATATTTTTATTGAATATAAAATGATTATAAGTCTGACCACGGTACAAACTCAGTCTTATAACTATTATATGTCCAATTAGTAAGAATCGACTTTAATGTGTTTAATAGGAGAAACTTCATTACATCTTTGATCATAAACAATTAAAGAAATGCATTAATTTTGAGGGTAGGCTTCCAACTATAACTACATTTTTAAATATACTTCAAAATAACACTACCTAAATGTAATTTTATTATTTTAATAAATTATAAAAAAGTACATGTTTTATCTATTACCTATCATAATCAAGTGCTCTTATAAAAATTATGTGATTGTTGTAAACAAATGCTTTATCGGTACAATATTCGAACGCGGAAAGTTTTATTTCCTTTAATAAATTTTGACACAAATGTTACAATACTGAACGGTGAAGTGAACATTAGGTACAGTAAAATCAGAACAAACGTAAAATTTTTGTTTAAAATTACTAAACATTTTGTTTTCAGTAAACGGTAATAAATAGAAAATTAATTAATTTAAGGTCAACGGAAAAAATTAATATGAACCTCAGAAAAAAGTGCTTTTTAATAACCTCGCCTGTTTGCTTGCCTCGGCTAACGTCTCGGCCAGCAAATTCAGTCTCGTACATAAAAGTGCACTTTTTTGTCCTTGTTACATAAATAACTATTTACACTAGTGAAAAACAATTTACTTTTTGCACTAATAAATTGGTTTTTGCACTAATGCAAAAAGTGAAACTTTTGGCACAGTAATTGTTGCAAAAAGTAGTCACTTTTTGCACGATCGTAGAAAAAATATCTTGATGAATTTGAAAATTAACTAGTTTTTTAATTTATTATTCCTGGTTTTTTCGTTCGAAAAAAACGGAACTTTTATCTCTTATAGTGAAATATATCATTAAAACAAGTAAGAAATAGAAATTTTGAATTGAAAATAACACAATCAATAGTTTATAACTTGAATGTCTGGGTCTAACCCTCCAGGAGATTTGAAATATTGTTTGTGATATTGTTTATGATAATAGCAGTTTTTCTATAATCCCATAACGAATGAATAATCTAAAAAATTCTTTATTGTAGTAAGTAGTAGGTACAAATTTTAAGTTAAATAATGATTAATTAATATTAATGTTTCCTTTTTCTGGTGGAGTATTTGAAAATCCAAGTCATCTTCTGAATCCTTTTTAAAGTTCACACTTTGATGGGGTAATATTGTAAGAATGTATTAATCCATAAAAAAATTGATTTGATGATCTAAAAGTGCAACCCAAGGGCGGCTTTGCCAATTTGTTTCTATTAATAAGTTGTACTAGCACAAAGTTTTTAGGTATTAACAATAAATAGTACAAAATTATACAGTGATAAAAATGTCAAATTGGTCAAATGAGTATGGCTACGTAAAGTCGGTTGTACTCATTTCTTTTTGTTAATAACCTTTTAAATAGTATATTAATACAAAATTTTTAATTATTAGCAATAAATAGCACAAAATTATACCGTGATAAAAATGATAAATTGTTCACGTGAAGTCGGTCGTACTAATTTGTTATTGTAACTTTTTAAATATACTAGCTCAAAAATTTCTATTATCAGTGATAAATAACACAAAATTTGCACAAAATTATACCGTAAAAAAAATTTCGATTCGTTAATAACTTTTAAATTAGTCAAATGGGTATGGCTACATAAAGTCGGTTGTACCCATTTTTTTTTTAATAATTTTTTAAATAGTATGTGAATACAAAATTTTTAATTTTTAGCAATAAATAAAAAGTAGAAACCCTATTAAATGCAATTATGAACTCCCTCGTATTTGCTTAGAAAATAGGCAAATTCTTAAAATAAAAAAATAATATATTATTATAACCTCAACATCAAAGAAGTATAAAAATATTGAATTATAGTACCATAATCTCCGCTTTATTTTAGTACGAGGATCGCAACTGTGGGTGCAGTCGACACTAGGGGTTGTCAGTTTTATTGGCTTGTGTTACATATTTCGACAATTTTTTTTCACAATCAACTTAATCTTTTACCATCGGGAAGAATACAATTTAATTATAATCAAGAAGAACTTCTTGATACTTCTAATGGTTACCACTTTAAAAATGAAATACGTGATGTCCGATGCATTCATAAAAAAATATAAACTTTTTGTATTCTTTTTTATAGGCGTCATTATATTTTTGCGGTTATACCTGAGATTCTGCTTTATTATTTAAAAAATCGATATTAGAATTAAGTACTGCGGTGACAACAATATATCGTTGATGACAAATTGCAAATTAATTTATATTTTTCGCATTTCAATAACAACGAAAGGTATGCTGATGTCACATCACAAATACATCCATTTTACATTGTTAGTAGTTTTTCCATTTTTTGTAATAATAATAGCAATAAAAAAGAATAGCGTAAAGTAGGCGTGGATAACTGCTCTTTAAAACATTTGCTCTATTTCGAGCACTCTGGCTGTGTAATGCAGTATCTGTATTAATTTAAAACATTTCTATTGGTCTAGTTTGTAATTCACAATGATGTTTTGATAGTATTAAATTGGGGTTTAACGTTTGTTTTCAAATCAAACTACCGACACTAGGAGAGCATATATGCTTTTAATTTAAAATTTAATGTATACTACATCTGATATGAAGGAAATAATTACTTGCATGAATATTGTTGTACGTTGCAAACTGCTTGCTTTAAACAACTTCCCATTTTACAATTACATAATTATAGATGTTAATTGAACTTCTGCTTCTTCAACGTATAGGAATCAAAAGAAATAATTTGCTCAAGACGTTTGTTTTATTTCAGTAAAAATATTCACTGAGAATTTATTTTTACTCCTCATCATAAAAAAAGATGAGACAGTATCTAAAACTAACTAAAACTTTTAAATCCCTTTTACATTTTTCCGACATTTTAAGTTATATGTTGTGATAAAGCAAAATTTTGGTCTAGAGGCCGGTTAGATATTGTTTCGGACAAGAAACCCAGTTCTCCGATTTTTATGAAACATGGCATCTAGGTGTTATTTATAATAGCACATGTTTGATTAGTTTTTGGGTCTGTGAAGCCAAAAGAACTGTTAACCAACATAGATTTTTTTATTCTTAGAATATTTACAGAAATAAGTATTCATTTTACACTTTTTTTCAAATAAGTGTTGTTGGATAATTTAATTATACATAGCTTTTATTTAAATAATTTTTACCCAATACGTAATTACTGAGATATGTCAATCAAGTGACATTAATTATTTTAACTGTATCTCTAAGATTATTGATTATTTAAAGAAAAAGTGATGAAAGGGAAGTTGTTGAAAATTTTATTATGTACAACTTTTATTAAAACTATTTTTTTAAAAACAACTTTTCTCCTTCTTTTCCGGACACGCAACGGTTTTAAACAACTAAATATCTCGACACATCTTAAGGGTATTGCATTATCAAAATAATTAGGTACATGTGTGTATCGTTTGTGTGTTTTTAGGCGTTTTTCATACAAATATAAAATATGGAAGGTGATCATTACTTTAAAGTACTCCATGGTCAACAAGCAAAACATGTTGTACCCAAAAATCACCACTTGGGTTTCCGGACTGGTCTTCAAGATCTTCCCATACAATAAGGAAAAATGTACAATACAATTTCACAAAACACAATCACAAATTAATATAAGGCACACAACAAATATTCTACAAATTAATGTTGATGGGTTGATTAAGACAAATCAAATTTCTTGTCAAATCTTTGTTTCAGGAATAGTGTCGGTATTTTACTTTTACAGGAACCACACTGTGGAAATGAGACGAGTATACTCAATAAAAGTATAGTAAAAGGTATTCAATTAGTAGACTTTATTGAGAGCCTTATTCATGGAATAGCTACATACCTCCAAGAAAACAAACGTGGATGGAGTTTCAAAACATACATTTACTATACGATCCAAAAGACATCAAAACTCAAGTCGATGACAAAACGATTACAGCCCGAACCTGTGTTTAGTGTCAATGGATCGCGACGTGGTTCTATTACAATAAAAGCGTATGGTATTAAATGATTTTCTAAGAAGTCAACATAGACCTTCGCAAATTGGACTTTCGTTTGTAGGATATTTAGGAAAACTAAGTTGGAATTACAAAAAACTAATTGGATACACTATAGAACATCTGTCGATTTTATTAGATGGATACCACTAGTTAGGTGCTGTTAAATGTACAGCAAAAAAATCAATTCCACGTGGTTTTCGAAAGAAATATGTTCCATGTTGGTCGATTGAAACAAACAGATTGTACAATCATATCTAGAAAATTGAAATAAAGAAACAGGGAAGCTGTACTGTTATATCTAAATCATGGAAGAAAAGAGAAATGGAATTTGTTAATGGAAAGTATGAATTTCGTACATTCAACTCGTAAAGGCTGGGCACTTTTAAATAAATTAGCTTCTACAAATTAATCTGCTAAAACAAATACAAAATTTCTCCAAATAATATTGCTTCTCGGTTAGTTAATGTTTCAAACTCAATAAAAATAGAGAAATCAATTATCACAAAGATGAAGATGTATCTGCAAAAGAAAATTAAATCTACACCTATCTAAGAAGAGATATCCAGACGTTTTACTGCAGAAGAGCTAAAACATGCATTAAAAAAGACAAAATCAAAGAAAGCTGCCGGGTTTTTATAGAATATATCCAGAATTTCTGAAAAATTAGAGAAATTATTCTTTTAAGTAGCTACTTATGTTCCTCAATGATATTTACAATACAAGTAAGTCACCAACAGATTTAAAGAAATATAAAGACGTGGTAATTTAAACAAAAATTAATCTCCCACAGACCCCACGTCTTATCGTCCAATAAGTTTGTAAAGTGTAATTTATAAGGTTTTGGAAAGATTGATTTTTCAAAGAATTAATCAATTAATTGTTTTTCAAACAGCCACATTCTCTAAACATTGTCTTTTTCAAATATAATTTTTCGAATTTTTCATATTTTATTTATTTATTTCCTTTATTTGACCTTTATCTTCGTTATCATATCTTATGCTGTATCCCAGATATCTAAATTTCTTATCCACTTTTCTTTTGATTCCTGAACCATAAATTTTTTTTCTTCATTAGTAATTAGTATTTTTCTCTATATACTTCTCCACAACCCTTATTACATATTTCACCCTTTCTGTCTTCTTTGCAATAATTACCATATTCAACTGTCGCCACTCTGGTAATATTTTTATCTCTTCTAATTTTTTTTTAACTTTGCTTAACTTTTAAGTGTAAACCTATAATTTAGTGCAAAACCAAAAATGTGATATAATTTCAAGGAAGTTGTGTTTATTAAATTTAAGATGGATATCAAACAATTAACTTTTTTGTAACTAATTTGAGGAAAGTGCTTGCTTAGAGCTTTTTGGAAAAAAAAATAGACAATTTACTTTTCAAGAATTTAGAAAACTAATTTCAAAATCAAAAAGCATTATTATTTTTCGGAAATGGACTGCATTAACATTTCGCTATGTATTAAATCCTCCAATTTTAATAATTTTGTGTTGCATAAATAAATTTAGTAGAAGTACATTCAGCGCTATCGACATTACTGTTATTTTTAATAAGACGTGTGTTTATTTAATTTTTCGATTAAGAGACAGCACTTGAAAAAATTAAATAGCTACAATAAAATCTTCGAAGTATTCGTTGATATAAATTTAATAAAAATACGATTATTGCCTCTACTTCTTTGTTGATTCAACAAAATCTTGTTTAACAACAAGATGATTGTTGAGAATTGAAACTTTTATTTGGATAAATAATTAGTTGGATTTATGGCAATCTTCTAAATAAAAACATCAAAATATAAAAGTATTAATTTTCAAAACAAACATTTTGTTTTCAATAAGAAGTATTATTTAATTAACGTACAAACATTTGTTCCCTAGACACTGTATGTCACATTTTTCTAACGCAATGTTAAATTTATTAATACCTTTCATTGTACATAAAACTTTGTTTAGCAGATGTTGAGATCATCCTAATAAATTGTGATTACAATGTCTAACCATGTCTAACACTTTAAAAGTATACGCAGTGTGTTTATTTATCTGAAAAGGGACACATTATGTGTTAAAAATATTTATTTGACGCAAAGCTACATGCTTATTTCGTATTACATGAAAAGGATTTTATAAAGTTTAATCAAATATTTAATTGAAATACTTTTTTAAGAAAGTTTTAAATTTTAATTTAAAAACTTTTGTTTTAAATTATTATTCGTCTACACGTTTGTTAGTATGTTTGTTTAAAATTGAACCAACGCTAGCAAATATGTTGATTACATCTTTGACGGGAATGTGCATGGTATCTGCATTTCTCATCTTTCTTTCTTAGTTTAGTCAAAAAGTATAAACTGGGCGAGGTAAAAGAATTATGCATTTGAGTACTTCCTACTTCTTCTCCTACAACTTTCCAAAGTATATTTAATGTAGTTTTGTTAATTTTCTGAGTTAGTAGTTTTTGGATTGAATAAACAAATAAACTCTTTCCTATTTTCAGGATCGCACGATAAATACAAATATAATCTAAATTTGTTTAGAGTATTTCTCTCTACATGAATTTTATTTGTTAAAATATTGGAAATCGGCCTGGAAAGGATCGTATCCATCCAGCTTTTTTGGAGTCACCCCAGTAAGAAATATTTCTAATTTCACAATAAAAAATAGACCAAACCTTGTCCGTGAGTTCGGCTAGCAAAACAGCTGAACATAGTTCCAGACGAGGGAGTGTGACAAGTTATAGCGGAGTTATGCAACTTTTCAAACAAAAAAGTCGTATTTTCACAAGATCTGAAAAGACAAGCCCAATAGGCTAAAGTGCTAGCGTCGCAAAAGCCATGTAATTGAACGAAAAGGGCTTCAGCCAAGGAAACATATCGTGGAATTTTAATTGTGTGAGTTTTCGACAAGCTCTGAGTAAAGCTTGTCTATTCACTTTGTAACGACATGGGAATTGTCTGGTCCCAACTTAGTTGCAATTTCCAAACTTCCTGCATGTAAGCTTGGCGGTTATGATAAAAGAAGCAATTAGACCTAACGGGTCAAACAATTTCAAAATGGTTGATTGTCACTCGCGCTTTGTGGCATTATTAGACATAGTATAGAAGGAAATTGTGTACTGAAATTGATCAGTATTGGGATGCCATTAAATTTCTAAAACTTTCGATTCAGATTCCTTAAAGTTTAGTGCACTATCCGATTGAAAAGGTTTTGAAAATACAGTTGGGTCGTTGAAGAAAAAATTTCTCAAAAGAAATCCTGCTTGCGATAATATTTGAGCAATTTGACCAATCAAGTTTTTTGCTGCTTGAGCGGAATTAGCACCAGAAATGAAATTGTCTACGTAAAAGTCGTTTAGTATCTTGTGAGGCGCTTCAGGATATAAAGTTTCATACTGTAGAACTAAATTTTGTAAACACTTGGTAGAAAGATAGGAAGAATTTGTCAAGCCGTACGTTATAGTGTTTAACTAAAACACTTTTATGTCAACAGAGGGATTACTCCTCTTTTTGATTTTAACGTGTAGAATAAATAAAATATTAAACATGTGTAGAATGTTCATTACATCAGTTATTGGATAGAAATATACAGTAATTAAAGAAATCTACCATTTTTGATAAATAATAACAATTATTATCATCATACTTTAGTGGAACAAAAAGTTTTTGGAAAAAGCAAAGAGAAATTTTACAAAACCAAAGTAATTGATGAATAGGTATTTCTACATAATTTTGAATCATTAAAAAAATTATAAAGCTTTATAAAAAGCAAACCATAGATAAATAAGATAAATTAATCTCACCTGGTGCATGACTCATGTCAAAACATTGTGCTCTTGCGCTAGTCAGCTAAAAACAAAATAAATAAATTAATTTTGCATTTAAACATTACTTTAAGGTATTAAAATTAATAAATACTAGATAAATTAAACTAACTTAGAATTAATTGATTATTAAGTCAGTCGGTAAACCAACAATATACACTATATCCAAGATAAGGAGGACCACCATGAGTATCTCCGAAATGGTAGCAGATACAAACATGGTTAAATGGGACAAAAAGCTAAAAAAATGGCATTCAGACATTTTATACGTTTATAATATATTTTGAAAATTTTACGTCGTGTCTTTGGTAAGTCATCATCATCATCAATCAGCCTTCAACGTCCACTGCTGGACATAGGCCTCCCTCATGGCCCTCCACTTTTGTCTGTCCTGTCCTTGCTGGATCCAGTTGCTTGCCACTCTCTTCAGGTCATCGGTCCAACGCGTTGGTGGTCTTCCTCTACTCCGTTTATCGGCGCGCGGTCTCCATTCCAGGAGCCTTTTGTCCACATGTCATCCCCCATTCTTGCCACGTGTCCAGCCCACTTCCACTTCAATGACGTTACTCTCTCTATGATGTCTGTTACCGCCGTTCTTCGGCGAAGATCCTGGTTTGTAACATGGTCTCGTAAACTCAATCCAAGCATTGATCTCTCCATTTTGCGTTGGGTCACCTTCAGCTTTCTGGCGGATGTTGTTGTTAAAGTTAGGGTCTCTGCTCCATATGTGAGTACCGGCAGGACGCATTGGTCAAATACTTTCCTTTTCTGACATATGGGAAGGTCGCTCTTAAATATATGTTTCAGTCTACCATAGGCTGCCCATCCAAGGTTGATCCTTCTTTGTAATTCGCATGTTTGATTATCTCTGGATATTCGTATTTCATGACCTAGATACATATATTTTTCCACCAGTTCGATGTCGGTATGATCGATCTTTATTTTCTCGCTCATTACAAGGTTTGTCATGATCTTTGTCTTCGAGAAGTTTATCTTCAGTCCAACGCCGGAACACGCCTCTCTCAGTTCATTCAGCACTTCTTTTGCATCTCTCTGGTTGTCGGTTGTTAGGACAATATCATCCGCAAAACGAAGGTGACTCAGTTTACGACCGTCTATGTTTATACCCCTGTTTTCTCAGTCTAATCCCTTGAAAGCATGCTCCAAAACGGTTATAAATAATTTTGGAGACATGGTGTCTCCTTGTCTCACTCCTCTTTCGATGTTAATATTGTTGCTCGCTTCATGCAATCTAATCTTCATGGTAGCGTTTTTGTACATATTATAGATTAGTTGTGTGTATCTATAATCTATTCGGCATTCCTTCAGAGCATCTATTATAGCTTTCAATTTGATAGTGTCGAATGCCTTGTGGAAATCTATGAACAGAAGGACCAAGGGTCTATTATACTCTATAGTTTTTTCGATGATGGTCGTTTGTTCCAAAACCGGAACGAAATCCGGCTTGTTCGCTGGGTTGGTAGAGTTCAAATTTGTTTTCGATCTTGTTGTTAAGATTCTGGTAAACAGCTTGTATATATGACTAAGGAGAGTTATGGGACGATAATTTTCCAAGTCCGCTTTATCGCCCTTTTTATGAAGCAATATGGTGGTTGCCACGTGCCACTTGTCGGAGATGGTGCTTTCCTGTATGCAAAGGTTAAAGAATAATTGTATTTTTTTTAACAGGAAGAGGCCTCCGGATTTTATTGCCTCCGCAACCACTCCGTCCTCTCCTGGTGCTTTATTATTTTTCATCCTCGACAGTGCTCCTTTGATTTCTGTGATGGTAATTTCTGGCATCTCTTCGGATCCTTGGTTTATTATTCCCCTCTCCATTGTGGATACATCATTGCTGAGAGGTTCCCGTGATCGGCTCTTATATAGTTCACGGTAGAAGTCTTCCACGATGCGGAGGATCTCGTCACGGTTCGAGGTGATGCTTTCTTGTTTATTTTTTAATTTAGTTATTTCAACTTTGCCTTTGGTCAACCTGTTTCGCAGTACTTTCATGTTTTTGTTGTTCTCTATTGTTTCCTGCTTCTATAGTTTCTGATGTCCCGTCTGATGGCTTTTGAGATTTCCCTGTTCTTTGCTTTTATTTCCGTGTTGGTATGGCTTCTATTACCTCTCATATCGTTTCGTTCGCGCATCAGATTTCTTGTGGCCTTACTAATTTTTTCCTCCTTTTCAGACTTTGTGCAAAACGTACGTTGTGCTTCCTCCAATGTCTCTGTTATGACTCTGTTTAAGCTGTTGGTCTCCGACTCTATGTAGTCGCTGTTTTGTAGCCTGTTGGTAACATGGGTTTCGAAGGCCTGGGTGTCTTCTAGTGTTGACCATGATTGTTTTGGAGATTTCTTTACCAGTTTTAATCTCTCCACGCTTAGTTTTATTTGCACGTTGCATCTCACCATTCGGTGGTCGCTACCTGTTCTGCATTTGTTGAGTACTGTAACATCTTTTACAATCGACGATTTCTCCGTGATAATGAAATCGATCTTGTTGTGATTTCTACCGTCCGGGCTTTCCCATGTCCATCTTCTTTGGGGTTTTTTATGGAAGAAGCTGTTCATTAGATACAGGTTATGTTGTAGTAAACCCAACATGGTTTTTCCTCGCGCGTTTCTGCCTTCAGACCCAAAACTTCCCAACCATGTTTCAGATTCATCCTCTTTAAGACCTATTTTAGCATTGAAATGTCCACAGATTATGGTGGAGTAAGTTGGTTGGTCATTAAGGGCTAATGTTATATATATGGTAAGTGCTCTCTTGAATTTGACAAATTTATCAAATTTTATTTTTTTACAAAAGCAATTTATTTTACGAATTACCCCCTTTTCCCGCTGAGCTACTGCGCATCCCCTATTTATGTTACGTTTTTGATTCAAAATTGTCGTTAACTTATTTGTGCATGTAACAAGGTGTTGTTGGGTTCGTCTATGCATGCTTAAAACAATCCTTGTCGTTTAATATTTTCTACATAAATCTTTAAAAGCTTTGTGGTGAAAGCTTTCATTGTTTAATACCTGCAAAAAATCTTCGATAAGCGGTATTTTTCTGAAAGTGTTTGGCTATTTAACACTCTCCTCATAGTCTTCATTTCGTATTTAGTGAAAACGTATTGACTTTGGAGAACTCAAAGGACAAAAAGATATTTTATTTGGTGCTAGGAAACACTGCTTATTCTTGGTATTTTTAATGAGAACAGTACATAGAGGACTCGTTAATTTATGCATAAACAAATTTGAGATTTCGAAAAAATGGCACATAGAAAAGTTGTTCATCTTGATGAGTTGGAATAGTGGTTAAAATTAATGTACTTAATTCTGAGACACCGTGTGTATCACATAATTTTTAGATTTATTTATTTATTTAAGATCAAAAATAGGATTTATTAATTTCAGTTTAAACCAAAAGCATTTAACGCAATTTCTTACTACAGATTTAGCAATTTTGATACAGGAAGTAACCCAATAATTTTGTCTTACCTTTGATAAAAGTAATTGGGGCCTTGCATGGAGTAATTGTTCATGTTCAGATTCAAAAATTAAGCTTCCTAGTTTTTCTTTCCAGATATTAAAATTTGATGCTTCGTAAAATTCTATCCCTATCTAGAAACGGTGAAAGGTTTAATATAATCATGCATTTTATGCACAGGTTAATTTATTTTTAACAAGTTTAGGGTATAACAAAAATAATAACAATAAATTAAAATTGAAATTAAAATTTAGTAATTGTCAAAGAGAGAGAATTTAATTAAAACGTATATGCAGTTGGGTATGATTTTCAATGATGATCATTGAATAAATTTTATAATATGTGATTAATAGACGCTGTTCAAGCTACTAGAATGCTACTAGTTTATGTTTACAATGTTGAAAAGTTGATTATTGGATTTTACTTTTATGTTTGATTTATTACGTACTGTGATCTAATTAATATTGTATAATACTGTTAATGAAGTGACATCCAAAAATGTAAAAAGTGTCTGTTAAATTTTAAAACAGTAATAAAATGTAAAATAGTAATGTTTTAATGGACTTTGGACTTTGGAGTAAGTAAAATTTAATAATCGGAAAAACATTACAATGCATTTGAAATTTCTTGTAGTAGCAATCGAATTTGATGGGTCCGAGCTTTTTGTGAAAACTTCCAACTAGTTCTCAAAAATTACTATAAGTTCTGTGAGGAAAAAACATAGAAAAAGAGCTGAAGTTGAAAATATATACTTATTGAATAGTATTTGTTAGGGTAACTAATTTATTAAATCAATACAGTGGACTGTATTTGTAATATGGTTTATTGTGCTAAAATTACTGGCAACTTGTTAACCACACGGCTACTGCCATTCTATTGAACTTAAGCGCTATCAAAATATGTTACCTAATGGTGTAACAAAAATTGTGACGGGGATTAAAGACCCTTTAAAAAGACCTTTATGATATTTATGGCTTAGGATTTAACGATACTCCTCCCCATAAAGAACGTTAGGTTCTTTAGTAATAATAAATTAACATTTTATACTCTTAAACACTACCCTCAATTCAACATGAATATAAAACAATAACTATTTGGCATATTATTACAAACAAATGATAAAATTATTTTATTATACTTTCATAGTTCGGTTAGAGCCCTAGTTTATATATTCCATTGAGAAAGCAACAGCACAAATGAGAAAGGGGAGAAGAAAATTGAAAAAAGGTAAAATAAATATAGAAGAATATAAGAAAATAAGGACAGACTTCAAGAATAGATGTAAAAAGAGAAAAATGGATTATCGAAAAATCCTAGAAGAAAAGGTGAAGAAAATCAGAAATGAAGGGCAGACTTGGAAACTAGTAAATAGATTAAGAAACAAAAGGAATAGGAAAAAAACCAACAATAAATAGAGAAAAACGGAAAACACATTAGAAGTGTACTACAAGGAAAATAAGTTAAGATCATAGCAGAAAATGGGAAAATAGGAGAAAAAAATAAAAAGAGAAGGAGGGATCAAAAAGAAGAACTGGAGGAGGCTTTAAATAAAAGTAAAGATGGGAAAAACAAGAGGAACAGATGAAACGCTGGGTGAAGAGTGGAAATACACAAGAGAAAAGATAAGAGAAAGAATAAGAAAAGTACTAAAAAAAATTTGGCAAGGAGAAGGCTTTCCAGAAAAATAGAAAGAAGTGATTATTTGTCTAATACACAAGGGAGGGGATAGGCAGGAAGTGAAAAACTACAGGGGGATTAGTTTAACAAATATTGGGTATAAAATATACGCAGAAATAATAAGAGCAAGAATGGAAGAAAGGAAGAGAGACAATTGATAATATATATATATATATATAATGAAACAATTAGTAAATAAAGAGAAAGGAAAGAAAGGAGGTAAGGTATACGCATTATTCGTGGATATCAAAGCGGCATTTGATAGAGTAGATAGAAAGACTTATGGGAAATGATGAGGAAAAATGAAATAAGAGAAGACATAATAGAAGCAGTGAAAGAGATTTATAAAGAAACAAAAATAGAGTAAAGGTGAAAGCGAAGTTAGGGAAGAGTTTTAAACAGAAAAGGTTTGAAACAGGGATGTCCGTTGAGCCCGATACTATTTTCAATATATATCTATATATAAGGGATCTAGAAGAAGAAATGAGAAAAGATCAGGTTGGAGGAATAAAAATAGAAAGAAAAAATGTAATAACACTTGCGCATGCGGACGATATAGTAATTCTTACAAGTCTTTTTATTGCGGACGAAGAAACATCGTCAGAAAGTGCTGTGCCTTTAACCAAAGATTATTGGTGTAAAAGGTATACCATAAAAGTTGTGCAAAAATTGTGGTGAGTAATAATAAACAAATTGTTATTCTTAATGAAAACAACAAATAATACAAGTCAAACACAATGCAATACAGCTACCTCTATTGAAAATGAAATAAGTGTAAAAAAATCCTATGCTTCTGCTGTGAGCAACAATAAAGTGCTGGTTATAAAACAAATAGATGGTCAAAGAAGTGCTCAACAGATCAAAGAAGATATTAAAAATAAGGTAGATCCGGCTGATATAGGTGTTGGTGTTACGATGGGACCTATGGCCAAAAGTGGTGGTATCATCATACGTTGTGAAAACGAGATGCCTATTGACAATTTGCAGAAGTTAGGCAATGATTATAAAGTAAATAAACCAAAAATTTTTGAACATCGTATTAAAGCTGTCGGGGTACATGAAAGTGAACGAAAACAAACGGATGAAAATCTTATAAATAAAATTGTAAACAAAATGAATACTTAAAACTAAATCATATGTCAGAAATAACTCAAACAGATTGTAAATCAAGTGGGTTCTATTTGCCTCACCATTCTGTAATAAAAGAAGGAAGTATCACAACAAAAATTAGGGTAGTTTTTGACGGTTCAGCTAAGTCTGAAAATCAAATATCATTAAATGATGTGCTAATGAACGGTCCAACAACTCAGGAAAGTCTATTTTCAATTATACTTAGATTCCGTACCCTTCGATTTGCGCTCACAGCAGATTTAGAAAAAATGTTTAGGCAAATTAAAATTTCAGAACAAGATACAATTTACCAAAAAATACTTTGGAGAGAAAATCCAAATGAACCAATAAAAACTTTCAAATTAAATACGGTCACCTACGGAACCAAACCCGCTCCGTATTTAGCAATACGCACTTTAAAACAATTATCAATTGACGACGGTTATAAATTTCCTTTAGCAGCAACAGTGATTAATCGAGATTTTTATGTAGACGATCTACTTACTGGTACTAATACATTAGAAGAAGCTATTGAATTAAAAAATCAATTAATAAAATTATTAGCTTTAGGAGGGTTTAACTTACGTCAGTGGCAATCAAATGAGCAAACATTATTATCAGATTTAAAGGAATCAACAACAAAATATTTATGTTAAAGTAACGACACTAGAAAAAAGATACTTGGTATTCAGTGGCAACCATCATTAGACTTAATCAGTTATAATATCAAACCATTTGAAGAAAACAAACGCATAACAAAAAGAACCATATTATCCGAAACTGCTCAATTATTTGACCTTTTAGGTTTGCTAGGTCCCATCATAATTAAGGCAAAAATCATGATTCAAGAAGTTTGGAAATTACATTTAAATTGGGACGAATCGCTACCACAATCAATTAGTTTAGAATGGTTAAATTTTAAAAATCAATTAGCAGTTTTAAATCAGTTTTATTTAAGTCGTAAGATTATAATAGATAATGAGAGCAATTTGCAATTACACGGATTTTGTGATGCGAGCGAAAGGGCCTACGGCGCGTGTATTTATTTAAGATCATCAAATAATTTTAATAATCGTGCTACTTTGGTTTGTGCAAAATCCCGCGTTGCTCCCTTAAAAACAATTTCACTTCCACGTTTGGAATTATGTGCCGCTTATTTATTATCGCAATTATATCAAATAGTAAGCAATTCATTATATTTAAAATTCGATAAGGTAAGACTGTGGTCAGATTCCACAATCACAATAAATTGGATCAAAGTCTCACCCCACACATTAAAAACGTTTGTCGCAAATCGTGTGTCACAAATACAAGAAAACACTGACATTAATGACTGGCATCACGTCATGAGCAGTCATAATCCCGCGGACTATATTTCGCGTGGTCAATCACCCAATTTATTTATAATAAACTATTTTTGGACAAATGGTCCCACATGGTTAACTCTTAGTGAAGACCAATGGAATTCTGCACTATTAACAATTTTAAAAGATTTACCGGAATTACGGTCTAAAATTTCATTAATAGGAATTGCTCAAAACCCAAATTTATTTGCTTTAGGTTAGTAAATAATATTAGGTCGCAACATAAGTTTAAAAGTGAATTAACCTCTAGCGAATTAGACAATGCAGAAATACGTATTATTAAGTTAATTCAAAAGTACTATTTTGAAAGGGAATTACATTATTTAAAACAAGGAAAACCTGTAAATAAAAATAGTAAGTTATTATGCTTAAACTCACTTTTAGATGGCAATGAATTAATTAGAGTAGGAGGTAGATTAATTAATTCTAACATAAGTTACTCACAAAAGCACCCTATATTATTGCCTGCACATAATCATATGACTAAGCTCATAATACAAAAACAACATACTTCAAATTGGCATACCGGCGTACAAACCACCTTAAGTTTAACAAGACAAAAATACTGGCCAATTGACGGTAAAAATTTAACAAAAAGAATAATTAAGAGTTGCATTTGTTGCTTTAAACAGAAACCAAGATTACCTAATTATCTAATGGGTAACTTACCCGCAAACAGGGTAATTCAATCGCGTCCATTTCAAAACGTCGGCATTGATTATTGTGGTCCATTTTTCATTAAGGAAAAGAAATTTAGAAATAGAAACAAGGTAAAATTCATATGTAGCCTTATTTGTTTGTTATTCATCACAGGCTGTATACCTAGAGTTAATTTCAGATTTAACAAGTTAATCGTGTTTAGCTGCAATTAAACGCCTTTTTGCTCGTAGAGGTAAAGCCAAAAACGTATACTCCGACAACGGATCAAATTTCGTTGGAGCAAAAAATGAAATCTTAAATAGTCATCGAACAATTTTATCAAATGAACCAAATAATCAATTAAAACATTATTTAAGAACCAAAGGAATTGAATGGCATTTTATTCCTCCGCGTAGTCCACACTTTGGTGGTCTTTGGGAATCAATAGTAAAATCATTCAAAAATCATCTTTATCAAACCGTTAGAGATTTACATACGACGAGTTTAACACATATATAATTGAATTTCCTACTGCAACATAACCTGTATCTAATGAACAGCTTCTTCCATAAAAAACCCCAAAGAAGATGGACATGGGAAAGCCCGGACGGTAGAACTCACAACGAGATCGATTTCATTATCACGGACAAATCGTCGATCGTAAAAGATGTTACAGTACTCAACAAATGCAGAACAGGCAGCGACCACCGAATGGTGAGATGCAACGTGCAAATAAAACTAAGCGTGGAGAGACTAAAACTGGTAAAGAAATCTCCAAAACAATCATGGTCAACACTAGAAGACACCCAGGCCTTAGAAACCCATGTTACGCTACAGGCTACAAAACAGCGACTACACAGAGACGGACCAACAGCTTAAACAGAGACATTGGAGGAAGCACAACGTACGTTTTGCACAAAGTCTGAAAAGGAGGAAAAAATTAGTAAGGCCACAAGAAATCTGTTGCGCTAACGAAACGATATGAGAGGTAATAGAAGCCATACCAACACGGAAATAAAAGCAAAGAACAGGGAAATCTCAAAAGCCATCAGACGGGGCATCAGAAACTATAGAAGCAGGAAAGTCCAGGAAACAATAGAGAACAACAAAAGCATGAAAGTACTGCAAAACAGGTTGACCGAAGGCAAAGTTGAAATAAATAAAATTAAAAATAAACAAGAAAGCATCACCTCGAACCGTGACGAGATCCTCCGCATCGTTGAAGACTTCTACCGTGAACTATATAAGAGCCGATCACGGGAACCTCTCAGCAATGATGTATCCACAAGGGAGAGGGGAATAATAAACCAAGGATCCGAAGAGATGCCAGAAATTACCATCACAGAAATCAAAGGAGCACTGTCGAGGATGAAAAATAATAAAGCACCAGGAGAGGACGGAGTGGTTGCGGAGGCAATAAAATCCGGAGGCCTCCTCCTGTTAAAAAAATACAATTACTCTTTAACCTTTGCATACAGGAAAGCACCATCCCCGACAAGTGGCACGTGGCAACCACCATATTGCTTCATAAAAGGGCGATAAAGCGGACTTGGAAAATTATCGTCCCATAACTCTCCTTAGTCATATATACAAGTTGTTTACCAGAATCTTAACAACAAGACTCGAAAACAAATTTAAACTCTACCAACCCAGCGAACAAGCCGGATTTCGTTCCGGTTTCGGAACAAACGACCATCTGCAAAGTGTGAAGACCCTCATCGAAAAACTATAGAGTATAATAGACCCCTGGTCCTTCTGTTCATAGATTTCCACAAGGCATTCGACACTATCGAATTGAAAGCTATAATAGATGCTCTGAAGGAATGCCGAATAGATTATAGATACACACAACTAATCTATAATATTTACAAAAACGCTACCATGAAGATTAGATTGCATGAAGCGAGCAACAATATTAACATCGAAAGAGGAGTGAGACAAGGAGACACCATGTCTCCAAAATTATTTATAACCGTTTTGGAGCATGCTTTCAAGGGATTAGACTGGGAAAACAGGGGTATAAACATAGACGGTCGTAAACTGAGTCACCTTCGTTTTGCGGATGATATTGTCCTAACAACCGACAACCAGAGAGAAGCAAAAGAAATGCTGAATGAACTGAGAGAGGCGTGTTCCGGCGTTGGACTGAAGATAAACTTCTCGAAGACAAAGATCATGACAAACCTTGTAATGAGCGAGAAAATAAAGATCGATCATACCGACATCGAACTGGTGGAAAATATATGTATCTAGGTCATGAAATACGAATATCCAGAGATAATCAAACATGCGAATTACAAAGAAGGATCAACCTTGGATGGGCAGCCTATGGTAGACTGGAAACATATATTTAAGAGCGACCTTCCCATATGTCAGAAAAGGAAAGTATTTGACCAATGCGTCCTGCCGGTACTCACATATGGAGCAGAGACCCTAACTTTAACAACAACATCCGCCAGAAAGCTGAAGGTGACCCAACGCAAAATGGAGAGATCAATGCTTGGATTGAGTTTACGAGACCATGTTACAAATCAGGATCTTCGCCGAAGAACGGCGGTAACAGACATCATAGAGAGAGTAACGTCATTGAAGTGGAAGTGGGCTGGACACGTGGCAAGAAAGGGGGATGACAGGTGGACAAAAAGGCTCCTGGAATGGAGACCGCGCGCCGATAAACGGAGTAGAGGAAGACCACCAACGCGTTGGACCGATGACCTGAAGAGAGTGGCAAGCAACTGGATCCAGCAAGGACAGGACAGACAAAAGTGGAGAGCCATGAGGGAGGCCTATGTCCAGCAGTGGACGTTGAAGGCTGATTGATGATGATGATGATGAATTGAAATAGAAAAAATCCTTAGTTCCAGACCATTAACTCCTCTATCTACCGACCCCAATGACTATACAGCCCTTACTCCATCACATTTTCTTATTGGCGATTCAATGCGTACTATACCTGAAGAAAATCTCAGTCATACCCCCCATCAACAAATTGTCCAAATGGCAGCATATTCAACGTATAAACCAACATTTCTTAGAAAGATGGCACAAGGAGTACCTAAATGAATTAAACATCAGAACCAAATGGCTCTGTGCAGATCAAAGGCAAGTGCAAGTTGGTACTCTAGTTTTGATGAAAGAAGAAGGTGTCGCACCATTGCACTAGAAGTTGGGAAGAATAACAGCAACTCATCCAGGTGATGACAATGTAATTCGTGTAGTGAGTGTTAAAAATCAATATGGTGAATATAAACGCGATAAAAAAAATTTGTCCTTTACCAATTGACAATGTTAACGATAAGTTAATTGTACCTAACAGTAATGCATATTCTTGACTTATTATTTAGAACGTATCATAATATTGGTATTTGTTAAGCAGTTGTAGTATTTTATATTCATCTATTCAATTATTTGTAAATTTTTGAACGCCATTCGTTCAAGGCGGTCGGCATGTCAGTCGACAACGAAATATTAAAATAGCCATTAGGTTTTTGTAACAAAGGAGCTAAATCAACAGGTTATAGAAACCTTTAAAACGTTCTTTTGTAAAGGTCTGAAGACTTGTTTATTTTAGAAACAATATGTTTCGGGGATTTTACCTCGACTATTTTTAAGGTACTAACAAGCGCATAATTGTAATGTAGAAACACCGAACCCAACAGTTATAGCTGTATAAGAAGTTGTGTTAATAAATTTATAAAATTCAAGCATTTACCAATTCAACTATTCACTTAAGGCGGCTAAGGAGAGAACATGAAATTTTCTACTTGAGCCACGGAAAATATATGCAACAAACAATTCAACATAAATTGCAAAGATCTAAGTTTGAAAGAACAGGACGGCAAACAATACCTATAAGCTTTGTTTACTAAGGATTTGGAATTTGCATAATTACGTTAATCTTTTAAGACAAAAACAGGTACCTGTTATTGAATTTCACGTTTAAAATTTGTAAAATTCATACAAATTTTTGTGAACTGAAATGATAACATGTTATTTAAAAAATTAACTAATAATAGTTAATTGCATTTTTTATCGCGCAACTATTGTTTTGATTATACCTATTATTATACCTATTTATACCTTATTATTAATTATATTTAAATTAGCAACTCATAATGCAATGTTGACTTTTGTTTACATTGGATTTTAATTAATAGTGTAATTTATTTCACATTATTATCACCGAAAGTAAAACCACTTAAACATAAAAGGAAAATTTGTTTGTGTTCAATTTAGTTTGCATTAGTTTCCAGCTAGTGATATTGGTGCAAAATAGTCTATTTTATTTTCAAAATGACTAAATTGAAACTCGCATTATCACCCCAAGAAAAAGTAAGAAGTTAATTATGAAGAAATTATCAGAAAAGAAGTACCTGTTCACCTACATTTTATGTATATTTTATTACTCGTAACATATACTACTTTATTCGTAACTTTAGTAGTTATAATGAAATGTGTTACAGGAGGTGGAAAACTTTGGCTCAGATGGAAGCGGTGAATAAAAATGATACCCGATGAAACATGTCCTCAAAGTTCTTTAGCTCTATGTCATGCGTTGATGATTCTATGCAGTGTAGTATTTATTCTTCAAGGACGGAGATTCAGTTGACCAAATAAACCTGAAACTGGCTGCGATGAGAATAACAGCAATATGGTCTCATCTGAAACGGGAACACAACTGGTTGTTGACGATGAAAGTTGCTATCAATCTTTGGATACAAGAAGTGAATGCTGTGACCATCCATCTGAATTAGATATCTCCACAAGGAGTGATGAAAGTGATACAAGTGATTTAGAGAACTTTTTGTGAAACCGACAACGCATCAAAGGAAATATTTACAGTAACTGGTAGACAATTGTAAATATATCACACATTTTGAGCAGTTGAAAAAATGAGACATGAAGGTAAATATTTTCTTATTTTCGATTCTATGCGATATATAACATATATTTGATTTTAGGTTTTGATTGTTCATTTTCAATATGGATTTGGTTTCCGAGAAAATTGAAGGACTGCAAAGCATTTTTACTTTTAAATGTGCAGTTTGTAATATTTTACAAACTGTAAAATCGGAAATATCCAATGAATCGATAAATTCTAATTTATCAGCGGTTCTGGTGCTGTTTCTACGGTATCGGGTATAGTCAATTGTCAGAATTTCTTCGCAATGGAGATTCCCAATATGTCCAAATAAAACATATTCAAAATACCATGATAAGGTAGCGTCTGCAATTGACTTAGAAACCGAACGTTTAATGAAACAAGCAGGCGAAGAGGTAAGCTAGATTGGCAAATTTATCTGGTGATGTTAGTACAAATGGAATTCCGATTATATCCGTGATAGTTGATGGAGCATGGAGTAAGGTTCGTATAGGACGAATTATAGTGCTCTATCAGGAGTGGTAAGTTTTTGTCAACTTATTATTGTTATCAATATTAATTTTATTTAATTTTAGGCATGTATTATAGGTGCAAAAACAAAAAACTGTTATATGTAGGTGTCCGAAATAAATATTGCTACGTGTGAACGTTCCAATAATGGTAATAAATACCATGATTGTTATAAAAATTGGGACAGTAGTTCCTCTGCAATGGAAACAGACATTATTGCAACAGGTTTTATGCAATCTATAAACATGCATAATTTAATATATGGAAAAGTAATTGGAGACGGAGACAGCAGCGTGTACAGAAAGTTAGTCAATTAGCACCATATGGGCCGACGTTTGTTATAGAAAAGATTGAGTGTCGGAATCATCTTTAAGGAACTATATAAATAAGCTTGGGGATCTTTCCAAAGATTCGAAGTTTCCTATTGATCTTAGAAGGAAAGTAACCAGTTCTGACACATTAGGTCGATTCAGATATGCTGTAACAAAAGCTATTGAATATCGACAACACGGAAATGAATCATTTTCAATGAAAGCAGATCTTTAAAAAGCGATATTCGTAATGGACCAAACCATATATTTGGCGAACATGCAACGTGTGATGAATACTTTTGTAAGAAAAACGAAGAACAGGAAAACCTAGTAACGAGACTAAAAGAAAGCGGTGTATATGATGTAATTCAAACATTAAATCAACGCCTCGCAAATAACGCGATAAGCTTATTACATGACGTGGACACAAATGCAGCGAAACCTACAATCGATAGTAGCTAAGTTTGTTGGTGGTAAACGAATTAATTATTCGTTAAAAGGTTCATATGAAACACGCTGTAAAGCTGCTGCCATTTCATATAATACTGATGGGATTTTTGCGAATTATCTCGCAGTCGTTACGATGCGTTCCTGAGAGCACTTCTGCTTCCTACATGGACAAACTCCAAGCGAGGAAATTAAAAGCAAGAGAAGCCCGCCGAAAGAGTAAGTATCAAATGGTGCCATGTTTGTGTAGTATAAGAATTTATGTTACAGGCAAATGTATTAAGAAAAATATTTTCAAAAACGGATTCAAACTACGGTCCTATCGCTACTAATTTTGTTGCTGATTTAGATCTGTGCGTGTACCAAGAAAAAGTAAAAACATTTTTACAAAATTTAGAAACTGCCGATAAGCAAAAATATGGGAAGAAACGTTACAGCAATCTAAATCTAATTTATGGCAAACTGAAAGGAAAAAGCGTATTACTGCGTCATCATTTGGAAAATTTGCAAATTGCGAAAAACAACTTCAACCAGTAAAACTGTATGTTCATTATTATATTCTAATTTTCAGGTTCTGTCGCAACTAAATTTGGATTAGAAAACGAAGAGATAGCAATTTCATTATTTGAGAAGAAAATTGGAAAATCAGTACAACGAAGTGGTTTAATAATAGATAATGAGTTTCCTTATTTAGCGTGCTCTCCGGATGGCTTAGTTGACGATTACGCCTTAGTAGAGATTAAAAGTTCTCAAAAAGTGGAAGTTTGACACCCCTTGAAGCAGTTATTCATCGGAAAATTGATTACTGCACCTTAAAAATGGAAAATTATATTTAAAACGTACACACAACCACTAGAAATTATCAAGTTCAAGGTCTGTTGCACATTACTAACAGAAAATTATGTTATTTTTAGAGATGACTTATTCTGAATAACGCAATGAAGAATAAATTGTGTGAATTTTTACTTATAGTTTGTTACCTGAATTAGTAGATTCCCGAAGGTATAGACAGCAAGAGATCCGAAATGTTTTCTTAAAATAATTTCAAAATTTGTATTTGAGGTATTTGTCAATTTTATAAACTGTATCTAATTATTTAAAAATTGTTTGTGATATTATGTAATATTAAAAGTCCTTTTCCTTTCTTATTGAACCAATAAAGTCAAAACAGTACTTAAAATTTTGTTTTATTACCACAGTTCAAACACCATTCAGATAATCGGATTAAGTCGCGTTGAAGTGCTGTCAAAATGCCTACGGCAAACTGCTATTTAAGTTGCCTATATCTAAATAGACGCGTTTAAAAAAGTAGAAATTTGTTAGAATAATAATTAATTTCTGCAAAAATTACGGAACAGATATCTTTCCAAAACGGTGTGCTATTGCTCATTAAGTTATACTCAACTATGCAATTAGACGTACGGATCGATTTTTCTGAAATTTTTAAAATTACTCTTTGTATCACGATTAAATGAAAATTATAATATTCAAATAACATTTTTCTAAATTTTATTTTGAAAAAGTAATCCGTACGTCAATTTCCATTGTATCTATAAATCAGATCATGAATCGAGCGTTCGCTTAGTTAATCACAGTAGTCATAATTTATGCAAAAAATATTTGAAATTGGTTTAATATTTTGATTGTATGGTGTGTTGCCTATCCCTTGTCCTTAGCCGCCTTAACGCATACCGCTGCGAGTGAAAGCGCCGCAATTTAACTCGCGACGCATTTCAGATATAACTTTATTTGATTTATTTTTTGTCATTTCCACATTCATTTGACCTTTCTTCTCTGTATTTACAATAACATTGATTTTTGTTTCCGAATTTTCACCCAGTGTCGTCTTAGCAATCTCCATTTTGCTCGAAATTTACTTTTCAACATAGCATTGTGCCACGGTTGTCCATTTTCATTGACCATGACATTGGACCATATCTAGATCGCCTCCAGCATCAGACAATAAAGTCGGTGATGTGCGTCTTATACTGTGCCCTATAGACAACTTTGGTTCTGGTAATTTAAAAAAATCAGCTACTTCTGATGGTATTTTGGATAGAGTATTTATTCCCACTGGTTGTACAGTGCATTTATAATAGCACAAAAACAACCTCTTATGAGAAATATAGAAGTTGCAAAGACATATACTTTCTACAAATATCAACCACATTAACTAAAAATCTTTCTTTCGTAAAGCTACGTGATACCCGAATATTTCAATCAACGGTGATACATATGTTTTTGTATCTGATACCACCATATAAGATCCTTTATTTTGTACGTTATCAATTGACATGTTCAATAATTCACATCGACATCCACCTGATACAATCAAAATTAGTGCGAACTGTAATGTAAACAATTAAATTTCATTCTCAAATAACAAATTCGACCTACTTTCATCATCAAATACTTTTTATTAGGTGCTTCTGCTAGAAACTGTTGAGTATGCTTTATTTCAAGAGCTTTTAATTTCTTAGACTTGTTATTTTTTAATTTGTTCTTCAAAAAGCCATATTGTGAAATAATTCTATTGTTGTGAAGCTTTAGTGTCGATCATGACATGCTATAACTTATCTATGTATTTATTCGTATGGTATATTTTCATTATTGTATTGTGATGTAAGTGTTATGTATAAAGATCTTATAAACCTGTATAGTGTGGTGACGAAGTCGTGTGCAATTGTGAATTGATCTTGGCAAGCATTTATTTCAAGGTTTAGTAAAACCACCAAAACTTAAACATGCCAACCTTTACCTACCTTAGTATTCGAATGAAATAATATTGATTAATTGTGTAAACATTATAGAAGGTAAATAAGAACATAAAATATAACAGCACAGCCATTGCATGACCACATAATGGAACGGTCCAAGCGCCAGTCAAGATAATAACAAAAAAAATTGTAAGATAAAGAAATAGTAAACAAAATTATGCAAAAGCAGATAATCAGGTCAGAGAATACAAAATATTGCTTAACTTTAGATGTCCTTCAAATTAGTAAGCGATAATACAGCTTCATCTGTTATATTTTGTCAACATTGAAGAGGCAGCGAATCTTTTTTGGGCGTTAAAAAAGTAACCCATTTCGCTTACCCTGTTTTCCTGTTTCCAATTATTGAAATTACTTAATTCTTTGTAGTAAGTATCTCTGGATTTCTTCGGTAGCAAACTAGATGTGGATTCTTCAACATCTTTCGCAACTTTTTCAGGAAAATAACTTTTTCTTTTCGTTTCTATCAATATTACAAGTGCCGGAGTAGTTTTTTTGCAAAATATTCTCTAATGATAATTTGCTGTCAACAAACGAACAAAGCAAAACACAACAACATGACAACGAAACACGGAAGGAGGTGTTGGATAAAACTATGTATTATCACAGAAAAGTAAACGTATTCAGAAACTTCACTCCGGGGATTTTTGGCTTTCAATGCACTCATAAGCACCGTACTAGTATGGCCGATTGTGGCGGAGAAACCCAATATTTGAAAAAAAATTGTACGCACTTCTAAGTGTGATTATAATAATCAATTGATTTTAATACTTGTTGATGTTTAAAACAATACATCTCAACAAACGTTTAAACGACAAATGGTGTCTTAATTACATTAAAATTCACTTATTTAAATGTCGTAATTGTAAAATAATTAAATTATACGCAAAAAAAAATAAATTATAAATTGCATTTACAATAAATATTCAATTTCCGGTAAAATGTAGGACCAAATTCTAATTAAATTAGAAAAAGTGTCGTTTGAACACCCGTGTGTACGATTCCCATTGAAATTTTTATTATGTCTGTACACTCATAAAATTTAAAACTTGGACACCACAATTTCTGTAAACAAAAGTTTGCACATTGTGAAGCGGGCTTAAGGGTATCATTTACAATTCTAACAGCAGGTAGTCTCAGCAGGGTTTATCTTATAGAAGGACTGTAGAATGAATCATTACACTAAGCACGTTTTAGAAAATAGGTAATTTACGTTGCTTACTTAATTTTTTCTTTAAAGAATATATTTGAAGGTATCGCTAATTAAACACCATAGCTCGATTAATTATCGAATCAAAATTTTGTTTAGGAAATGTTTACAAAATAAAATTAGAAATAATTTTGATTTAAAAACGTCTACAAGCAATAACTTTTAAATTAAATCAAAAACTAAACATGGTTATTTGGGTTGACTGATTATTACTTATTTTTAAATAAATCTAACCTACTAATTATTGTAAGTTATTAAAAAATCATTAAACTCTCTATTCATAATATTTAGTCCTTACAAAATGTATATTTTATGACGTTTCATTTTTTCTGTAGTTAATATAAAAAGTGAAAATAAAAACTAAGGCAATTCTTATTGTCAACGTATATATTTAGTTTTTGACAAGAATTTATTACATAATTATAATTAAGATACCAAGTTATAGTTTAAAATTAAATGAAAACTTTTTTTTTTAAATAAAGGTATTACTATATAAATAAATATAAGAAATCAATAATGGGTGTGACCTCCATTATTATTGATACATTCTTGGAGGCGTCTGCTCATTGACGCTATCAAGGTATCAATATAATTAATATTAATCGTTTCCCATGCGGTATCAATGGCTGCAATTAGTGCATTACGGTTTACTGGTATAAAATTTGGCCCTTGTTGTCTTCGGATAACAGCAAGTATTCGAGCCCAAACATTTTCGATAATGTTAAAATCTGGGCTTTTGCTGGCCAGGGTAACAGCTCCAAGTTATTTTCTCGTATCCAATTGCGCACAACCCGCGAAGTATGAATAGGGGCGTTGTCCTTTAACAACAAAAATACATTATGAAAATGTTAATTCAACAGATCCCGAACTATTTTTTGGAGAAAGTATAGTGAAATAAGAATACTTACTTGTTGGAAAATATAATCTTCGTCTGGATAAAACACTTCGACTGAAGGTTTCATAATAGTTTCCAAAATATCTAAATACGCAGCAGAATCAAGACGTCCATCGATAGCCCAACAAACTCCTGGACCCCGCGCGCTAACCCAACCCCACACATTCACAGAAAAATAACCACTTCGTTTTTAGGACATATGTGATTATTTTCGTAACGAGTTCCTTCCATTCTAAAAACTTTTAGTGGTCCATCGTTGCGGCTATTGAACGTTTTTTCGTCGCTAAAAATCACTCGATTCCAAAATTCCAAAGGTTCGTTCACATATCGCCTTGCAAATTCCAGACGACGTCTCATATTTTCGTCACTGAGAACTTCTTTCGCAGCAGCATTATACTTCTTTATTCCCATCTCCTTTAATCTTTTTGTGCAGTTATACGGCATCCGGAAAAATGTGTATCTGCTATAGCCCTGGAGTATGTAGCAAATGGTTGTTCTGTTACGTAATGAAACAACTCGAGATCTTGAGCACGTGTAGATACTTTAGGTCTACCACTTCCGATGGCTCTTTCCAAAGTGTGTTCAAGATTCCATTTTACTCGGTAATGCCCTACGGTGCTTTTGGTATATCTAACATACGTGAAATTTCACGCACGCTACGGCCCGCCGCTAATTCCGAAACAATCCGCGCTTTCAAATCAGCACCGAGATGAGGTGGCATTTTCACAACACTTGAAATTTTAAACTAAAATGGAATTTACATTTCTTACTTTATTTATTGGTTCACACTACCCCTTCTCAAACAGTAGGTAATTGTTTATTTATTACATACTTCTAATGACCAATGTAACAACCCTTAGAGCAATATGACTCAAAGGAAGTAAATTAAACAAGCAAGGATATTCTATTGTTATTGAAACTTATTCATAAAGTAAAAGCCATTTCCTTATAATGCTAATGGACAGGATTTTCTTTTAAGTATTAAGATTACAATAGAGGACTTATAAACTTTCGAAAATATCTAATTATAAATATTTACACTGCAATTGCGCTTTTTCCTTAATAATTTCTTAGCAATAACATACACGTTCTTGGTTTTAAGTTGTCATAAATTTGATATGATATAAATTTGTGTTTCTAATATTACATCACAAACTAATCTTTATTCGCCAAAAATTGTTGCTTAAGTTGTAAAGCTTCGTACACACCTGAACAACAAACCGAGCAACAAACATAACAACGAACCGAAAGTCAAACAGAACGACAAACGATCTTTTATGATTTCCACAATCCGAACAACAAACGGAACGTTTGTGCTGTTCCCATAATTATTTTCAGTAGTTTTCAGTTCATATATATTTATTATTGAGAAGAGAAAATTGCGGAAAACAAGAAGATAGTGCCAACCAAATTTTTACGCACAAAGAAGAGTAAAAATTATAATTTACTTCGCTTTTTTTATTTTGGAAATTTCCCGCCCAAATGATGCTAATAGGGACATCATTTTTTTCTTGCATTCTTAAACACTGATTAATTTAAAACATTTTTCTTCTGTCAACTCCATAATATTACCTAAAACACAACAAACCCACAAAAGGGAGGACAAAAAATAATATGCATGTTCGCCGTTTAGAAACCAAACCTGCAAAGATTCGCGCATTTTCGAGTCGGAGAACCGACAAGTTGCGGGAACGCAAACCGTTCGTGGAACAATCAGGACTTGCGAATCTGTTCTAAAATTCGTACGTAGCACCGTCCAAATTAATGTTCCGATTGCCGTTCGGTTCGTTGTTCTGTTTGTTCCTCGGTTTGTTGTTCAGGTGTGTACGAAGCTTTACAATAAGCATATTAATATGAACTATATCTTATGAAAGGAGAGTTATGTAACTATAATTAACGACTTAACGTTACGTTAGTAGATTCCATTTACTATTTACACATATTTTCTTGGAACATTCGATAATTAACTATCGGGATATGATGACCCTATACTTCGCAGGTTGTGCGCAACTGGATACAAGCAAATAACTTGGAGCTGTTACCCTGGCCAGCAAAAAGCCCAGATTTTAACATTATCGAAAATGTTTGGGCTCGAATACTTGCTGTTATCCGAAGACAACAAGGGCCAAATTTTATACCAGTAAACCGTAATGCACTAATTGCAGCCATTGATACCGCATGGGAAACGATTAATATTAATTATATTGATACCTTGATAGCGTCAATGAGCAGACGCCTCCAAGAATGTATCAATAATAATGGAGGTCACACCCATTATTGATTTCTTATATTTATTTATATAGTAATACCTTTATTTAAAAAAAACGTTTTCATTTAATTTTAAACTATAACTTGGTATCTTAATTATAATTATGTAATAAATTCTTGTCAAAAAACTAAATATATACGTTGACAATAAGAATTGCCTTAGTTTTTATTTTCACTTTTTATATTAACTACAGAAAAAATGAAACGTCATAAAATATACATTTTGTAAGGACTAAATATTATGAATAGAGAGTTTAATGATTTTTTTAATAACTTACAATAATTAGTAGGTTAGATTTATTTAAAAATAAGTAATAATCAGTCAACCCAAATAACCATGTTTAGTTTTTGATTTAATTTAAAAGTTATTGCTTGTAGACGTTTTTAAATCAAAATTATTTCTAATTTTATTTTGTAAACATTTCCTAAACAAAATTTTGATTCGATAATTAATCGAGCTATGGTGTTTAATTAGCGATACCTTCAAATATATTCTTTAAAGAAAAAATTAAGTAAGCAACGTAAATTACCTATTTTCTAAAACGTGCTTACTGTAATGATTCATTCTACAGTCCGTCTATAAGATAACCCCTGCTGAGACTACCTGCTGTTAGAATTGTAAATGATACCCTTAAGCCCGCTTCACAATGTGCAAACTTTTGTTTACAGAAATTGTGGTGTCCAAGTTTTAAATTTCATGAGTGTACATCAGGATGAGAATATTTTATTTCTTAAAATTTGCTAACAGAAATTTTAAAACAAAAAAAACGCATTAAAAAATTGTTTCCCATCCAACATCAAATTACCGATGGTCGAGTGAAGTTTCTGTATACTTTATTTTTCTGTGGTATTAATAATCAATGGTATTATACCTTTTGCTCCAGCAAAACATTTATCTCGCAACTTATTTGTTTTATAAGACTCTTGCCATTGCTATTTAAGAACCATCCATTATTTAACAAAAACTCTCAAACTAAAAAATCACGAATAGGGAATAGCACCTACCATTTATTATTAATAAATTATACAAAAATATATACTGCACGTTTGATGTTATACATTCTTCTTTTATACTGTGCACCTGCCCTTTAGATAAGAGATGCTTTAAATTCTGTTTGGCATTCCTAGTTCTACGTACGTTGTTTAGTAGTGTAATCAAATAATAATAATCTTTGAAAGCTTATATATTTTTAGAAATGTATAAATAAACATGTCTTTCAAATATTTTCAAATCATAGAATTTATTTTTCAGGAATAAGCAACATCTGCATTTACAATTGTGTTTAACTTCTATTTTGAAGTTGCAGTCAGCTGGTCAGCTCCATTTATCTACCAGCTACCACATAATCATAAACTACAACAATGTTAAAGAATCCGAGAATTTACGAGTATACTTTAGCAATGTTTCTTATTTAAAAGGTTTTTAAAGATTACGCACGTCTTTCTGTAACAACTGAGGTCTACTGTTTTACTTTCGTTTTAACCTGAGTTAAAAAAACTTAGTTATGTATTTTCGAAAACTCCAATGCGAATAGTAAAATTTTAGTGATTTTTTTCAAAAACATTTTCAAATATAAACTATTAATTAAAATGGAAATTGCATTCTATTAAGTCCATATAATTCTATTTTCATTTTAAAAGTTTTCTGCAACTAGTTATTAACAGAGCATTTAAGCTACTAAAACTAATTAACTGAGAACAAACCTCATTGTACAGTTACATTCGAATATACAATTTTAATTAAAAAATTACACAAATCAAAGGAAATTACTTGGTTCTATAGTGTTAATTGTCTTGAAAATTAACGCTCTCCAATTTTACATACAATATTATTTTATTAATTTTAAATAACAATTTTTTTTTTTTTTTTCGCACTTTCTTCCCTTTTTTTTTTAAAACCTAAAACTTCAAGAAAGGAATTGACTATACACTAGAATAAACTTTTACCGATTTTTTTTTTTCCTTTTACCTTTTAAACTTTAACAAAACTTTTTTAAAAAAAATATAAAAAAAATTTTAACAATAAAAAAACCTGTTTAAACAATACTTACATTTTTCAAAACTTATTTTAATTAAAGGAAACAAACACTGTTATTTTAAATACAACGGACAAAATTCAAAAAAAAAACTACAAAAAACTTTTACTGTATTATTAATACTTAAAATCATTAATATTGATTCTCGAGGAAAACAAAATGAATCATAAACCATCAACATACGGGTTCAAGATTTATTTACACAAAAACAAGGGATTTACATTTTCAAAACGAAAGAAGAATACTTTTAAACATTTTCGGGAATCAAAAACTACGTTTCATACTTTCTACGGACAATATTTTTATGAATATAAAATGATTATAAGTCGACCACGGTACAAACTCTCTTAAACTATTATATCCAATATAAAATGACTTTATTAATAGGAGAAACTTCATTACACTTTATAAAACAAAAAGAAAGCAAATTTGAGGGTAGGCTTCCAACTATAACTACATTTTTAAATATACTTAAAATAACACTACCTAAAGTAATTTTATATTTAAAAATAAAAAGTACAGTTTACCAACCTATCATAACAAGCCTTTAAAAATTTATATTAACAACTTTGTACAATATAACGGAAAGCTTTTATTTCCTTTAATAAATTACAAAATTACAAACAACGGGAAGTAACATAGGTACATAAAATAACAAACGTAAAATTTTTTTAAAATTACAAACATTTTTTCAAACGGTAATCAAAGAAATAATAATTTAAGGTCAACGGAAAATTAATAACTCGAAAAAAGTATAACCTCCTAACGCTCCCAAAATTTTACAAAACACTTTTTTTACAAAAACTTGTCGTTTTGTTTTTTTTTAATTACACGTTAAGTATATTGTTTTTTTTGTACGCGCAAATGATTTTGTTTTGTAAGAGCTTGTTTGAATTGGAATGTCTTATAGTTTCAAATTATTTTGTTATGTTGCAATGCACGTATGTTTCATGTTCACGTTTGTCGGAATATTGCTTTTGGTCAATGTGATATTTTTTTAATTCAGTTGATGTAGAGAATCGCTTATCGTCACGTTCACGCAATTAGGGTTTTGATGAAACGCTTATTTTAATAGTTTTCACACTCGATTTCTTCGAATTTAAGCATCGCATGTCGCATTTTGTTTTGCTATCTCAAAGGTTTCTTTGATTGTTCCCTAAAAACAGCTCTGTGGATGCCGCCTTATCAAATAAATTAAAGATTTGTTTTGACTAAGTGAATAACACACGGATTGTACCCACTATCGAAAAATTCTAAGTAGTCGGTTTTGTTTGATATTTCTGGGAAAATGTTAGCTCGGTGGTTTTTGTAATGTTCTTTTTTCGAAAATGATAAAAAGGGAGACCTTTTTACCTTATGATTGTAAATAAATTTTAAGTTAGTTTTTAAGTAGACTCACGACTGGTGGCATGTAGTAATAAGCCATGTACCGAATTGCGCGGATTTATATTTTTTTCAAGAATTTAAACAACCGCCTAAGTACCGTAAGTGCCAAAAGTGTACGTTTAATTACGTGCAAAATTATCGAGGGCGTGAGTGCAAAGTTGTGCTAAGTGTGTATCCACAAACAGGAACTCCCGTCTTGCCACCGTGTAAGAGACTATCGTTCGATTAAGTCTATAATCGAAATAACCGCCCTGCGGATGATGATATAAGTACGGATTTTTGATACCTACTAAAAAATGCAATACCGTAGAATGCATTAGATACGAGATCTTCAGATTAATATCAATGGTTCCTGGTGGATTATTCTTTGACTAGTGGCTTAAAAAGAAACCCCCAACTGTAAGTTCCCTGCCTACTACTTCAGAAAACTTCCGGGTTAAGTGACTTTCGATGTGAATACGCACATTTAAACTAAATTAGGTAGCGTCTAGGGTGATCTTATTTTTTGTGTGTGTTATATTAAATTCTGTTCGGTGGTTCAGCATGTTTGAACTAAATATATTGTAATAGTTTTAGGAACGCGGTGTAAAATCTTTTGTCTCACCCGGTACCGGGGTAGTTTGGCCGTTTGCATGTTTGTTTGTGTTTTTTGTTATGCGACGAAAAACGTTTTAATGATAAGACGCCGCGGAATAAGCTGTGTAAAATGTAACTTAATTGAAAACCGGTCGTAATTATTTTATTCTTTTATTGCTTCAAGTGTTTACGTTTCTCCCTTTTCTTTGGTAAACATTTTGATATAAATATTTAAAAGATTAGGATGGCGCCTGGCAATCCCTACTGTGACTCGAAAAGGACTTTTAGTCTTCGTTAAAGGTAAGTGAAAGACAATTTTAAATCTACCCCCGTTTGCCGTTTGAGTTAGTTTCAGCGTTCGTTATGAGGCGTACTTGATCTTCAAGTTTTGTGGTGTAACAAAATTAAGTTGTAAAACTCTTTACTTTTTCTAACTTTTTAAGATGTCACTTTAAAAAAGTCTGCTTGGTAACATTTTTAAGTGCCGATTGTTGATTGATACAAAATTCTTCTTTTTTCTAATTTATTCCTATACAGAGTGTCCCATAACTAATGGACAATACGACAACTCTATACAACGAGGTAATCAAAATAGGTGGCCTAATAAAAACATGCGTTAGTAAATAGTAAAGGAGATATAGGGCGTCAAATTATTTTTAAAAATTCGTAATAGTTAGAAAACAGCTGAATAGATGAAACCCAAATTTGGTATACTTTATTTATTTATTTACTTATTTTAATACATCTGTCCAACACAAAAAAAAATCCTAATAACAGGACAGGTACAAGTTACACTATTAATTATGTGCGTACAATGTTCAAGGTTGAAGTCTTCATTATGCCTTAGCAAAATAAGTGCGTAGGAAATAATGGACTTCACAACCATGGTGTATATACTATTTTTTCTACTACTAGCCAAATTTAAGCGAAAATAAAAATAAACATTTTTCTTGTAAAAATCAAGTAGCACAGGAATGCAAATAAATCAAAAGCATTAAAAGCTACATACGTTGATAAACCAACTGCAACTGATTCACTAAACACTTGTGTGACATATTTCACCTTCATTTTCTGAAAATTATTCGGAGTGATATGTAAATTAGTTGATTTAGGAGCCAATCGCAGCGGTTTAGATTTGTCTGACATGTAGAAATTTTTAATGTCTTTCCAAGATGCTTTTTGTTATTAAAGATTATATCGTATTTAATCAAGTTATTTTGCACCGACTTCAATAAATAGGAGACATCGTAGAAATAATAGATTTTCTTATCGTTTACGAGAAGGTTTGGTTTTCAGGTGATACATATATTCTTTTAATTAGGCTTAGAAAATTTTACTACTGCCCTAACATTCGCACCGCATTGTAATTGTAGCTTTTCTATGCAGTCTAATACTATCGACTTCAATTTGTCACCTTTACATATCGTATTTGTAAAGATGTAGCACAAGGGTTGTTTAACTTTTTATATATAACTCTAACCATGATCACGTAGCAGTTTGAGCTGGCAAAAATTTAAAACCTACTTTAAAATTAACATTTTGGGGCTCGTAAAATATAATTTTAGTGAAAATTGTTTGTATTCCTCTATTTATCTCCTGCTTCTTAGTGGTTAATTTTTAAGTCCACTTGGCTGTCACAATTTGTGCTCTGCTTTCGGGAAGTAATCGTTGGGAGATGTTAACTTCAATTGAAGTGCTTTCTTTTCACGTTGCAATTTAAGAATGTTCCTCCGTAATTTTCTTTACCTAAGAGTATTTGAGCTGCAAGCTTGAGTAGTTTTGGTATAGCTAGAGATGTTAACGGGCATTTATTGCTTCGCCAATATACCTTGCATCATTTGAATATTGGGTTTCAGAAATTGACACTTGTAATTCATTTAGGAATGGCAAGTGTTCACCACATACTCGTTAAGTTTTTAGAGTCGAGATTTTTATGCAACAGATCGGACCTTCCAGATTCTGTTAACCATTCAAAATACCTACAACAAAATGTTTGTAATTTACTTAAAATTCTTGATGTAACTTAACTCGCCTGGTTAAATCTCCTTTGGGAAACCTGAAAAACTGATTCTACCATCATATTTAATAAATAAATAAATTCAGGTTATGTATTTGCGGTTATGGGATGGGGCGCAAATTTTAAACTAATGGCATTTTTTTATTCAAATAATTTTATCGTGTTAGGTAATTTTAAGCAGCAAATAAGTTAAAGATAATCACCTGGATATACAAAATTATGTTTCACTCGTTTTTGTTAAACAACTATTCTTAGATTCTCAAAAATTTGAAATTGTCCATTATTAACCTAGGTCAACAATAGAAAAATTATTAACCACTAATAGAGAAATTCAACTTCTCAGTTGGCTAGGAGACGCAATAATTGTCCACTTCACAGCTAGTAGTAGAAAAAGTATATTATATAAAGAAAAAATAATATTGTGGTTTCTAATATACATAAATTAAATTTTGTAAGTGCGATAAACACAAACTTAGTTGGTTGTTAGAAATTATGAATATATCAGAAACTTATTTGCATTTATCACATAAATTAAAAGTAACAAAATAATATTAATATAAGGCATTTCAACGCTTTTTGCCAAAATGGCGTCTGTGGGGCAAACAAACCTTTGTTTTCATTCGAATGTGTGTAATTTCTGTTGATTTTTGTACTTTTAGTGGTTGTTTTAATTAACTTAGTTGTAGAATCTGTAAAAGAGTGTTTTAACTCAATTTTTGTTTAAAATTACAAATATCAGGGATTCTAAAGAACTTAACACTGGCACGACTTCCTCTACTGCCACAGTTCACTACACAACCAAATTCTGTTATTATGGTACATTACAAATCAATTAAACGTATAAACTATATTAAAATCCTATATCTCAATGATAAAATCCATCTACTTATACGTAAGGTTGCCCTACAGTAGCCATTTTTAAAGGTCTTTGACAGCTATCTGACAGCGCATTGAAATACCTTATTTAAGTGACTTTATAGGTTATTTTATGTGGAAAAAAAATTTTTAGGTTAGATCACATTTTAACTTACATTACAACAAATGTTTAAATTCAAACTTAATTTAGCGCTTCGTATTTTGGAAAAAACACCTAACTATAGTAAGAGCGTAAAAAACCAGTATGCATGATTTACTTAATTGTTTTTCGGCATTGACTATTCAACTTTCATGTCATCTATAAAAAAAGTGACCAATTAAAACGCATCAAAAGAAATTGTGTCACAATTTTAACTAGTGGTCGTAATCTCAATCTTTACTATAACACACAAGTCATTAGACATTTATTTTTGATTACATGTATACTTATGATACGTAACATTGAAAGTTTCTGAGGGTTGAATACCGTCACCCATTGAGAGCTTGGTTCTATTCATAATTGTACTGGTATTTTTGTTGGTTGAATCCAATACCATTCGTAGTATTTTTGTGGCGCTTTCACAAGTGTCTATCATGCTTGCAATTGAGTACCACGAGTGCGAATACACTAATGTTATTCGCAAGCATGGTAGACAAGAGCGAAATAATAATAGTCGACATAACTTTGACTATTTACTACTTAGGCGTAATTTTTTATTCTTCAATATCTTTATCAGAACATATAAATTCTACTTTTAGTGCTTTTCAAGTTTATGGTTTCATTATGCGAACACTGCCGGAATTTACGGATACATTAACTCTTTTAGTATTATATTTTTCTTTTGTAAGATCTAAGCTTGAGTACGGGTCCTTAATGTGGAGTCCTTATTATTTAAATCATGCTAACAAATTAGAATCAGTTAAACGAAGATTCCTAAAAACACTTTCCTGGCAACTGGCATATTTCAATCACAGCTTTTAATGCGCCACTCTATGCACAGCTTGGAGAGCAGACACAAATATTGTTCGGTTGTGTTTTTGCACAAATTATTAAATAATAAAATTGATGTTAAAGATATACTTGAGTCTCTTAACTTTTAATGTACCAAAGTTAAATGCGAGATTAAACCTCACGTTCTACTTGACGGCACCTTGTACGAACGTACAAAAGCACTCTCCTATTCACATGATCTGTACGAATTACAATTCTATATGTTCCAGCCTTAACATTTTCATTTACAACGAAAGCAAAATTAGGTGTGCATGTTTAAAATTTATTTAGATTACTATTTGATTTGTAAAAACTTTTAGCATGTAACCAAATAAAATAAATAAATTAAATACAGTGAGACCGACTTGAAAGCGGAACACTTTCACAAAGTTTATATTTATTGTCTGATGTTGACTAACTTTTTAAAGTAGTTGAGTTTTAAAATAGTTATTTACATTAGAGTGTGGAAAGTAGGATTTTACGGCGCTACAGTTTTGTTTGAGGAACGAGCCCGAAGGGCATTAATTTTATGGAATTAAAGTGAGAATATCGTAAAAAGTATCAATTAGTAGTGTGATTAAGTAACAATAAAGTGCATCAAAAAAAGTTAGCGTCTTGTTTGCAATGACGTTCTTTCGGCAAGAGATACGGCTAGAGAATTTAATATCAAACGTTCCAATAGACCTGCAGTGAGCAGCTGTACTGTATATTACATACATAAAAGTTTTCACGAAACAGGCAGTGTACCAAAGCATATTCTAAAAAACAGAAATAATCTACCTTAGTCTAGATTTAAATATACCTAGAAAAATATTAAAGGTGTTTTATGATAACCAAAATTAAGCCGTTTAATCCAAAATTTTTGCATACTCTGGTACCGGGAAATGAGGAAAGAAGGTTAGAATAGGTACTATTTGTAAGTCTAGGGAGAATAGAATATTTCATGATAGAATTATTAACTCTTTTTTCTTTGAGCGAAATTTGGATGGTCATTTCTTTTAAAATTTTGTAAGAAATGAATTTTGAGACACACTACAAAATGAATGAATGAATGAATGTTTTATTGCTGTGACATTTAAAAAAATGTATACAATTGTCAAATGTACATTTGAAAAACAGATTAAAATAATAAATACCGTATGGGCTACTTAACACCACGGGGACTTGAACATGTCATGCCGTTATAACTTTATTTTTTGTAACTTTGTTTTTGTTTTTAAAAGAGCGCAGCAGGATTTCCTTTGTTACAGATAGTCAACTGAAGTGAAAATGGTGCGAACATATAAAACCCCTGGGTCAAAACCCTACGCTAACTTCAGGCCGGAGGACATGGAGAAAGCCGTAGCTGCTGTTAAAGGGGATGTCGCAAAGGCGGCTGCTAAAATCAGCGTACCTAGGATATCCCTTCTACGTAGAATACATGGAAGAATACGAGACCTGTTGGGCATCCGACTGTCCTCAGCAAAGTTGAAGAGGCTACCATCGCTGAGACCCTTGGTGTTGTTGCTAAATGGGGTTTTTTAACACGGCTGGATGTAAGGATGTAGTTAAGAAATATCTTGACAAACAAGGAAAGACAGTGCGAGTATTTCACGATAACACTCCAGGTCCAGATTTCCTCGACTCCTTCATTCTCAGGAACAACCTCTCCATCAGGATGGCGTCCAATATAAAACGTTCCAGATCGTCGGTGAATCGTGATGACATCTTGAATTTCTTCAATAACGCTGAAGTTGCTCTGCAAGATGTTAAAGGCAAAAACCTATATAATTATGATGAAACTAACATTACCGACGATCCTGGAGCAAAGAAGGTTATCGTCCCTAGAAATACCAAGAGGGTAGAGAGAGTACAAGAGCACTCTCGAGCTTCAATCAGCCTTATGGTATGCGGGAACGCAAACGGGGACCTTCTGGCACCAATGGTCGTGTACAAAGCACAGAACCTGTACGATAATTGGACTGTGGGTGGACCAGTAGGGACAAAATATGCCAGTAGTGCCAGTGGCTGGTTCGACATGAACTTATTCGAAACATGGTTTTCCAAATTTTGCTGCCGCACGTCGAGGCCACTCGAGATCCAGAAGACATAGTGATGCTATTAGGACAACCTGGCAAGCCACTTCTCTCCCAAAGTTATTGAGGCATGCAAAATAGCAGGATTTATCTATCTCCATTTCCACCAAATGCGACGCACCTCATGCAACCCCTCGATGTTGCTGTATTCGCTCCATTAAAGAAGAAATGGAGAGAAGTTTTAGATAAGTGGAGAAGACAAAGCAGGTACCCTGGGTGTATTCCAAAGGACAATTCCCGCTATTACTACAAAGACTGTGGACTGGAATAAGTGACAAAGTCAGCCAAAATTTAGTGTCAGGCTTCAGGGCAACCGGTTTGCATCCACCTAATCTACTGAAGTATTAAAGAGGATTCCCGATGGGATAGATGCTGAGACACAGGAGATTGGAAGGAATATTGATGCTAGCTTGAGAGAGTTGTTGCAAGAACATCGCGGCAGTGGTGAAAAACAAAAACGAAAACGGGGAAAAAAATAGAACCTGGCACTAATGCGTCTGCTGTAAACGTTGAAGAGGCAGTGCTGAACGTCGAAGATGCAGGGTTCGGAAACTCTGTGGATTATGAGACTATAACATCTGTATCTAGCAGTCAAGATGAGTTTACATCTGCATCCACTTCTGCCCCCAACAATTCTTCGAAACCAGGATGTCTCGTCCAACTCGTAGATCAAGACGAGTGATCATCTATTTGCGGTATTTCCGTATAAACTGGAAAGATTACAAAGGAAAAATTGACTGGTTGCAGTGTGTGAAATGCAGAAGTTGGATTTGTGGCCCATGTAACAAGGCAAGTCAAGACCCTATTACAACTGCCCTCGTTGCGATGTTTCAGACGACGAGGACATTATATATGACAGTGAAGACGACCAAAACTTCGTTCCAGAATAAATATATTCTAGTGTTATGATACAGAAGATGATTGAAGCTTCTATTGTGCCTTAGAAGTCCATTGTTTCTTTCTATTCTCAATGTAAACTGCATTTAAGTTTGTTTTATTGAATGAGTTTCAGTTTATTTACATATAAATATACGTTTGTTCGAAAAACTCGTTTTATTGAGTGATAATAATATATTTAAATGTTTTTATCAGTGAAAAGATCATATATATATATATATATATATATATATATATACATCTGCTTTATATTGCGGGGTAACATGAACATCTGGCAGTGATACAGTGCATTTTGGTATATAATAGAAGGGTCAAGTAGCCCCAAACACGGGGCTACTTGAACACACTATAAAAAATTTTTTAGCGCCTTTTCTGATTTTTTTCAAATAAAACCAGAAATGGCTAATAAAGTTAGGTCGGTACAAAGAATATTTTGGTACTCACAAATTAAAAACGTAGTCAGATATTTGCGAAAATGTCTTAAAACATGTTCAAGTAGCCCCGGTTTACGGTACGTTAAAAGTTATAATTTGCTAATAGACAAACAAGTAAAAGAACAATTACACTTACAAAATATTTCACAAACGTGATAAATATTCCTTAAGTGAATAAAAAGGTTGCGTAGTAAAGAAAGTGATTTAAACTGTTTTGCACATCTTATAGTTAGTATCGGGTCCGGCAGTTTGTTGTACACCTTTATACAGCTGTAGTAGGGTCCGCGCTCATAGAGGGCTGTTTTGTGCAGAGGAACGCTCAGTTTATGGCAGTGTCTTGTATGAAAACTTAAACTTACTTCTGAGTTTCTGATAAAACTGCTTAAGTTATTACGTACATAAAGACATGATTGATAGATGAAAGCTGAATATAAAGTATTATTCTAGTTGCGGAAATAATTCGACAGGTGTTCTTAAAAAAAATGATGGAATTCAACGAAAAAAATGTTTTTTTTTTTTAAAAACCGTGAACTATCTGTAGAGTTACCCCAAAACATTAGTCCATACATGATGGAGACTGACATGAGCGTGATAGAATGTCAAAAGGGTACTAACTATACCGAATTCTTATTGACAGAACAGCGTAACTAGCAAATCGCAGTCTACGGGCGACCATGTCTGAATGTGGTTGCCATTTAAGAGTGTTATTTAGTTTACCTAGAAACATTTTCGTGTTGATTTCTACAGTGTTCCATCAAATTGTAGGTTTGGAAAATTTTGTGTTGGTTATTAAGATACTTTTGAAAATGCAGAATGCTAGTTGTTAGTTGATAGTCTTTTCACACCATTGGTTCATTAATGATATTGCACAACGTGCATGATTTACAGTGTCATTTAAGCTCATCTCAAATATTATAATTGAGGTGTCGTCGGCATATTTGGTAATGGTAGAGTTTTGTATGTCTTCAAAAGCGTCATCCAAGTCATTGACAAAGACTGCGAATAAGAAAAGCGACAGCAGAGCACCTTGCGGAGTGCCACTAAGTAGTTGTTGGTCGTTACTGTTTTAGGTAAAATTTTGGACACTTTGGTTTTTATTTGGCCCAACTATTTGAATTGCCTGAGACCTGTTTGAGAGGAATGATTTGAGTAGTTCTAAAGCGTTGCCTACTATGCCGTATGCTGCTAACTTTTTTAACAATATTCCATGGTCAACCATATCGAACGCCCTAGATAGGTAAAAGAAGATTCCCACAAGATAATATTTTTTGTCTAAAGCATCATAAACGGACGATAACATATTAAATACAGCACTAATGGTATTTTCACCTTTCACAAACCCTGACTGGGTATTATTTAGAAGGTTATAGCAATCGAAGTAGCTTACCAGACGTTGTAATATGCAACTTTCCATAACTTTAGAAAATATTGATAAGATGAAAACCGGACGGTAGTTTTCAACGTTTTTGGGATTGTTTTTTTAGAATTGGAATAATCCTAGCCGCTTTCAGGGCTTGTGGAAAGATACCGTCTAAAAACATTCGTTTATGCAATGAGCTAGAGGAATGGTTATATGTATTGCAATTTCTTTTAAAGAGAAAGCCTGGAAAATCATCCAGTCCAGGTGATTTGGTAGGATTTAGTGCCATAATATATTCTAAAACTTCATGAGGATCGGTGGGAGCCAGGAAAAACGTATTATTACACATTCTTGGTATATTTTCTGAGTTTTCTCCATTTGGGTTATTTAGTTGTACAGAATTAGAGTTACCAAAATATTCACTAAACGTATTACATACATCAAGTTGGTTAGAAATGTCTGTACCGTTTATGTTTAGTGTGATTTTCTTGTTTGAACGATTCTGCTTAATATGACCATTAATTATGTTCCATACTTCTTTTGCCGGATTTTTCGCATTGCAAACTTTTTGGTCAAAATATTTTCTTTTATGTAATTTAATCAAGGCTTCGTGCTGTTTTTTCGCTAGCGTATAGGTTGTTTTTGACTGAGCGTCACTTGAGGTTTTATAGATCCAATGTAGTTTTTTTAGCCTATGTGAGCTTTCTATTATCTCATTGGTTACCCATACTTTTTTGTTTTGTTTTTTTTTAAATTTTTTTAACGGGAAATATTTATTAAAGGTATAAAGAATTGGTTCCAAAAAGAGGTAAAACTTATCGTTGGCGTTTCTTGCATGATACATTTTATCCCAGTTTAATTGTTGAATTGCATTGTTGAAAGCTACTTTTGCTTCTATGTTATAGCTCCTCCGTTCTAGAAAAATAGTATTAGTACTATTTTGAATTTTCATCTGAAAATTTAGTGTGACTGCAGCATGGTCAGAAAATCCGCTCTCATTTACATTTGTTTGGCCAGCGTGAGTATTGCAGAATATTACATCTAACAGGGACGAGCTGGTAGTACTCACTCGCGTAGGTTTATGTACTGTTTGAGTCAGATTATACGACAATGTAATATCAAACAGTTGTTGTACTATATCGTCATCGCTCAGTATATCGATGTTAAAGTCACCGCATACTATCAGGTTTGTTACATTAAATTTGTTTGTGGCTTCTTCTAATAACGTGTTTAAGCTATTAAATAATACATTTAGATGGGCACTGGGTGATCGATAAATGCACAAGATTAGATAATTAGTTTTGTTGATAATGATCCGCGTTGCACTAAATTCGAACATTTGATCTACGTAGTTGATGTTAAAAGTAAAACTCCTTTTTTAATAAAAATAGCCGTTCCGCCACCCCGCATTGATTCTCTACAGGAAAACGACGCTAACTCATAATTTGGTAATTTAAAGTAATGAATTTCGTTTTTGGAAAACCAGTGTTCTGTTACACAAAATATGGTACTAGAGCAAGATAATAAATATGCTGATATTAGATCAATTTTTCCCCCGTGCACTTCGAACATTTAAAAGAGTCAATTTTAATTCATTTTGTTTGTTTTGGAATTCGATTACGCGTTTTCTTCTTCGATTTCTAGATTCGGTCTGTTATTGAAGTTGTTATTGGTTAGGTTATCTGCGGTTTGTTTCCTAGGTGACGTAAAAAATTATTTATGCATGTGTACTTTGGCCATAATTCGGGATTCTTAAGATCTTCACTTTTTTTAATCGGAACTTCGATTTTAAATGATGAATATTCTTCAGGGTATTTTGCATTAAGTTTCAAACATTTTACTAAATTGAAACCGTGACTTGTGAGATATGATTCCAATTCTTCTACTTTTAATTTTGGATCTAAGCGATAAACATGAAAAGCGTAGAATTTGACGGCTGCTTTTAATTCTCAATTGTTAGAATTGCTATAAACTACCTTGGTAAACTAAGTAAATGCCAACAGTTGTGTCGCAAGACACACATTTTACTACCTTGGTAAGTCTTCTTTGACGTTTTTGCATGGGTACTTGCCAGTGGAGATTAGATTGGGATGTAGAGTTATCAGCCTATGCGGCGCTTGGAGATAACAAATTAACTTTTGCCGGAATATTTTGAGTCACGATTGCAGTTTGCGATACATTTACAGTATCCTGCATATTGGTGGGAATTCCATTATTAATATTATTTTCATTTCTATTCTGATTTTTACTTTAGCAACGTCTCTATAAGAGGTCGTTGTTGTATCCTTTTTAATTCTTTTTATAGTATTATTTGTGAGATAATTAATTTTATCCCGTAACAGGTTATTAATTTCATCTTTTTTGTTGATTAATTTTCGAAGAAGTAGATTTTCTTCTTTAATAAGATCTATTATTTCGCCTACGTTATTAGACTTACTTATGTTTGCATCACTCGATTCTGTGACCAGGTCGGTGATTTATCTTCTGACAACATACGATGTTTCCTACGTTATTAACAAACAAGCCACAAATCTTGATTGCACAATTTGCGTGGTAGTCTTTATCACACACAAAACAAGTGACGAACTTTTTAACATTTACTTTATAAAATTACACACTGAATCAACATTATTAGCCGACTTAACAGACGACATGTTAAGGTTAACGAATGCATCGCCAGAATTTAGAATTTCAGTTAGATGGGTATCCTATACATTATGCGGTAGTAGAATGGCTAACTGAAAATCTTAAAAATCGGTGATCGGACGAAACACTCCTTTTATTGAATGGATGCCAAGTTCACCGGACTTGACGCCACTCAATTTTTTTCTTCAGGGTGTGCTTAAGCATAAAGTCAAAACTACAATTAGTAAAAGCACTGTGTGCTAGAATTACTGAGTCATGGGCAATTGTTACCCCAGAACATCTGAGAAAAGTAACCATCAACATAGGCAAATATGCTTTGAAATAAACGGGGAATTGGTGGAACCAACAAGAATATAATTTTATTGCTTTTGTCGAATTCTAATAACTTTGTTGAATGTTTGTACGAATAAAAATATCTTATAAGAATAAGGTGATTCATAATTTAACCAAAGAATTGTTAATAATTAAATTTTAGTTTGTCCTTCTTATGGAGACAAGGAAAATAAAACTCTTTCATTGTTCTACCTTGATTTCTATTATTAATTCCTTTGTCTCCATAAGAAGGATAAACTAAAATTTAATAAGAACATTATTAGGAGAATCAGGTGAGTATTCCTCCAAAATTATAAGTTTTGTATATAGTTTGCTCTTCTTGAGCCCTTCTAGGTGGAGGTGAATGAAACAACAAACTCAATATGTTGTCAACGCTGACGTTTCGCCCTATGTAAAGCTTTATCAAGGCTCATAACAAATAAGAGTTGGTAGTCTTAATTACCATTAATGAGATTTGGTATATGTAAAACCAAATCCAATAGTGTATTAAGATTTTTGCAAAAAAAATTGCTAATACAATTTTTTAGCTTTTATCGCTAACAAATTACGTAGTAAGCCTTGGTTTTTCTGAGAGAAATGTGATAATTTGTCCTAACGTATAGTTCTAAACGCTCAAATTTGTTAAAATCGGACAATATGAGAATGTATTTTTAAGTGGGTCACACTGTATACCGTATGTCCAACTCAAAAGTTTACATAGACATTTACTATGTTAAACCAAAATTAACGTATATCTCGACTGGCACAATATAACAACATATTATATCTAGGGTAATTCATTAACAATTGAAAATTCCAAAACTGGAGATTCTACACCACGTCAAATGGGCGCATTGGCGCAAACATGCTTATTCAAAAGTTGATATTTTTGAAAATACAGTGTTAAAAGTCGTAATTTTAATTTGTTTTTTGCCATTATTATGAAAATATCTAGGTTAACCAATAGTAATGAATGTCGTTAAATAACACCCGGAATGTTGTATAATGTAAGGGAACGTTTTCATCAAAACTTATACTATAGAATGAAAGTGAAGGGTGGTCATTTCCAGCATTTAATAAAGTAATTACAAGAGTTAGAATTCTTTTTATTGGTTATTTTTTTCACATTACCCCTTTTACTATTTTAGTTTTCATTTGGTTAGCGATGAAAATTTTCACGCGAAATTAGAGGGTGAGAGGGTATTTGATGAGATCTTCAAAATGAAGATCTGCAACACCTTTCATCTCTATTTCAAATAAGAAGGTTGTGCTTAAGTTGCGCTGATTAAAAATTCAGACAAGTCAGCCCCCCACGAATCAGGAATCGACGGTTCCAAAAGTTTTTCCGGATTTTCATTTTGAAGCTCTAAAATCGGGGTGTAAAGTATTGATTGGACCACCTTGTATATCTAATCCTAACCGTAGTCCTATTGTGACTTGGAAGTTGTTGTTATTCAAAAGACTTCCTGGTTTATTCCAGGAAAGTTTAAAACTTTAAAAAAAAAAAGAAAAAAAATTTAAAATTTAAAAAAAAAAAAAAAAAAAAAAAAATGTTGTTCATCATGCTTCAAGGAACTCACAGTATCAGTGGAAAAGATAAAAAAAAAACAGAATTCTAATAGTAGATATCAATGACAAAAAAACAGGCATGAAAATATTCTTTAATCTCCTAATTCCTAAACTTCCAAAAACTGGAAGATTTGTTAGCGTCATTTGATTGTCTTTAAACTTTAAATTGATAATATTAGTCACACCAATTTAAATTGTCTTATTAATTTGTTCCAAAATGTAAAGAAAGTCGATCGAGGAAAACGTTCCCTAAAGATACGTGAACTTAGGGATTACGTCATCAGTAGCACTTGCTAATAAAAGTGAACCAAGGAGTGTAAGATTGTCCTCTACAATATTAATCTCTAGTGGTAACTTCTAAAAAGATCCTATAATAACTGGATCCGGGTCTCCATATAGAATATTTAGCACTTGGTAGACTTGATCTTAAGTCCTATAATTTTGCATTCTTTAATTAGTAGCTTAAAGTCTTTCAATGCTGTGCCTGGGTCATCACCATTGGCAATATACCACGAATTAAACTCGGAGAATAATCTCTTTATGAATTCCTAAACAAAACAACATCAGACTATAATTAGACTTTTTTCGGCTCTGTTTTAGGCGTTTTTAGTACAAATATAAAATATGGAAGGTGACCAGTACTTTACAGTTCCCGAGAATCACCACTTCAGTTTCCGGATCTGTTTATCAAGAGCCTTCCAGACAATTAAGAAAAAATGTTACCATACGAATAAATAAATAAACATCATCGGGCACATAGGGTCTCCGTGTTGAGTGCCAGTGGTAGAATTAATGATCCTCCTTCCAAATGTTAAATGGAGTGTTGAAGGTAGCATTGATGAATATATGGAAGTGACTCTGGAAAAAGTTCTATTAGTCTTTTAGAGAAATTACCTCTTTCAATCCAATTAAACTCATTATTAAAGTCAATTTTAAGCAGAATCTTAGGCGTTTAGTGTCCGTCAATACATATAATAAATACAACATTTATTAAAATGTTCCGAATTTTAATTAGTACCTATAATTAGTAATCAAAAGTAATAATTAATAGATTTGAAAAACAATGCATTGTGAATAAAATCTTGCTTATAACGATACATTAATTATAAATTAATAAAAAAAGAGTGTATAAAGGGCTTTAAATAAATCATACGTAAAATGATAAAATCGCATATAAAGTACAACGTGAACTAAGTGCGATTTCATTATTAAACGATTGTTGGTAACAATGATGCTAGGCAACCAAGCAACACGTAAATACTTTTGTAATACACGTTATCGATTTTTCTTATATTTATACATAGTTTAAAATTGTACTTCAAATTGAATAAAACTCTTAGCTTAAGCCATTTAAAGTTATAACACCGTATCAAGTTTAATGTTTGCAGTTACGAGTTACTGAATAAAACTTTTGGTTTTGTGCATACTTAAAACATTCAAGTTTTGTTTATCTTGAAACATCTCTAACATCATGTTAAACAGATGTTAAACCCACTAAACCTAAAAAGTGCATACACATCTTTTTTGGTCTCATTTTATACTTTATTGGTTGGTAAAATAAATTAGTGTATGATGTGCCGTCTCTTTCAGTCAATCTCGAACTTTCTCGTATGCAATCTTTGATGTTGAAACATAGAAGATTGCTCATTAACTAGAACACAGAAAAAAACGAGTGCATATATTGCGATACTGTAGCATACATTCTTTAATAAAGTTACTACGCATAAAGGAACTAAACATCTAAACTTCAACATCTTTATAATTCTAATAAATTCAATTTCTAAAACTTCTTTTAGTATGTTGTAACATATTGGTTAAATAAAACCTGAAAAATCAATTTAATCGCTTTGTTCAAAGGTAAACAAATATGTGTATATGTATTTTGTGTACGCTCTGCTTTCGATTCAAAATAAAAAACAAGCAAATTTGATAAATATACTAATCTTATTCTTGTACAGTCTTCGCGTTTATACTGGCGCGGTTAAGAGCAGTACACTCATGAAATTTAAAACTTGGACACCACAATTTCTGTAAACAAAAGTTTGCACATTTTGAAGCGGCTTAAGGGTATCATTTACAATTCTAACAGCAGGTAGTCTCAGCAGGGGTTATCTTATAGAAGGACTGTAGAATGAATCATTACACTAAGCAGTTTTAGAAAATGTAATTTACGTTGCTTACTTATTTTTTCTTTAAAGAATATATTTGAGTATCGCTAATTAAACACCATAGTTCGATTAATTATCGAATCAAAATTTTATTTAGGCAATACATTTACAAAATAAAATGAGAAATAGATTTTGATTTATAAAACGTCTACAAGCAATAACTTTTAAATTAAATCAAAAACTAAACATGGTTATTTGGGTTGACTGATTATTACATAATTTGAATAAATGTAAACTATCATAATTATTGATGTTATTAAAAAAAATCATTAAACTCTTTATTCATAATATTTAGTTTTACAAAATGTATATATTATGACGTTTCATTTTTTCTTCATACTAAAAAAAACTATAACAGGAGATTATTAAAGTGAACGTTGTGGTAAATATAACAATTGTTTTTAACTTATCAACATTTACAAATGGTTAATCTAGTATTTGCACATTTAAATTAAGGTCTTGTTTATTTAAATGAAGTTTAATTTTTTAATCTTTCAAAATTTTAGTAATTTATAATTAGTTAATTAGTGGGTTTGATTCCAAAATATGTTTTGCAAAATTTTATTTCTTTTGATGTTTATTTCTAAAAGCGATACAAAATTCTATGTATTTTACTTCAAAATTTTAATACAATAAAACATCTATTTTCGGCCACCTCTTAAAAGCGGCCACCTCTAAAACCGGCCTAGTTCCAATCAACCAATTATACGGAAATATCCATATTAGTGACCCTCCTAATAGCGACTACCTCTCGATAACGGCCACGGCCACTTATTTGTAAACTTTCTTAGAAAAATACATGTAATTCTACCTCTCATTTCCGGCCATTCTTAAGTAAGGTCTTTAGTAGACAACAGCTTAGCGTCAAGTTGTGCATAATATATAATTGTTTCATGTGTGAGGCTTAAGTAATTACCGGTATTTAAGAACGGATTTAAAGAATTTGTTTGATTTACAATAGACAGTCATTACAGAGAAGTGCAATTAAAAGGCTATTAAGCTCACCCCAAAAATCGTATTTTGCGTACATAGTTTGAGTTAGTATATTCAACAGTGCTGTTACATATAAACTACAGAAAAATTACAATGTCGCTAAAAAGAAAACGTTTGTCTCTTAAAGAGAAAATTGATTGTGGAAGTGAAAAGTTCAATACCATAGAAAGTTGGCTGAAAAATTTAGTGTTGGAGAACACAAGTTTACGATATTTTAAAAACAAATGTGATTTAAAAAGTTATTTGAAGAAGGTTTCAATACAGAGCAGAAAAGAAAATTTCTTAGAACTGAAATTTTAGAAATTGACCGAGTAGTTTACAATTGGTTTTGTAAAGCTAGGAATAAAAATATCCCTATATCTGGACCTTTAATAAAAGAAGCATTTAATGTTGCGGAAAATTTAAAAATGACGAATTTTAAAGTTTCAAAAGGGTGGCTTGAGAAATTTTGTCAAAGATATAATATAACCTTTAAAACAATTTGCAGAGAGTCAGCTGATATTAACCTGGACACTGTTGAAGCTTGGAAAGCAAAGCTGTCAGTAATATTGAAGGAGTATTTACCCAAAAATGTGTACAATGCTGACGAGACCGGACTTTTTTACCTTGCGATGCCAAACAAAATCTTTCTCTTTAAAAAACGATAAATGTAGTAGTAAAAAAACTGCAAAACAAAGATTGACAATTTCATTTTGTACAAATATGGAAGGTGATAAGGCAAACTCGTTAATCATTGGAAAAAGTAAACACTCAAGATGTTTAAAAGACTCTAATATCAACAAATTGCCTTAAAAGGGTATTAAAAAAAAAATTTGGAAAAAAAGTAAGTTTATTACTTTCTTGTTTAAAAAATTATAAAAAAATAAAAAAAAATAGAAAAGTCTTATTATTTCTGGATAATGCCACGTCTCATCCCAAAGTAACTCTTGAAAATGTGAACATTGTTTTTATACCCCCAAACACCACGTCCTATTGCCAGCCACTGGATCTAGAAATTATTCAAAACTACGAAGTTTTTAATCAAAAGTCTGCTAATATTCACAAATACCAAACGTCCTTTTGAAAATGCGGAAAAAAGTATCAATTTAACCCGCGCTTTAGTTTGGATATCAGTAGCTTGGAGAAACGTTTCGCCTATTACAATTGCTAAATGTTTTGCGAAAGTAGGATTCTCGGAAAAGGTCCTGCAAGAAGAATTCGATGAAGAAGACGAAATTCCACTAGATCAGCTTTTTATTGTATTACTAGAAGGTAATCAACGTGTAAGCCTTGAAAATTATGTATCTATTGATGTGATATTTTGCCCGAAAGTCCCAATTTAAGTATGCAAGATATAATCAGTGAATTAGACTTTAGTGAAGGCTGTGATTTAAACAATGAAAATGGTGCAGAAGAATCCGAAGCTTTTACGTCAAACATTAAAGATATGGGTGAAGTGTGTGAAAAACTAAGAGATGTGCAAAGTTTTCTATTTTCTAATGATAAGAGTGAGGTAGAAATACTTCAAATGTGAATCTTCTGTTTTACAACCTAAACTTAAAATGTAAAACAAACCTCAATACAAAAATATTTCACAAAAATGTAATTTAATGGTATGTATATGTATGTAATTAATTATTGTAATAGGTATAACGAGCAATTAGAAAATAGGGTCATATTATGTAAATGTATGTATTATGTATACAATATGTATAACTCTTCCATTATTATATCGTCTAATTATTTAATATTGCATCAGCACATTTATAGTTATTTTTAATGCAGATATACCCTATAGCAAACCGTATTATGTTCCATACTTAAAAGATTTTAATAAAGAACGCATAGAAATAAATTTTTTTTCTCCCGTTTTTGCACCAAATTTTAGTGACCGCTATTTAGAGGTTATACTGTATTATTATCCTATGAATTATATTGCCATTTTAAGTTCCTGTTTATTTTGAAGTGTTATTTTTGCCCTTCACATTGAATACTAAACGTTTACCTGTTTTAAATGTCTGAAATTTTATGAATCACACTTTGCAATAATTTACAGTTTCAAGTTATAGCTTCAAATTCTAAGCTTTGTTAACCCGGTATTGAGTCTACCTATACAATAGGAAAATGTATTCCAGTTTATTTTTATGTATCTACGCAGTTAAAGGGAAACGACCAATTTATACACATGTGTTGTAAACCGCGCCATTATAAACGCGAAAGACTGTACAATAAGTAGCCTCAACGCAGTTAAAACTCGGATTATTTATATATTGAATTAGTCCTTTCTTCCCTTTTTAATTGCGTATATATAATTAAAATAAAATGAGATGGAAACTTGCAAACTTTATTATTGACCAATTGTTTTTTGATTTTGATTATTTTGTAGATCGGTCGATTTAATGTGAGCGGGTGTACAAACTTCTGATACAATAATTAGGGTAATAGTTTTTCATAAAGGCAACTTTGTTGACAGATCTCTTTGCGTTTACATAAGTAGATTTTGCATTTATTATAACCAACTATGTTCACAAGAGGTTGTACAATAGCAAACAAACACCGAGAATCACTCGACAGCTGTTTCGTCTTTTTGGGACCCTACAGAAGTGAAAGAACTTGAGTGTAAGTTCACTGTTGTACAAATACGTGCTGTCGAGAAAGTTGCCATAATGCAAATGCATTTTCGTACGTGTTCCGTTAAAACGAGTCGACACTAAATGTCGTAACACTTATTGTTAATTTTTCATAAAATATCAGTGCATAACTGTATTTAAAAACCAATTAAGTGCCATAACGAGCCATTCATCAACTGAAATGTCAACAATTATCAACATAATTCTATTTGAAATATCCAAAGAAACAGTCAAACAAATTAAAATATGTTTTAAAACAATTCACAAACTTGCAATTAGCAGATCTGAAAATTAGACAATTCAATAAGGTAAATAATTAATCGCATTTAAACTCAATAGCCAATATCCATTCCATTTAATTTTATTTATATGTAAGTATAAATAAACTAAGCAATATTTAAAAAAAAATTGCTACCTGTTGATTATACAACTTGATAATAAATCTATTCTTACAAAGTCTAAATACAAATTAAAATGCGAATGTACTAACAATAACGTGTAATCTGAACTTTCAACTCAACTTTAGTCGATTAAATTTTACTTGCAAATTGTACGCATTTATAGATTTAGTTTATTCTTAAGCAAACGTTATTATCAAAACAAGTTCATTAAAATGTGCTACGAATTTTAAATTATGTCAACTTGATATAATACTTATATTATAAATTATTGATTCAAAAATTTGCCGACAGTAATTAGATCACTACCGGATGCGCTACGATAGCACAAGGTTGCAGCACTAGATGTCAAACCGAACTTATAAATTATTTCTGAAATTTTTGTTCATTCCACAATATAAACCTTTTCCACACCTTTATTTCCATAACAGTAACTACTGGGATAAGCTCATTTTTATATTTAACCACTTTTTTTATATCTGACATAACATTTCGAGAGAATTTCGGTCTCGATCAAAAATTAACACTCTTATGTGCCATTAAAAAACATCACGCACTTAATTCAAAATAACTATTTTCTGCACATAGTTTCCATTTTGTGTTTAATTATCATTCGTTTCTTTTTTATGATTACAAATCAATAAAAAAAAGGAAAACATTGAAAAGTGTTCAAGAAAATGAAAAAAAGTTAATAACATACAGGGTGATTCATAAGTAATGGGCCAAATTGTAAATCTACGTTCAGAAGGCCAAAATCATAATATTTTCATTAACAATAATGGGTCTTAGTCTGCTCCTTACTGAGATACAGGATGTTAAAGCGAAAAAAATAAAATAGATTTTTGTTAATAGATCAGCTACATTTCTACATAATGACTTGAAAATTGGGTATGAACTAGTTTTTGTAAAGGTAAACAAGAATATGTGAGAAGATTTGAGTTAACCCGTAGATGTCGCCACATGCGCCATATGAATTAGATGAAATCAGCTACAAATTTTTTATCGCTAATTATTTTACAACTTACTTATTTAATTTGGATAGCCCCATCATTTCTGTAGAAAAAAGCTATACTTCTTTGATCTTCAAAATATTAACGATTTTCGAGATATTTGAATTTTATTAATTCACTACACTACATTTCACGATGGTCGACTTAGCATTAATCTGTTAGGACACAAGCATGCCATGGAATGTTGATATTTACCTAACCGTAATTGATAATTGATAATAATATTAAAATGAAATCATACAAAAATTACGTAATAAACCACATTTATTGTACGCCAATGTTGTCTTTCGTTTTATTAACTGGCGTACAATAAATGTCCTTTATTATGTAATTTTTGTATGGTTTCATTTTAATATTATTATCAATTATCAATTACGGTTAGGGAAATATCAACATTCCATGGCATGCTTGTGTTTTTTCTGAAATCCAGCTTTGAAATGTGTTGTTAATGCTAATACTTCATCACAACAACTTCTACCGGATCGAAATCCTGCTTGTTCAGTTGGCAATTTCTCTTCCATTAACGGATTAATTCTTTGAAAAAATCAATCTTTCCAAAATCTTTTAAATTACACTTAACAAACTTATTGGACGATAAGAAGTTGTGTCTGTAGGACATTTATTTTTCTTTAAAATTGCCACAACTTTACATTTCTTTAAATCTGTTGGTAACTTACCTGTATTATAAATATCATTGAGAAACCTAAGTAACCACTTCAAAAATAATTTCCCAAATTTTTCAGAAATTCTGGATGTATTCCATCAAACCCAGCAGCTTTCTTTGATTTGGTCTTTTTTAATGCATGTTTTAGATCTTCTACAGTAAAAGGTGTAGATATATCTTCTGACATAGTTGTACATTTTTTTTCTTTTTGTAGACGCTTTTTTATCTTTGTGATACTCGATTTGTCCACTTTTACTAAGTTTGAAATATTAACCAACCAAGAAGCAATAGAATTTAGAGAAATTTTTGTATTTGTTTTAGAAGATTGATTTGTAAAACCTAATTTATTTAAAAGTGCCCAGCTTTTACAACTTGAATGTACGAAATCCATATTTTCCATTAATAAATTCCATTTCTCTTTTCTTCCATTATTTATTTAAATTTTTTATTTATTTATTTATTTATTTAAATACAGCCGCACCACAGCAAAAGCCAATTATGGGCGGGAACAGCAAAATACAAAACTAAAACGAATCGGATAATATAAACGTAAAAGTAATTAGACGTAGGTAATACAGATATAATCCAAAACAAATAAAAGTAGTAACGTTAACGTTAAACAAGGTAAATAATGTAAATCAATCAACCAACTAGGGAGTCGCTACAGAATGATTTTATCTCGGATATGGACGTATGAAAAATATCAAATTTACGTAGAGCACTGCTGCTGCATACAGAGAAAATAGGAGATGACTCCAACACACGCGTACGAGGGTAGGTGAAAGTGGTAGGAAAACGAGACCCAGGTCGAGGAACGGAAAAAGATAATTTTGCCAACAATTCAGGACAATCGACAAGGTAATGAATAAGTTTGTATAGAAAGAGAAGAGAAAAGGTGGCGCGACGACTACTTAAATCGGAAAGGTTGAATCTAGCCAAAAGATCAGATTACGGAAACCTCTAGGAGGGTAAATTCCATCAACGTGAAAAGCTAGAAATTTTAAGAATTTGCGTTGAATGTTCTCCAGAGCGTGGATATGAGCCTGATACGTAGGGTTCCAGACTACCGAGGCATACTCCAGTCGAGTTCGAATGAGGTTCTGTACAGCAAGAGAGGTAAGTCAGCGCTTAAAGAATCTCTAGAGTTTCTGATAATAAAACCAAGAGTTTTAAGTGAAGATGAAACAATAGATCGAATGTGCGAACTAAAGGACAGAGACGATTCAAAAGTGACACCCAGATCTTTAAAAGCGCTAGAGCGAGTAATGAAGACGTCGGAAAAAGAATTGGGGACTTTGCTCTGGTATAAGAAACGATGTGACATTTAGAAACGTTCAGATCTAAGTGGTTAGACCGACACCATTTATCAAAAGATCAAGCCTTTTCTGAAGCACAAGAGCATCAGACATATTACGTATAACCTGAAATATCTTCATGTCATCCGCATACAGTAGGCAATGATAATCGAGAGTAGGTGCGACATCATTGATAAAGATATTGAATAATAGGGGCCAAGAACAGAGCCTTGGGGTACGCCCGAAGGGACACTTGAGACACGCGACCGGAAGCCAAGCAGCTCAACAAATTGGGTTCTATCAGATAGATAACTTTTGAGTAATTGTACTAAGTTGTTACTCAAACCAAAAGCGTGTAGCTTCGAAATGAGAATCTCATGGTTCAACCGATCGAAAGCCTTACTAAAATCGGTATACACAACGTCGACCTGGAAACCAGAATCAAAGGATTCAGCAAGAAACTATAACAGTTAAATTGGTAATTGTGGAACGCCCTCTAATAAAGCCGTGTTGACAGCTGTGAAGCTTTTGGGAGATCCTAGAAGCGATGTGGTTATATAAGCAAAATTCGAAAAGTTTTGAGAAGTTACAGAGAAGCGCGATGGGGCGATAAGACTGTCGCCTTTTTTATGAACGGGAACAATTCGAGCAGATTTCCAATCAACAGGAAAGCGTCTGTGTTGAAGGATCAGATTGAATATGTGAAGTAACGGCGTCGACAGCACAGAAATGCAGTCTCGCAAGAAGAAGGCAGGGATGAGATCAGTGCCTGCGGTAAGTGTGGGTTTAATCTTTTTATAGCGAAAAGCAGATTAGACTCGACGAAATGTTTAGGCAGAGAGATCACGTCAACAACCTGATGTTGAGGTACAAAAAGTGGTGGGCATGTACGTCGCTAAAGCAGCTACTAAAATAAGAAGCAAAAAGTTGACAACATCATTTTGGCCGTCACTGTGAGTACCAAGGTAAGTCATATTAGAAGGTATACCGGAGGAATTGGGGAGTAGATTAATGTAAGACTGAATATCAGTCTTTATATTGCTGCGCAGCATTCTAAACCGATGAAGAGAAGTAGAGTCATTAGATGATTTATAATTCCGCCAGAGAGAGTACTTCAGCTTGATATCAGAGATTATAGCATTAGAAAACCATGGCGGATATTTTGTTCTGGATTTCGGAGAGGACTTAGGGATAAACGCATTGAATGAGTTATAGATAACAGAATATAGTTTCTGTAAAGAAGAATCAACGGATGAGTCTGTCAAGATAGGGGTCCATGATAGGGAAGAAAGATGTTCATATAAAGTTGTAGGACACATGAAGATTATTTCCAACAAGTTTGTGGAAATTGCCAGGTAAGCTGCGGGAAAATCTTATGAGAAGGGTAGGATGATGGAGGTCCTCGTCAACTATTGGATTGCAGTTCCTGTCAACCAGACATGGTTTGGATGACAATAAAAGATCAAGTAACTTATTGTTGGAATTGCGGACAAAGTTGAACTGCTCAAGAGACAGTAAGTTGGAAAAATTATTTAATTTTTAACACGTTCGGAGGTACAGCCTGAAAGGGAGGAGGCATATTCGGCAAAGTTAAAATCACCCAACACAATGAGATCAGGTCCATGGGTAATGTGAAGTAGCTCAAGTGCCTCAAACAGTGTGATCACGTGATCATAAGACACAATTTGGGATATGTAGACTGCGACAAGACAGAATCTAGCACCAGAGGTACTTATGAATACAGCAGAAATATCGATATCGAGAATAGACTGAAATAAAGGAGAGATTGAATACAAATCTATATGCTGCACATGAAAGTTGAATTTTACCGCAATGAGAACTCCGCCACCTCTAGATCTGGATGTGGCTTCGAGTGACCGGTCACATCTAAAGATGTTGAAAAGAGGGGGAAAAGTTCGGAATTATTGACAGAGTCGCTTAACCAAGTCTCAGTGATGACAAAAATATCGATGTAAGAGATAGAGGAAACACCGTTGAGAAATTTTTGTGTTTTAGTGTTAAGGCCCTAACGTTTTGATAGTAAATGAAGACAGAAGCGGAAGAAATATGAGATGAAAAGCAGTCAGGAGAGTTGGCGGGAGAAGGGGGTAATTGCTATCCGGAACCTACCAAATCTGCTTTTAAAGCAGTCAGCTTTTGACATAGACAGGACAGTTCCTATCCCAAGCAGCGTGATCAGGTTTAATGTTGGGCAGAATCTTGCCGAGACTACAGCAATTAAAGCACTTCAAAAATCAGATTTACAGTCACCATGTTGTTCAGCACACTTAGGGCATACCAACGACTTACGGCAGTAGCGAGACGAATGGTGGAATCCGCAACAATTGAAGCATCGAATAACTTTTAATGCATCAAACACAGGGCAAGAATCGTACCCAATAAATATATGTCCAGCCGAAAGAGCAGATCTGTAAGCAGCAGCGTCAACCTGTAAGACAGCCTGAAATGAGCTTTTGTTCTTCCTAAGAGGGTTGACCGAGATACATTTGATACTGGAGGAACCGAATAAATCAGGATTTTGTACACCAGCAAACTTGACAATAGTCTCCGGGCTGTGCAACTCAGTCATCCCAGTGACTCTTATGCGGGGATGGAGCTTGGTGGGTTCAGTTACTTGATAATTTTCTGAAAGGTTGACGGACGCCATCTGTTTCAATTTCCCGGCGCTGTTATTAGAAGAGCAACTAACGAGAACACCACCACCAGCAGTATGCTTCACACCGACTACACCTAAGCCAGAGGATGACAGTACAGCATTCCCATTTTCTTTATTTAGATTTTCTAAATATGAATAGTACAATCTGTTTGTTTCAGTTGACCAACATGGGACATATTCTTGTCGAAAACCACGTGGAATGGATTTTTTGCTGCACATTTTATGTATTTATGAAATAACATTTCCATGTATCATTTTAGTTTTAATGTAGGTATACAATTCATCAATTTAGTTATTTAAGAAATAACTCATTTTTACATGAACTAAAAAAATAACGAACTTTAGTTAAAATATGAATAAATAACTAAATTTAATTGCTACTCAATATGTAGTATATCGAAAAATGTGGCAGTAACTGCTAAAATACAGCATTTCCATTGAAATTATTACAAAATAATTTTTTTTTAAATAGGCAGCAACAAATTACTAAACTTTTATTTTGTATAATTTTTGTGTTATGTACAAATGATAATATTTCAAGATTACTTCCATACATATACATTAGTCCTAAAGCTAAACAATGTAAACACAATAGAAAGTAGAATAAAAATAATAACGATACAAATACAATTTTTGGTGGTGTATTATACTTACCGAATTAATTTCATTGTGCTGTGAAAAATAGGATTGAATGTACCTAATTGTAAAAAATATAAAATCCGTATTTAATTTACAAAACACAATAAACACAACTTTTACAATGTATAAAATGTATTTGTTATAATTTCATATAATGGATTCAAAATCAAAAGGTCACGCTTGTGCAGATATACCAATAAATAAATATTTGTTTGAAAGTAAGAATCGATATCAGAAGAATAATAGAAAACCTAAGTTGTACAACTGTCCCAAATTGACTTATTGACTATAGCTAATTTGTGTTAAGATAGGTCGTCGCCGTGATGTATCAGATTTGTTTAGATTTAAAGAAAATTTACTATATACTATGGCCTGGTTCTGACGTCCATTCGCCTTTTGCATACAGGATCCGCAGAACAACGAGCTGTCGAATACAGCATACGTAATGCACAAATTTGCCCCTGGAGCCAGCAACACCAAACCGCAGCATCCGCAACAGCGCCAACGAGAGAGCACCAAACGGCAGCATCCACAACAGCGCCAACGATAGCGCACCGAACAGCAGCATCTACAACAGCGTCAACAAGAACGCCTCACAACGCAACAAGAAGACAACCGCAAAACAATTTTTTTTTGTATATCTTTGCGTAACAATCTTCGACACTCTTTATCGTGAATCAATCCACTAAGGAGGGACCCATATGGGGTTGCCGTCTCAACCCCATCGCAAATCGACACGATCAATCTTAGATCCGCATATTGCTACGTGGAATGCGGAATTCAAATAAACAGTTACGAGTAAGGAAATGCTGACAATCGGGAAGCATTTCCTACGACCTTGCTTACAAAGCAAACAAACCTACTTCACACACATAAAGCGGAGTAGGTTCAATAACAAAATCGGTCAATAAGTTGAAGTTCCATCAGTCACAGTTAGGTTTAGTTTCGTGTAGTTTAAGTACAGTTCAATTCGACACCTAACTGGCGTCGACCGGTTGCGACGCCGACCAGCGGTCAGCAGGAATGCGTCCCTAATATCCGACCCGGTTAGAGATCTCCAGCACGACATGTGATACCACGATGCCAAGTATCACTCAATAGCACATAGTACGCAAACTTACTATGTCCCACGACCTACGCTAACTTCATTTATTTATGTAAATACTACATCACGTGAACGTCAATAAACGCATATAAACACGAAACGACGACTCCAGTTCTTGCTCTGGCCAAACCGGCGTCTAGAATACACCCCAGACGCCACAGATAGAACTTTGGCCCTAACTGAAGCTGGTATATGGTCAACCTCGTCATATACAAATCCAGAGCGCTGTAGAAAGAGAATATGATAGCTACTTGGTTACAAGATAACAAAACCATAAAATGGTCAGAAAGACTTGGATTTATACAATTTGTTGCATTCAGGTATTAACATGTCTTTCTACAAAGCCATGTTTGGCATAAAGCTCGGGTAGGTACGACTAACTTAAGTAACGAAGTATTTAATGACTTGCATACCGAAGAAAATTTAGAGAAAGTAATTTTAGAAATTTAAGAAATTTTTTAGATGAACAATAATGTAACTGGCAAAGTAGAAATACTCAATAGAAAATATAACAGAAGCAAAAACGAACTAAAAAATTAAGCAATCAAGCGACAAGTTGTATCTACTGGCAAAAATTAGAGATAATGTCACAGTACCCATACCTGACGTTTACAAAGCAAGACGAAGTTTGCGAAATGTGTTGGCTGTAATTTTAACTGATAATAATTAATACAAATTGAGTACCAAAGAAGGGGTTATAAACCAATTATATGTACGATCGAAATTTTAAATATGCAAACAGGACTTTATTTGTCTCGAACAAGTTGATGAAGCTAAAACAATTTCTCTTAAGGCAACAGCTACACAATCATTACAAAAAATACAGACATATACAAGGTACTAATGTATTAAACATTGCGGCACAAATGCTTACATACGTAAGAAACGAAATATTCTCTGCAAGTCAAAATGCCATAAATGCAGTTTTTGTAGAAATAAATAGATTAGCATACAGGGTGTTTCCTAAGTAATCTAAAATATTATATGGGGCGTTTCGTTACTCAATTTTAAGACGAAAAGTTCATATAAACATGTGTGATAAGTCTTGTCTTTAATGAGATACAGGGTGTTACATTGTTTATAATGCTCAGGTTGACCGGTGAGACATACCTTCATTTTCTAGAAAATGAACTTACAGTTCTTTTAGAAGATGTACCTTTTATTATTAGAAAGCGCATGTGGTTCATGCATGATGGATCTCCTCCACATTTTTCAGTGATTGCTCGCGAGTTTTTAAATAACGTTTTTCCAGACCATTGGATCGGACGAGGATCTCTACACCCGTGGCCCCCTAGATCACCGGAACATAATCCTCTGGATTTTTGTGTGTGGGGATATTTAAAATCGCTCATTTACACAACCCCGATATTAAACGTACAAGATCTTCAAAATCGTATCATACAAGGCTGTAATGTTACTCGTAACAATCCTGGTATCTTCGAACGTATTCGGCAATCAATTAGACATCGAGCAGATGCTTGCATTTTAGCTGCAGGTGGACATTTTGAACACATGCTCTGAAATATACTAGTTTTCCTTTATGTTTAACACATGTTGTTGCTTTTAATAAAATAATAAAACACCCTGTATCTCATTAACGACAAGACTTATCACACATGTTTATATGAACTTTTCGTCTTAAAATTGAGTGACGAAGCGCCCCATATAATATTTTAGATTACTTAGGAAATACCCTGTATATCATATCATTTTTGTTATGTTTGATTTTACTGTAAAATTAACGCTTGGCATAACTAGTACAATATTAGGAAAAACTAGAACTAATTTTTCCTAAAACTAGCTGTCATTTCGCGCTTATTTTAGGATATTTGCGATGATCCTGCAAACAGTTACGAGCTTTGTATGTGGACTAATCTAAACTAGAATTTTCTCATTTTGGGTTTGTCCGGTAACTTATACTTTGTAAAACTTTCTTTTCAACAACAGTAATTAAAACGATAATATTCAGTGAGCCATGACTTATGCAAAGAAACAAAAAAAATTATTGTTTTATTCTAAATCTTTTTCCTTCATAAACATTTATTTGTTTTTTAAAATTAGTTGTTTCTACTTTCCACTTACTAATTGCAAATATTGTTACATGTTATATTTTGGTCTTTCGAATATACGATGTTGTTTATATCTAAACATAACGCCTATATTCCCAAGCTTCATTATCATTCAAAAACTTTAACATCGAAAATGGGTTAAATCCCATCCTGAGTGGATTATTTTGTATAATATTTTTGTAAATACGTTTTAATTCATAAAACAGTTTGATGTTAAATCAATCGCTAAAATTACACTATAAAAAATACGATAATTAGTAGTTACACTGACAAAGTATAGACAGTATTTTCACCAAAATGGAACACAAACACGCAAAGCTCGAACTAAACTTGCATTTGACTACTGTGTTGACTCAGATATTTATTTTTTTTAAATCTTTAACATTGTGAACGATCCTAAGTTTTTAATAATTTTTCTTAATTTTTGGGTAGACAATAAAATCATTACAAAACTACATATTTCTGTGTGGCAAATAAAATAATTGTTTTTGGCCATACTAATGCATACCCAATAATGGCTATAAGTTTTTAAAATACAGTAAAGAAAAAATGTTGTCTATAGTTTTTGAATTTAGAATAGAAAACAAATACTTTGCCTCTAGAAAATGGACAAGAAAAAGTAGCAGTTAACTCCGTTATTTAACCATATAAGTAATTTGTTTTCAGTTAAAAAAGTTATTCCATAAACCTGAATTCAACTATTACAATGTTGTGAAAAACTTCATTTTAATTGCGATGTTGCACCATCTTGTCAAAACTAAACTTCTTAAATTTTTACTTCCTGAGCTGGAATTAGTATATTTTGAAGCAGTTCCAAACATCTGTCACTAGTTACCGTGAATCAAAAATGCTCCGGTAATGTGAGTTTCAATGATACCAGTTGACACATTTTTATACTAGTTAATCATCACTCAATGAAGATAATCTACACACATAAAATCGTGGCCCGATTTGTCTGTGTGTGTGTGTGTGTGTGTGTGTGTGTGTGTGTGTGTGTGTGTGTGTGTGTGTGTGTGTGTGTGTGTGTGTGTGTGTGTGTGTGTGTGTGTGTGTGTGTGTGTGTGTGTGGTGTCTGTCTGTCTGCGTCTGTCTGTCTGTATGTTCGTCTTCTCCTCCGAAACGGCTGAACCGATTTCGAAGATCGATACGTCAAATTGTTCAGGAGGTCCAAGCGCTGATCTTAAGCGGGGTCACAAGTTGACCTGACCTTTGACCTCTGACTTGGAGCAGTGACCTCACGTCTTTAATTTCAGGTTTGTTTAGATTAGGCCCGTTTTCAAATGGGTTTGGTTACTAGTAAGTGAATAAAGATACGAAATTGGGTCGGTTCAATTTACTTTGAGGGCTTACCAGAATTAGTACAAATCCAGTTCTTGTTATTATTAGCTTTTGCTCTTTGTTGTTTCTCGGTATAAAACAATGTAATTCTAACTTATACATATTAAGATTCAATCATAATTGGAGTGTTGGTACAATAGAATTTTCTGTTAGTTGTAGCAGTAAAACTAAGTACAAAAATAATTATTGGAGACATACAGGGTGGGGCACTACCAACGAATTATTCTATAGCATTAAAACAACAAATAATGTTTGAAATTTTAAGGCATACATATGTCAGAATTATTCTAAACTGTATTTTAAAAATATTTTGGATTGTATAGGGTGCTCTAGAAACACGTACCATATCAAAGTTGGGTTATTTCAAATAGACCACCTTGTATTTTTTTCTGTTTTTGAATTGTACGATAAAAATAATGTATGTTCTTTAACATGTTCTTATACCAACTTACATCCGTTTCTGAAATAAATCGATTTTACCTGATTTGCAGACCCTCCAAAAAAATGCAATAACTTCAAGATAAATAAGAACAAGCAATTTTGTTTTACATCACCTTACTAAGAACCTTTAACATCCCTTTTGCTATATTTACTATTATGTTATGATGTACAGAGTGTTTTAAATACTACCGCATAACGCTAACGACTTAAAACTTAAGTAACTTGCTTAACTTAAATAGAACACCCTACATTTCTGTAGCCTGTTGAAAGCTAAAATAATTACCTTTTAGTCGGTATTAGGGTTACCAACCCCTAACTCTGATAGTTTTTGAGATTTTTAAAAATTTGATAGTTTAACAATTTACGATGTACTGGAGTCTAAGTTAGCTGTAAAATATCCGCAATATGGACATTATCTTGCAACTTTTAGTTTTAAATATTTACCTTAAAAATATTTATTTTTTTTTCAGAAAAATAAACAGAAATGTGCTTATGACTAGTATTCCTGGCTCTAAGAGTCAGTAAATTATGCACACCGGTCACAATTTACTGATCAACAGCAACTGTTATTTGGTACATCAAAATTAACCATACTGTAAACATCGACAAACTTTAACCTGTCAACTAAGAATGTAATACAAATCGCTCTAATAGTAGTACGATAATTTCGAAAACCATTATTTTTAGAATTTTTTAACAAAGTTACCAATGTTTACAGTGTCATTGATTTTTGTTGAAACTAATAACGGTTGATGTTGTTTGTCACAGGTGGGCGTGATTCGACTAACTCTTAGAGCCCGGCATAAGCCATGAGCACATTTCTGTTATTTTATTCTGAAAAATTTTGTTAAGGTTAATATTTAAAGCAGAATCGGCCTATACATTAAAAATGTTTGTAAAATAATGTTCATTTTACTGATATCTCACAGATAACTTAAATTCCAGTAAATTGCTAATTGTTAGATTAGCAAATTTTAAAATATCTCAAAAACTAGTTAGGGGTTGGTAACCCTAATACGGATTGAAAGGTAACTAGTTCCTGATTATAACAGGCTAAATAAATGCAGGATGTTCCATTTAAATTAAGCAAGTTATTTAAGTCGTTAACGTTATGCGGTAGTATTTAAAACACAGTAAATATTGCAAAAGAAATATTGAAGATTCTTAGTAAGGTGATGTAAAACAAAACTGCTTGTTCTTATTTATCTTGAAGTTATTGCATTTTTATGGAGGGTGTGCAAATCATGTAAAATCGATTTACCTCAGAAACGGATGTAAGTTGGTATAGGGACATGTTAAAGAACATACATTATTTTTTATCCTACAATTCAAAAATAGAAAAAAATACAGGGTGTTCTATTTAAAATAACCCAACTTTCATATAGTACGTGTTTCTGGAGCACCCTGTACAATCAAAAATATGTTTAAAATATGGTTTCAAATAATCTCGATATATGTATACCGTAAGATTTCTTAGATTATTTGTCGATTTAGTGTTACAGAATACTTCGTTGGTAGTGCCCCACCCTGTATAACAAGTTTCAGCAAATCTCAAGGTGGAGTTCAAATACAATTGTCAAGACAATTGTTTTTACTCTGTCACTGAAACCTTGTATTTATGAAATTTACAGTGCATCAAAACGTAGGATTACTATTGTGTCGTAGCTTCCATATTAAAAACATGTTCCTTATATTTAAGTTTAAATAATTTTAGAAGCATAGACTTAAATTCGTTGTTCAGATTGTTGTACTGTTTAGCAACTTGATGAGCGAATGACCGTTTAAAAAATGTTGTTTTTTGCTGAGGTTTTATGATATTCACTACTTATCAGATCACATTATTGTAATAAGCTTAAAAACTCATCGCCTGAATTATCTCCCAAATAACTTAAGATAAACATAAAATGTAATTGTGTTGGATTTGCATATTGTGGTTTCCATGAAAGATTAGAATGTATGTAATGGAAAAATTGACGCAAACCTGACTGACGTTAAATTTGAATTTAGAGGCACCATAGAAGCTTCTATCCTATGTCTGAGGTTACTAAAAATTAATAAACAGCTATACGTTGCTTTTGCATACTGTTACGATAAAAATTTACGTTTACTAGCTTTTACTTTTGTAACGTTAAAATTTTCCTGCGTAAGTGTTACTTTGCTTATTACGGCCCTGTCTACTTTCAGCGCAAGTTTAATAGGACAAGGTCAACGTTTAAAACCAATTGTGCTTGCTTTCACGTTCTTTCTTTTTAGTGTTTTACTGTCAATGAAAACAGTCGTGTTGTGTAAAAAAAGGAACTGCGAAAGGAAATTGTAAACATAAGTTTAGGATGAACGTTTGCATGTGAGCTTACTGACATATATTACACCACTTGGCGCATAGTTTGCTTCATTCGGTTTCTCTAATTATTACGGTTTCTTTGTCCGTTTGTATTTTCTGGGATTACCTTGTTTGATGTCTGCTGAGATTTGATTACGTCCAGAAAGTGTGGGTTGTCTTCTAAAACCGGTACTGCCTTATGCTGTTGTAATTGGAAGAATTAATCTCTCGACCCTTACTTGTACTTGAGGATGTGATATGTGGAAATAAAGCTATGCTGTTAGGAGGTGCCGATTAAAATTCTGTCACGCAAGATAGCGGGGACCAGGGGCTGGGGTGTCTCGCCTTAACACCAGAAAGGGCTTTCCTTCAATACTGTGCCGCCGACCTAAATTGCCATCAGTGCTTTGCTTTGCTGCTATTTCAATTTTAGCATGTGTATCCAAACAATCTAATTACCAGTATTTATTATTGATGTCGAACGTTCCAATAGGACGCGTTAATGAACGATATACGTATGTGATCCTAGTTAAGTAACTTATCTCCAGGTAACTATATTTATTTATTTATTTATTCGTATGGTAAGGTAACGTATGTTTAATGTCGAAGAACTTTGGGTCGCTAAACCTATTACTTGTACTCTACGGATTCTTATCCTGTTTGTTCGTATTACTATCAAAGTAACCTTGACTGCTTTAATGAAGTACGTTTTAAGTCAAGGTGGCGCTTATAATTAGTTTACTCATTGTTACATTTAAATCCACACGCTCTGTGTGCGTAGCTAGCGGGATAGGTTCGACGCTCAAGGAGGATAAGAAGCCGTCTAACTCAATACCAACGGCTATTGAGTTTTGTCTATTACCTGTTTGCTGTGTCGCTAATTAATTTGTAATTATATGTGTGAATATCACCGAGAGACCACGATATTCTGTATTGCTACTGATATATATTGTATGACGTATTATGTGTGTAACTTATTAAACAGCTCTTAAACCGATGCAAATATTTTTTTTAATTGCCCGTTAACCAAAGGTACGGAAACAATACTTACAAAAAGAATTTGACAATGTTAACTAGAAAACAATGTTGAAAATCCTAAAAGATATATGAATTGACTATAGAGACGGGAATATAATCTATCAGCTATACAAACAACAAGAAACACAGAAATTAAAAGCAATGTATACCTACTTTACGTCTTCGAAAATTAATAAAAACTAACTATTTTATTTCTACTTACTCCCCACCACGCAATGAAATTACAATATAATTAATTAAACAACTCTTAAGATTATCTCCTTCCTTCTTTTTAAATATTATGCAACAAACAATCAAATAAAAAAAATTCAAACGAAATCTGATGAACAATCTAACACTTTTTACTTACGGATTTAGTGCAAAATTAAATTTCCTAAAGAATCAATCACCCACAAATGTTAAAGCGACATTCAGATCCCATAATTAAATTTAGTATTTATACATATTTAGATTGTAATCACTAACACCCGTAAATACATTCGTACAAAATATATACTTGTCGATTACGATTAGAAAACAACTACACCTTTTCAAGCTGTAATTCAGAAACCGTGAGATGAGTTTCAGAAAGTGTAAGTTTTATTTCAGAAAACTAATATGTTATTCAGATTTGTACATTGAATTTCAGAAAGTGTAACTTGTAATTCAGATTAGTTAATCGTAATTCAGAAAACGTAAAATGTAATTCAGATTAGTGAATTGAATTTCAGAAAGCGTAACTTGTAATTCAGATTAGTAACTTGTTATTCAGAAAACGTAATTTGAAATTCGAAAAGCGTAATATTTAATTCAGAAAGCGTAATATATAATTCAGATAACATTAGCTTGGTACTTTGATATACTATTTCCAACAATTTATTTTTGCCAGATCAATTATACATAGTCGCTCTATGTACACAGATCGTCATCTGAGAGATAAATGTCGTACCACATTTTCAAGATTGTTGAAAAAGCAAAATTCTTCTTGCATTTTTAAATTGATTTATTTGGCTCTGTGCAAAATAGCGCAAAAAATAACGGATATGTGATATGTTCTAGAAACTTCATATACATTTATTTTTAATCTGACTTACATTTTGACTTAAAAGTTAAAATTAATTTCCGAATGAATTTTAAAGATAACTGTGCAATTTGTCGAATCTCAATGACTCGAAATGCAGTTATTAAATTGGAACCGTGTCAACATCTTTTGCACTCGAAGTGTGCAGCGCCCATTATTGCAAATCTCCAAAATGAAACGCCCATTATGCCGAGTTCCATTAATCGCAACTCATGAACTCCAAAGAAAGAGGTATGAATTAATGTACATAGTATTCATATTCTACAAAATATAATTTCTTTCAGCTACAAAAAGCATACGGAGCAAGATAGAAACAGAGTGGTTGCATGTGCTAATAAAAGGAGACGATTGGATAACCCTGGCTAAATCACTGTCCATCGATTATAAACTGCCTTTCATTGGGTAAAATCTGGCAATGGTAGAATGTTGCCTAAGGGCAACAAACCGAAAACTTTAACAGAAGCAGAAATTGATGAAGTCATATCTTGGGTAGAGCAGGATAACAGCAAACCCTGAAACAATTAGTGGAAAGTCCTACAAAATTTTCGAAAAGTAGTATCAACAACAACGATTGGAAATTATTTAGAGGGTAGGCTTTTTACTAATAAAACAAGTTCATCATCAACCTATTACTATGAACACACAGGAAAATAAACAAAACGAAGGGATTATGTGTTAGCGCTCAATGAATATATAAGAAACGGAAAACAAATTCTCTGGATGGATGAAGTAATTTTAATTTGTTTTGCCGTCGTACCAGAGACAGCTTAGGTGCTAGAGCGGTACAGGAGCCTCTGCTTCCAGAGGTCCAAATGTTCACATAACGGAGCCATAACAACGGCTACTGTAATTGCAATGGAACGAAGAAGAGGCTCCTATACATTCAATTGGCCAATGCTGGGTGACAGCAATATTACACAATGGCAGTATCTGGAAACCAATTCAAGATTTGGTCATTGTATGTGATAATGCACCTTGCCACCAGGGTACAAGACGTTGTAAATGGAACTGAGCTGCACTGTTGAGATTGGCACCATATTCTCCAATGTTGAACCCGATAGAAACCATTTGGCCAAAATGAAAGCCAATGTTAAAGGATCTTCGCATTCCTCCAGTATTTGGCCCTGGTGTTGGAGAACAAAGCTATCACCTAGGTCTTATTGACCAGCAAAAGATACCATTGTTGGGGTGATTGCGCTCGAGCCGCACAACACACCACTACTTATCATGCTGCAGCTTTAGCTTTAGAAGACATGGTTGTAGGGCGATAGTTTTAATATATAAAATAATAATTAAGATATTAAGATAAATAAATTAAGATACATATACACCTTTTCAAGTTGTAATTCAGAAACTGTGAAATGAATTCCAGAAAGCGTAAGTTGAAATTCAGATTAGTAATATGTAATTCAGAAAGCGTAACATATAATTCAGATTAGTAAATTGTAATTTAGAAAGCGTAACTTGCATTTCAGATCAGTAAATTGTAATTCAGAAAACGTAATATTGATTTCAGATTAGTGAATTTAATTTTAGAAAGCGTAACTTGTTATTCAGAAAACGTAATATGAAATTCAGAAAGCGTAATCTGTATTTCAGAAAGTGTTATTTGTAATTCAGATAACACAGACACACACATATTTTGTAATAAGAACATCATTCTTTAAATAATTCTATATGTATCTTAATTTATTTATCTTAATATCTTAATTATTATTTTATATATTAAACTATCGCCCTACAACCATGTCTTCTAAAGCTAAAGCTGCAGCATGATAAGTAGTGGTGTGTTGTGCAGCTCGAGCGCAATCACCCCCAACAATGGTATCTTTGCCTGGTCAATAAGACCTTCTAGGTGGATAGTCTTTGTTCTCCAACACCAGGCCAAATACTGAGGAATGCGAAGAGTCGCTTTAACATTGGCTTTCATTTTGGACCAAATGGTTTCTATCGGGTTCAACATTGAGAATATGGTGCCAATCTCAACAGTGCAGCTCCAGTTCCATTTACAACGTCTTGTACCCTTGAGTGGCAAGGTGCATTATCACATACAATGACCCAAATCTTGCAATTGGTTTCCAAGATACTGCCATTGTTGTAATATTGCTGTCACCCAAGCATTGGCCAATTGATATGTATAGGAGCCTTTCTTCGTTCCATTGCAATTACAGTAGCCGTTGTTATGGCTCTGATTATGAACATTTGGACTCTGGAAGCAGGAAGCTCCTGTACCGCTCTAGCACCTCGTCGAGCTCGTCCCTGGTACGACGGCAAAACAAATTAAAATTACTTTCATCCATCCAGAGAATTTGTTTTCCGTTTCTTATATATTCATTGAGCGCTAACACATAATCCCTTCGTTTTTGTTTATTTTCCTGTGTGTTCATAGTAATAGGTTGATGATGAACTTGTTTTATTGTAAAAAGCCTACCCTCTAAATAATTTCCAATCGTTGTTGTTGATACTACTTTTCGAAAATTTTGTAGGACTTTTTCCACTAATTGTTTCAGGGTTTTGCCGTTATCCTGCTCTACCCAAGATATGACTTCATCAATTTCTGCTTCTGTTAAAGTTTTCGGTTTGTTGCCCCTTTAGGCAACATTCTACCATTGCCAGATTTTACCCAATGAAAGGCAGTTTTATAATCGATGGACAGTGATTTAGCCAGGGTTATCCAATCGTCTCCTTTATTAGCACATGCAACCACTCTGTTTCTATCTTGCTCCGTATGCTTTTTGTAGCTGAAAGAAATTATATTTTGTAGAATATGAATACTATGTACATTAATTCATACCTCTTCTTTGGAGTTCATGAGTTGCGATTAATGGAACTCGGCATAATGGGCAGTTTTCATTTTGGAGATTTGCAATAAGGGCGCTGCACACTTCGAGTGCAAAAGATGTTGACACGGTTCCAATTTAATAACTGCATTTCGAGTCATTGAGATTCGACAAATTGCACAGTTATCTTTAAAATTCATTCGGAAATTAATTTTAACTTTTAAGTCAAAATGTAAGTCAGATTAAAAATAAATGTATATGAAGTTTCTAAGGCAACATACTCACATATCCGTTATTTTTTGCGCTATTTTGCCACAGAGCCAAATAAATCAATTTAAAAATGCAAGAAGAATTTTGCTTTTTCCAACAATCTTGAAAATGTAGTACAGAACATTTATCCTCTCAGATGACGATCTGTGTACATAGAGCGACTATGTATAATTGATCTGGCAAAAATACAATTGTTGGAAATAGTATATCAAAGTACCAAGCTAATGTTATCTGAATTATATATTACGCTTTCTGAATTAAATATTACGCTTTTCGAATTTCAAATTACGTTTTCTGAATAACAAGTTACTAATCTGAATTACAAGTTACGCTTTCTGAAATTCAATTCACTAATCTGAATTACATTTTACGTTTTCTGAATTACGATTAACTAATCTGAATTACAAGTTACACTTTCTGAAATTCAATGTACAAATCTGAATAACATATTACGTTTTCTGAAATAAAACTTACACTTTCTGAAACTCATCTCACGGTTTCTGAATTACAGCTTGAAAAGGTGTAGAATTATTTAAAGAATGATGTTCTTATTACAAAATATGTGTGTGTCTGTGTTATCTGAATTACAAATAACACTTTCTGAAATACAGATTACGCTTTCTGAATTTCATATTACGTTTTCTGAATAACAAGTTACGCTTTCTAAAATTAAATTCACTAATCTGAAATCAATATTACGTTTTCTGAATTACAATTTACTGATCTGAAATGCAAGTTACGCTTTCTAAATTACAATTTACTAATCTGAATTATATGTTACGCTTTCTGAATTACATATTACTAATCTGAATTTCAACTTACGCTTTCTGGAATTCATTTCACAGTTTCTGAATTACAACTTGAAAAGGTGTAGTAATTATAGGTAGTCTAATAAACTTGTTGACTTGTCTTGTATATTAAACATAATTGTTTACATCTTGTTTGTTTGGGTGTCAATTACAATTTATTTAGGGATCATCAATACGACATCTTAACATATAAAGAACAAGAAAACTAAATACTTTACGTGAATGACATTTAAGTGACAACAACTATTTAATAATAAAATTGCCTTGAAATTGCAAATACCTACCAGTCCTTTCCACTATCGGCTTACAAAAATACACTGCTACTACGTAAACAAATCAAATAAAACTAGGTTTTCTATAACTTTCCATAAATTAATTTAAATTTCAAGTCACGTATTTTTTATATATCAAAATAGCTCTACATAAATAATTTATAATTAAAATTTCCGAACTCTAATTCAATATTTATAATGTTAAAAACAAGTAAAATCTATAGGGTTTAGAATTTGTCGAAGATTTACTCGATTCAGTTTAAGCACTAACCAATATTGGTATACATAAGATGTTGCGGTTTTAAAATCTTCATATTATTTTTCAATGAAAAGTTTACAAAACAATTAATTTTAAACAAAAATTACGATTAAACCAACATGAAAACGTGTTAACCATTATTATGCAAACAAGTTCTTAAAAATTCAACTTGATGATATTCGACTTCGTCATTCAATGCCGTAGGTATTAAATCTGAAATTCCGTAGTATGTTAAAAATAAAATTTATTATTTTTTATTATTATTATTATTATAGTCGACTAAATTTTTTGAAAATATTGAAAACAAAAGTAACAAAATTTCCCTATTATGTATTTTTAAATTAAAATTGTCTATTTAGTCAAGTCACTTTAGTCAAAAAAATAACCATTAGATGAAAATAAAGTTTTGATTTTTGGACAGTGAGTTTTTGAAAGGGTTAGAAATAAGGTAAAAAATGTTTCCACCCTAATGGTGGGTGGAACATCCCCTTTTGAACAAAAAACTACCCCTGGCGCGGACTCGTTAGGAGTTTTCCACATTTAATTTTTAAATAGCTCGGACGACAAAATATCATAGGACTAAAAATATTCGCTATAAAATTTTGCATAAAAAAGCTTTATATACTATAAAGCTAATTCTTACAGAATTCTCGCAAAGGTTGTTTAAATTCAATGACTGAAGAAGAGTTACTCAGAGAAGAACATGAAGAAAATTAAAAAAATAAAAGAAAATTGAAGTGGAATAGGCTTACATAGGAAACCACTTAAAAAAAAAACGTGCCGACAAGTCTACCTCATCAGTGGTGTGGAAATGAGTAACAGTTATGGAATGCATTCGGTCGGTAAAGAATAGAAACTAAAATTGTAAAACATGTACTTTGTAGAAAATGTTGTGGTCTACAATTTTGTTCTTATCATTTTTTGCGTAAAAACAACGGTTTTGAAATTATTTGTGTGCGGAAGCGATTGTTTTCTTTGCGCGTTTTATTTCACTAAACTTTGAACTTTAATTGCCAGAATTTTATAAAAATTAGTTTTATGATATACAAGACTTTTTTATGGAAAATTTCAAGAAAAATATTTTTGGTCGTTATCATTTTTTTTAAAATCAACGGTTTCGGAGTTATTTGCTTGCGAAAGCAATTTTATAATAACAATTTTATAATAATTTTATAATTTTATATAATTTTATAATATTATAATAAGAGTTAGCTTTATGGTATACGAGGCTTTTTATGCAAAATTTTATAGCAAATATTTTTAGTCCTATAATATTTTGTCGTCCGAGCAACGACTTAGAAGTTAAATGAGGAAAACTCCTAACGAGTCCGCGCCAGAGGTCGTTTTTTGACCAAAAGAGGATGTTCCGCCCACGATTAGGGTGGACACTTTTTTCCCATTTATTTCTAACCCTATCAAGAATTCACTGTTCAAAAATCAAAACTTTATGAATTATTATTTATTAAATGTCTAAAGTGATTGGACTAATTGCAAAGCAATAACAGTTAACATAACTGCTAGAGAAAGGTTCAAATTAATTCAATTATTTTACAGCCTATCACGTATTAAAGAACATAATTTATAAATGCATTCCACAAAATTAAAAAAATTTAAAATTCTTCAAAATTTAAAAATTTTAAATTTCAAAACATATCATTTGAAAATAATGTATACGTGTTTACTGTCACGCACAACACAAATACATGCAAGAGGTGCGCAACGTCAAAAAAGAAAGAAGATCATTTGAAAAATTACTGATTAAATAAAATTTTTTAGTGTCAAACCTTATCAATATGTCTAACAACTAATTTAATTTATTTTTTGAGATCTTTTTAGTTTAAAACCGATACTAATATTATTGTGGTGGCGATTATTGAGCATCAGGACTAGTTTTTTGTTTGTTTGCACAAAGATTATTTTTGAAGAAAAGGGTTTGTGCTAAAAATTATTTTTAAGTGAAGTATGTTAAGTAATAAATTCTAGTTATGTTAAATTTATTTTAAAATTGGAAAAAGTAGACCTCTTAACCGGGTGATTTTAAAACGCCGGGTGAACTGGGGTTCATGCTGACTCCAACTTTTTTCATTCAAAACGAATATTTTGATGGAAAATGCGTATATTGTTATTCAGTAGAATTGTTATAAAAGGTTTTTGCATTAAAAAAGTAGTAAATTGTTTGATAAGGAAACTGTAGTAGGCACATACATATGTACACTCAATTTTTTTACAATTATTATACCCAGTGACCGTTTTTCCATGCGATGGACACACATTCTTGTTACAGTGGGAACACTGTGTTTCATTCTTTTTTCTTGCTCTTCAGACAAAAACAGCATCTTCCTTAGTTCATAATCTGATTTTCGTATAAAGTCCTTGCAGTACTGCAGTGATACTACTTTTGGTTGATTTAGACAACCTATAATAGGGTCACTTATCCTATGTCGCAGATGAAACTCTAATAATTTTTCTATCTAAATATTGGCTATTTCATTCGGACGAAGTCTGTCGCTACTATATCCTATGATCATTTTGTCTAGGGTAACCTTTAGTAGCTTTGCAATGCAGTATTATATTATACCGGGTGTCTCAAATAGCATTATATACAGGGTGTCCCAACGATAGAGTAAAGTAAATTTATGCTTAACTGGTATTATTTTTGAAAAAATTTCATTATCCACATGGTAAGGGTAAAAAACGTACATACTTTAAAAATATTAGAAAATATACAAGGTCAGTCAGAAAACCAGGGCATGAAAAGGTATGTTTTTTTTTAATAAAACACCCAGTATTTTGTTTTGTTTTTGAATTCTACGTGTTCATGAAAACAATTTTTGTCATATGCAACATTAGCTGAAATTTGATAGTGTTTAAAATATTTGCATTTAAAAATTTTACTTGTCATTTTCATGGTGCTAATCAATAGTCAGTTTCTCCGTTATTGTACAATTCAAAATTTCTGTATTTGGTAAAACAATTTTGCCGATTCATATCTCAGCAACTATTTTCTTTCTCCAAACTAAATTCGCACTGAAGTCTATCAATTGATCAGATTTTATGTATGTTCAAAACATGTCATTAATTAATCTTATTTTGTACACATCCTGTATATGATAATGGAATTTTCACTAGTTCTACATAAAATCTGATCAATTCATAGACTCCAGTGCAAATTTAGTTTGGAAAAAGGTATTAGTTGAGATGTGAATCGGTAAAATTGTGACGACTTTTTCATAAAATACAAAATATCTCAAAAACTTTTAGGTTTAAGTAAGGCAAACCTCTATAAAATCCATTCTTATTTTGAACGTAGAAACTGAAAATGTATTAATATACAGAGCATTCTATAAGAAAAAACACAACTTTGATACGTTCTGTGTATTTTGGGACACCTGTATATTTCGAAAGTAATTTTAAAATATTCCTTCTATAGGGGTCTATCAGTCCCAGATATATTTTCCCAATATTATTAAATAGTTTGGCTGTAATATTCCGTGTCGTATACCGTGAATAACCTTGTATATAATTATATTATAGTATTATATCCGATTTATGAACGTCAAAACGTACGTCAATTTTCTTTAGAGTTTTTTCGTGTGTGTTTTTTAGGTTTTTTTGGTGCAAATATAATATATGGAAGGTGATCAGTATCTTACAGTACTCCATGGTCAACAAGAAAAGCATGTTGTTCCTGAGAATTACTACTTTGGTGTCCGGACCTGGTCATCAAGACTCTCCCGGATAATTAGGAAAAAATGTACAACACAATTTCACAAAACACAACAAATATTCTGCAAATTGGTGTTGAGGGGTTGAGTAAAGACAAATCAGATTTTTTGTCCAATTTTTGTTTCAGGAATAGGGTTGATATTTTACTTTGCCAAGACGAACCAATCTACTATTGCACACGGTTTTGTCACGACACTATACAGGTTTATACTGATCTTCTGTAGCACCGTACATAACACTTACATTACAATACAATATTTGTGTAATGTACCATACAAATAAATAAATGAATAAACAGGAAACACACTGTGGAGATGAGATTGTTTTGCTATTTCTTTAACCTACTTTTTTTCCATCATTGTCGTGACTGGCACTGGTACCGGTCTATTATGGGTCGTCATGCAATGGCTGTGCTGTTATACTTTATGTTTTTATTTACCTTTTATAATGTTTACATACTTGGTTAATATTATTACATATGAATACTAGGGCGGGTAAGGTTTGGCATGTTTAGGTTTTAGTGGTTTTCCTAAACCTTGAAGCAAATGCTTTGCCAAGACAAACCAATCCACAATTGTACACGGTTTCGTCACCACACTGTACAGGTTTATACTGATCTTCTGGGGCACCATACATGAGACTTACATCACAATACAATACTTAAAATGTACCATACGATTAAATAAATAAATCCGATTTTTTATTTCCTTCTAAAATAGCCGCATCGCGATGTTCAGCAAAGAAAGAAAGAAGTATTATCTATTTTTTTTAAATTGGCACGTGTGAGAATATACTGACTTCTGGTTGAAATTCAAAAATGGATGAATTTGTAGGCAGGTTTCGACACGTAAGAATCTCGTTAGGGATGAAAGTTTTATTTCTTCTTAGAGTTCCGCATAAGGTCAGTTTTTTATCAACCAATTCCTCTGCCAGCTCTAAAGACGTAAAGAAGTTATCCGTTGTAATATACCATTACTTGATTTCAACTCGGAAACTAAGTCTTACGCATCCTTTTTAATTGATCGCCTTCTGGAGTTTTGCCTGGTTTTACACGATGTACTTACAAATTTACAGTATACGGTTTCTATACGTCGGCGACCGGCTACAGAATAGTACAAACTGTTCGTCCACAGTAATGTACGAATTTGGATTATACTATTTATGGCAATTTTGGGCAAACTTTTCAAATTCTGTATCTATAGGTTTTTGGTAGATGTAAAACAAATAAACATTTATTTACCAAAATTAGAAACAAGAATCAACTTAATTTTTTTTGTTTGAGATACAATAGTTCAGAAGGTTAACTCAAAATTTTATTTCAAATACTATTCAAACCAAAAGCTGTTATACTAAAAACTGGAGGTTTTCTCAGAAACGGAGCCTTCAATTAAGGAGGTGCAGTAGTGAAGGAGATGAAAAGTATGGGCCTTGAGGTTCACGTGAACCCTATCTGGTGTTAGTTAACAAGGTAAAAAATATTGCTTATGTATAAATTCAAAAGATTATTATCGTAACTATGAAAATATTTTATTGTGGAAAATAACCGTTATTGTTAGAGAAACATTACAATACTTCACAAATAAACCGATAAGAAAACTGGTTCAAATAAATGTTACAGAAAATTTAGTTTGTGATTGAACAAATTTGTGAATAAAAATTACTTGAGTCCCATAACTTTAAAATTAATTTGACAATTTACATTATTCTTGTATTTTGCCAATCATTAGAATTACAACGATAATTTCACTAATTCGTGCAAACTGCATTTGATTTTCAGTAATCAGAAAAATGCACTAGTGGAGCATTTTTTATAATTTTTAAAATTAAGGATCCAGTGTTTGCTGGTTGCATATGGTAGCACCACAATTAGGTACCGAGTCACCCTTTATGAATGAACACCGAAGATGTTAAAAAAATTCCCATTCTTTGTCAACATCTTCCAGTAACTTTCCGCATAATCAAAAATTAATTATCAATACTCTAGGATAAGATGTTCCTAAAAAATATGACAGTATTGTGTTTTTTCTTATAAAAGTTTAAGTTCTATCACTAAGACAAAAAAGTTCACTTTTTTAATAGAATAAAGGCTGTATTGTGTTTTAAAATATTTGTTCATATAAGGTCTAAATTGTTGTCTGGAAATATGTTTTTGTAACATTAATTTACATTTCACTTGTATAATTAAAATTACATTTTAATTAATTGTTAATTTTATTGCTCAATGGTTACCGACCTTATTCTCATGAATCCTGGGTTGAAATATTCAGCACAAAAATAATTTGTTCTTGTAAAATTTAAACGATCATCAAACATAAAATAGAATTCGGTACTAATATTTGAAGTCAGCAACATTTTCAAATTCTTTTATATATTTCCAGTCTTTGTGCCTTAATGGAAAATTTACTTAAAGTATTGTTACATTTAAAGGATGTACAAACTAAACGTCTACTTTTAAAACGCCTAGGGAATGGGGTTTTTCGTTGACCGTGGGCGTACCAACTATGTTTCAAAGTCATTAAAAAAATTGCAAGAATTGATTTGGTTTATATGGTGAATATAGAAAACATTTTTTAAATTTATATTTGTGGCTGAATAAATAATAACTGAAACTAATTAAACAAAAACTTATACTTCAATTAATTTTTGTAACAATATTAACGACAACAAATGAAATATTATTTAACACATACATTGTCAATAAGATAACAATACTAGTGGGCTTGATATTCCCCTTATTACGTTTACTAATTTCTTGGAGTTCATTACAGTTTCTTTAATTATATACTTCGTAGTTAACAAAACTCAGTTTTGTTAAAGGTACCTTTAATTAAAAAGGATCAATGGAATTATATTCGACTCGTCGAATTTTTAAGCAGTTTTAATGATTTACTCGAGTAAGAGTTTCAACGAACAGAACGCAATTTAAGAGTTAATTCAATATTGTTCATTTTTTGACAGAAAGTCTGTAAAATATTTTTTTAAAGTTAACAGAAGCAAAATATAAATTGAATTCTTTTAAAATACAAAAAAAAATATTAAAGCAAACAATACTATTTTGTTGGTTATTTTCTTTAAATAGGTAGTAGGTAAGGAAGCATATATACAAAATTGGTGGGGAAGAAACCATTAACTTCATTTAAACTAGAAAACTAAGAATTCAATACTATTTCAATGAGAAACTATCAGAAATATCGATACGTAACAACATCTGTAAGACACTATTTTTTTAATTACTTGTTAGTAGTTGTACTTACAAATTATTTTTGTGTTTTTAAGTTAACACACTTTTTTCTTAAAATAATAGGGTCAATTAACCCTTTAATAAATGTTAATTAAATGGAATTAAATACTTCGATTGCCTATTCGTATTTATTTAGCACGACAGTCTACTGTACAAGGTAATCAAATATCGATACTGACTCTTTCGTATGTCTGATGAGAAAGTAAACAAAAGTAAGAGGAATAAACTCATAAATCATTTTTGTAGTGTTTATTTTATTGCTAAAAAAATTACAAAAATTACTACTTACAAGTAGAGACTATAATTAGTAAATGACTGATAACATCTGGTATTATAATTTTGAAAAGAAAATGTTATATGTGCAATGTAGCCAATTTAAGACTTACTAATTTTGCAAAGCGAGTTGTGTTGAGATTACAAAAACTGTCACCTACATGTTCACAAGAATAATGTTAAAGAATACTAATTTATTTGGCTTAATGTGCAAGTCTAAAATAAATTACTTTAAATAAACACATTTGTGTTAAATTATGTTTTATTAAGGACCGTATTGTGTTTAAAGTTACTCGACAGATAATTACATTCTTATTATTTTTTTTGATATGTATTTGATTTAAAGAAATTGATTTTTTAGTAGTAGTATATTTTGATAAAACGATTTACGTATGATTTCACTTATTTTTAGAATTTCAAATAGGTATATGATATTGATATAATAATGACATAAAATTTAGAAATTTATGAAAATATTCAACATACTTGGCTTTTTTATTTTCAATTTTAAAAATGGATTTAATAAATTTAATTTATGTGATCTTTTGGCACACAAAAGTTTTCCAGGTACCTTAGAGGATGTAACATTGAAAATAAATTTATGGAATTTGTTCAGCTACAAAACTATGTATTTTAGAAGTCATTATTTCTACTTCAATCGTTTATTTCAGATTTTACTTATTTATTTACTTAATTAGTTGATTATTGATATTAACTAAAGTCTGTATACTATTGGCGCGGAGTAATAAATCATAATTGTTTGAAATAATTCTTTATTTTTTTGTGAAAGCGGTACTTCTACGGTTAAGTAAAAACCAATAAATTCTAACCAAAATACGATCATTGTGCAGCTGTTGCAGCATATCGACCCATCTAGGGTCTGAGAACAATAGTTTAATCTGTGTAAACACGTTGTCATCAGCACAGGTACTGACGAAACGAGAATCATAGCCGTAGATGTGGGTATTATACCAAGATATAAAAATAATGGTATATAATACGTAAGAAGTAAAATTTGTAATAAAATAAATAACATATAACCACATAATAATTCATATCAAGGTAGATTTTACTATTATAATATATTTACCTACTAAAAATATGATTTTCCAAACGTATTAGGTACCTACGCCACTGCAATACGGGAGATTCGATAATTCTGACAGCTTTATTACTCCGCGCCAATAGTATACTGAGTATAATTGTTATCAAAAATTATTAATTAATATTTAAAAAGGAAATTTTGTACTAATTTAATATATTTATTTTAAACATTTCTTTCCGGGTAGCTTTTAAACCACACAATACCATGTGAGGTGAATTACCACTCACAATGTTTTTCTTATTTGAGTCTTGTATTCTACACAATTAGTTTTTGATACAATCATAAATATTTATTTAATCATATTGTTACGATGAATGCACGTCTAGTCACAATTTCCATCTTTTGTGAATATATTAATGCGAAGCGCGTGACACCGCCGCCGATTGAAGGTTAAATTGCTGCAGATAATACCCAAAAGTGTCAATCGCCGCTTGAAGCTTTTGATTTACGTCAGATTTTAGAGAACCGGACAAAAAAAATCACAATATCTTCGACGTATATACTGCAACCGACACTGGGTCTAAGTTGTCACAAATGTTGTTAATGACCATCGCAAAAAGTGTGACGGTCAGACTGAGAAGTGCCATTTTCCAATGGTCGACGACTAGAAGTTTCCAGTACCAATCGTACTCTAAAATGCCTTTCCCTTAAGAAAAATGAAATGAAAAAGATTGCATCTGTAACCCCAATCATACAATTTTTCTAAAATGATGGATAGTGCGTGGTGCACCAAGTTATCTAGTGATGGTTTTCCGGCACAAAAACCAGACTGATGCCTCACTAAATGGTTGTTCTTCTCTATCCACCAAACGAGTCTTCTGTTCAACATTGATTCAAGAAGCTTAATTAGAGATGACGTGAGATTGATCGGTCGATAATTTTGGGCCATCGATTGGTCTTTACGTTCTTAAGTAACGGATGAACAATGGCTTCCCTCCAACAGGAATGGTACTTGCCCTCAGTCTATATTCGATTAAAACTCGCTGGCATGGATTTCTTAAACAGGTCGTCGGCTTGTTTACAGAATCAGTAATGAATGGTCTCATCTCTGGGACCGCTTTTCTTTAATTTGAAAAGAGCTATATCTAACTTCTGTTTTGTAAAAGGCGTATTGTATTTGTATTCGGCGTCGGTGATAAAATTGAGGATGCGCTCGGAGATCCCTTTCGATCGAGAAAGTGTCCAAATTACGCGAGCCACTGACCTGCTCGAAACGGTCCGCAAATTTCTTGACTATCTCTGCTGGATCGGTTACCACAACGCCGTCCACTCGCAAAACAGGAGCACGTAAGGGCTGTTTACATTTGGAGATCTTGCGAACTATCTTCCACACTAGAGAAATCGGAGATTCTGAGTTAATCGAGGACAAGTACTTTTTCCTTTTTCTGTAAAATAATCTCCTTTTACGTCGTCATTCCACCAAGGAACGTGTTTTGTTCCGAAATAATAGCACCCCAGATTTTGGAACGGCAGTCGATGCCGCCTTCGCTTTTCATAGTCGATTTCAGTTCCGACAGGAATAACCAGATCAGGTAGGTTTGACCTAAAAAGTTCACAATCTATATTATTGACATTCCACCTTTCAGGAATGTAGTTTTTGGAGAAAAGCATGCTCCATTCCATCACAATGGGAACATGGTCGCTATCGTACAGATTTTCGAGAGTTATCAATTAGATCTTTGGTGTGATAAATGCGGAGGTCAAAAACCAAAAAATCATTGGATCGGGCGTTTAAGAAAGTAGGTAAACAATGGTTTAGTAACAATAAACTAGAAATATGAATCAATAAATTTTATTCCCATTAACCACGAGGGGTCCAGCTTTTCAGAACCTCACATGCGATTATGGGCATTGAAATCGTCAACGAGCCAGTACGGATGTTTTAGGGAATACAGTTGCTCTGGTTTTAGGTGTGATTCAGACCGTTACAATTCCATTGGACTATGTAAGACATTAAAAATTGTAAAATTATAAATAAATATAAAGACATGTAAATAAAAATTGAAGCTTTTAAAAACGGGTCATAGGTTAATGCTTTTGATATCAAAATGAACCTAAAATTAGTTACAGTTAGTAGGTTTTCACCATAAAAACTCTCTCTTTATTCGAATAAACTATTTTCAAATGAAACCTGAATTGTTATGGCTTTTATTAATGATTGTCAAAACGTAGAAATGTCATAATAGCTTAGGTAACGCATTACTGATTTATTTTGAACATCAAAAATTACTAATTTTTATTGATAAATTTTCAAAAAGACTGTGTAATTCAGCTGATTTCTTTTAGCGAGCGCTATGCGCAATAATTTTAACTGCGGTTTGATACCAAAACCATTTTTGTCACTTAAAAGGGCGAGCAGAAATTTGAGAAAAACCAGTTCACAATGCTAAATTCCTATGACCAGTTTTCAAAAGCACCACCGTGTAGACAAACAAATGTGTATAAATATAACTATCAAATAAAAAATCGATATATAAATATACTATACCTAAATAAATAAAACTTCTAAATCTCACTTTATTTCTCTAACGAGAGTATCACAAAATGGTATCGTCACTCATGGATAATTTATGTTATGTGATTTTTTGGGGTTTGCCTTTCGGCCAACTCTTTTTTAACTTCTGGGAATGTTTCCGTTTATCCGCAGTAGCTATCTGCAGATGGACGGATGGACATTGTGATGCTAGCTGAAAGACTAGCTCTAATAGTTGGCGGTGGCATTACCACACCTTTTGTCACGAAAACATCATTCAGCATATTAACCAAAGTAGGTACTAGTTCTTCTACAAGTTTTGTGAAATCATCTTGTGGTTTTTTATTGACTATTTTTGCATATGAAATTCCTTGCTGCGTGGTTGGAGAAACCACCTTCCTTCGCGCATCAGGATACGATAAATTTTCTTTTGATTTTATTTCCTGTATGGCCGTCTCTTGTTTATATACAAGACGGTTTCTCGATGTGACCTTATGTGGTCCTTTTCAGTTGACACATTCTATAGGCTCTTTGCATGGTTCCCTATCGTGTAATTCTTTGTCACAGATGCACCGTTGTGTGTTAGTACACAAAAGTTTATTTGCTTGCAATGCACTAACTATTTCAAATAGTGGACCTTCTTTAATGTTTCGAATGTTTTTTTCATCGCCGATTAAACCATAATTGTCTTTGTAATAACAAACGGACTGTCACTGCTAAAGTCGCCATCAACTTTCTTTACGACCAGAAACCGAGGTGCTACCGCCTATTCCTGGTTCGTAACTAAGTTTTTAGAAGGAGTTATACCTTTACTCGGATTTGAGGGGGCGGGTGCCCCATTAGATTTGTCCATTTTCTCGCCTTGTTCGTCAATGTTGGGCTGGCAAACGGCATTAGAGGTAGCCATATCTTCTAAGGCATCCGAGGCATTAAGCATGTCCATAATTACCATGTTTCCATTTTATAGCTACTGCCAACTTACCTCCCACCTTGACAGAGTGCTGCCGTACCTTCAACCAAATGGAGGCTGTGTCAAGGTGAAAGGATTTAATACGACAGTGATTCGCTGGCCTACTGAAGACCTTAAGACCCCGGGTTTGCCAAGTCTGTACCTGCAGACCCTCAAGCCCCTGGGAGATATTATTATTGTTATAATTAAATATTATCATTATTATTATTATTATTGTTATTGTTGTTGTTACAGTGACTACCAAAAGTCCGTCACCCCACCTTCCTTTAATTATTGAACGGTGATAAATGTGTCGCATGTTAACGGAAGAGTGAAGTCAGATTACGAATAGCTGTTGCAACAACAATCACCATGAGTGCTTTAGCACAATTGGCGATTGTCTAAAACAACCGCTACCACTCAATTTGACTGACAAAAATTGTGTCAGAAGTGGCCGTTGTCAATAAACAAAAATTTAAAAATAAATTAAAAACGTACAGCTCGTCAAATTTAGTATAGTTTATTAATGATGAAAACAGTTAAAAACAAGCACATGATCGATAAAAATAGATTTGACGTAAAGAATTCGAAGAATCTGTAGAATCATCAATACCTTGTAACACAAAGCGCGCCCAAAGTTCAGTTTGGTTGCAATTTCAATAATTTGACAAAAAATAAAGTTTAATTTAGAAGAGCTGGCAGACATTAGTCAGTTAAACTTGAAGGATTATGGACACAATTTGAATAAATTGGACGGAAAAAAACGTTTAAATACTATTTGGAATACCACAGTAAACCTGTTAACAGAAATGTATTTTAAAGAATTTATCCATTTTCTAGAATATATTTTAAGGATGGGAGAGCTTCAGAGATAGTAAGCTCTGAAGTTGAATTGACAGATTATGAATACGTCAAAATTCTTGGGACAAAAATACTCCTTCTGGACTCTAACTCAGATTTTTTCTAGTAGCTGCAAGAGAGCTTCTAGTGTAACCACTTATTCAAGAAAAAATTAGACAACAGCGTTTTGAATATAATTTAATATTCAGTAAAACGTGTCAGGGAGAAGCTCACCATCTTGCTGAAAGCAAATGGTTTACACCCAATGTTGAGGATTCGAGTATTTGTCCAGTAAGGTTGGTTTTTATTTAAATTGGTATTTTATTACTCAATTTCTTTCCGTTAAGCTTGTAGAAAAAATGCTTTCCAAGAGGAAACGCAAGATTGACAGATTCTTCTTGACAGAAAATCTTTATTGAATAAAACTAATAGAAATGGGTCCATGTCTAACAACCAATTAAATAATAAGGCGTTCTTTAAATTAAATTGTTTATTCTGATTAGCGTAACACCGTGGTTAAAGTAGGTTTCGTAGTATAGTTTTTTAGTGCAATGGTAGGTAGAAAGCTTACTCCTCGAATCTGACTTTAGCTTAGCTATTGAAACACGTGTCTGAGTATAGCTTTTGGTGCAGTTTTTGGTGTTTTCCCGTCTGTTAATGTATTTCTTAATTAATAAATATTTCCATTTCGGTATTTTTGTCAACGTAGAGTGAATGTTATGAATAAGTAAAGAGCAAAAGCAAGTGATTACACTGACAAAGTAAGCAGCTTTTCTTGTCAATATAATCAGCATTGGATTGGTTCCGATTTATAAATTAGAGCATCGTCAATGGTGAGTTATTTATGAGTTGGATTGTCATTTTTTAATCAACCACCGTATTTACAAAACATTTAAATAACTCGTATTTACATGACAACCAATTTCGTATTCAACCCCCTGACATTTAAGAGTTGATTCTAAACGTATCCCAAGTTGTGATAGGTAACTGTTGTTATGGTTTTTAGACTCGGACACTTAGGTAGTTGTCAAATTCTAAAATTTATGATAATGGCAGGGTCTTGTTCTTAACATAAGGTGGGGGCGGACAAACTTTTGGTCCACACTGTATAGAAATTTTAGTGGGGATTTTATAACTACACTCAATTTGATGACAAAGCATTCTATAAATGTCAAACTTAAATGCTGTTTGAACGATGCTTTCAAATTATTTTAAAACAAGATATCTTGTCTCGAAAAACTGATAGAAAAATTAGGCGTTGTACAAACATTTGAAGCAGGAAGGGGTCGTAAGGTTCTTGTTTATCTTGCGTAGCTGGCGAAGAAGTCAGCCCCAAATACAATTGTGTTCTTTATAGGAAAATGCAAGTGCCGCTGTGAAGCAGGATGATGCAGAGAAAGGGTCAAACAATCCTTGCTTGTCTTGTGTGGCCGAAGAGGACGTCAACCACAATTACTACTTTGTTTTTTAATCAAAACAGTAATTCTCGTTGTATTAAAACGTTTAGGCAGGATGAAGCAAAAATGAAGGAACCCAACTAAGCAATATTTGTTACTTTCCACTTCACGAACCTGTAAGCGGTGGAGGAACAAATGAGTCGTGGAAGGTACTTCTATTTTCCCGTTCTGAATCAGTTTATCCTTACATAAGGAAGAACTTGTAATAAGTCTATCGCACATACAGCTACAGTGAAGTTAATAAGTGTTATTCGGTGGAACACTGATTAAAAAAATTTTGTTCATTGAGTATTGTCGGTTTTAAGATAATAAAATAATTCTGTACGTGATTGTAACGGGTGTAACGAGTAAAACACACCCAATATTTCATTTTAAATGTAAAAATTCCTCTGGTGGCAATTGGTATCAATTCTTACTTTTTTATTGTCTCACATTTTATCAATAAAAACAATACCTACTAGAAATGGTTATTTGCTTTACAACGTAAGTATAACGGTTAACTAACATCAATACGCATTTAGCACGTGACAATTTCTTGACGTCAATTTAGTGCTAGTTCTAAACGTTAAATACAAAAATAAAAATGATTTGCGTTGTATTTTTGCACATTTCATTACACATAAATCAGAAGAGCGTCAAAAAATGTATAAAATACAAATTTTCAATTACTAACTGCAAAATAATACCACAGAACACCTTACAGAAGTTAATTGCTGTCTTTATCAGTAGCTTATATTATTTTGCTAGGAAAGTTTTAATTTGGTTCCGCTAAGTAAACTTTTCTTACTAAACACAGTTTTGTAATTAAACTCAGATCTTGTAAACTAATTCACATAAAAAGATAAACCAATAAATTTACTTAAGCAACCACACACATGTTAAGAAAATACCTAAAAAATATCAATACGTATACATTATCTATGTTAATAACTTCATATAGCATATGGGTTGGGAAAAATAAAAACATAAAATAAATTTGTTTTTTTTTTATTTAAACTTTATGTGAGAGTTGCTCTGATTTTGGAGTAATCCTGTGCTACATTGCAACAAGCTTTAAATTTCTTTGAATTTAATTCAAAAATTGTAATTCCAGATATGCGTACGAAATCAAAGATAAAAATAAAATTCTATAAGATGTAATTAAAAGAAAATTGAAATGCTACTAATATCAATCTTGTAGGTAGGTATTTACAGTTTAAGTGTTATTTCGACTTTTCTATAATATAAACAGGCGGAGTTAGATTTAGTATTAATAATCTAATTTTATAGCAATTTACTTTTATAACGTAATAGTGAATTAAAATATTTTTTCAGCGATTTAATAATCAAAGTAAACAATTAACTTACACTCATCTGAGCAAACTAAATGAGGTTTTTAAAATTATCTGTACCTACGTTAAAAGACAAGAAAAACAAAATAGTAATTTCCTGTTGCTGTCGTTACAAGTATAAGTAAAACAAATATTTTCTTTGTATATTTTTCGTTTTATAGCTTTTCGTAACCCGTCACAATTAGATTGGTAAAGGGACGGATGAAAAAAGTGATTTCTTTTTAAGTTCAAAATTTAAAAATTGTAAGTCAATTGTCTTTGCAGATTTAATCAAACTATAATTCTTCACAACGTAAAAATAAAATATTCATGGCTTTCGCAAGTTTTTAGAAATTAAATATTCTATGATCATAATCACTTTCCATAATTACTAAACAAAGACTACTGTATTAAACGTATACAACTTTGAGTTGTATTTGACCTAAAACAATGAAATAATTGCCATTGACAGCGTCTTGGTTGATTTGATAATAGTGGGGAGTTAAAAATCATTTAAAATATCATTGTATTCAACGTAGTAAATAATGATTTAATCGAAAAACGATTTCTAAATAATTAGAATATCTAACTAACAATAATGGGTTAAATCTAGATGAACTTACAATAATAAATCACATAAGTATTCACTGACTTTTAAAAACATCTAAAATTCTTATTAACTAGTGAATTAGTAAAAGGAATAATATGTTTAAGTGATATCTAAAGGGAGACTTACCTATAAAAAATTTAGAGACAAAAACGATAACTTAAAGAATAACTCATTTAAATCTAGCTTAAAACCAGGATACAACATTAATTAAAGGACGTTGTGCCCTTGTTCAAATAGATGTAAATTAATATTGTTTTGACTAGAAATGTGTTTCTAGGTAAGATTCACTTTCCACAATTGTTTAAACAAATTATTTTTTTTTTACTAATTTACTAGGCAATAAGAATCTTAGATGTTTATAAACAACTTAAGGTTTGGGAGTTCAGTGAAATGATGATAACTATTCACTAGACGCTAGCATAAGCATGAGTAACATTAACTGCTCCGGAAACGCAATTAACACCATGGGTGTAACCAATACAAATAAGACAAAATATGTAATTTAAAACTGCTTGACGACAATGTGTTCTAAAACAGACTACATTTTCTAGCTCAGAAAAAAAAACCTTTTGTAAGAAATACAGATTATTCACAATACCACAATACATTCTTGAAATTAGTAAATACATATACAGGGTGTCCAACCAGGAATGATCCAAACTTCGTAGAAGTATTCCTTTACCAATTCTAAGCTAAAATGATTCTCAGAAGTTGTTTCATATCGGGCTTCCTTTTCGATATATTGCGCTTTAAAGTTGTTAGCCCTACTGTTCTCTGAATATCTAGTGTAAAGCACAGTATTACCATGAATTCCAAAAAAGTTTTGGAAATGGATGGATTGGGAGGTTGGGAGGTCTCTAGATTTTGATCCATTGCATTTTTACTTTTGGGGTTATGCGAAAACTCTGGTTTATCAACAAGGGAAGCCAGCTACAAGAGAAGAACAGTAATTTGCCTAAATCAGGAGTAATCTGGAAAATTATAATTGGGAGAGGTAATCGAAGAATTGAAATGTTCATTACTGTTGGTGGGGGGCCACGTTGAAAATCTTGTTAATTAATTTTATTAAGTTGTTAATAAAATTATATCCTAGGTTTTCTCTTACTGTTTCGAGCTATGAAGTTAATTTTAAATACAAAACATCAAAAACATAACCCATTAAGGTTGACAACTTTAAAGCGCAATATCTCGAAAAGGAAGCTCTATCTGAAATAACTTTAGAGAATTATTTTAGCTTAAAGTTGGTCAAAGAACCCTTCTACGAAGTTTGGACCATTCCTTGTTAGGCACCCTGTAGAACAACAAAAGAATTGGACTAGAAGTTGCTATGAAAAATGTTAGAGCTACTGAACTGGGAGAAAATGAATAAGAAAAAGTCAAGGAAATCTGTATTCATTTATGATTTCTTCAATTTTTTAGTTTGACGCACGTTTTTCACCTAAAAAAATCCATTTCTCTGCATGGTGATATTTATTGATATAATCATGCAGAGAAATAAATTTAATTTTTTTCAATGAAAACCGTGCATTGGATTGAAAAAAATCAAAGGATCAAATTTGCTTAAAAATGATTGTGGATTTTAAGAATAACTTTTATTTTAAGAGAAATCAGTGCCGTACCATTATTGTCTGCCAAAATAAGCGTCAATTTTGTTAGGATTTTTTTGTGTGTGTTTTTAGGCGTTTTTAATACAAATATTTAATATATACAGAGTGGAACAAAAGTCTGGAAACGCTCAATTATCTCACAAATGGGTAGTACGAATTGTACAACATTTTGGATAAGTATATTTTGGGATACGAAGATTCCAGATTTGATATCTGCAATGTTGCCAGATTTAATTACTTGAATTCTATTTTGCACGGACAGTTTTATTTAATTTAAGACCTTCCTGACTTTATCAAATATTGAGTGTTACATTATGGTTGAACTTGTATTGAAGGGGATATTCCAATAATGATACAATATACGGGGTGATCTATTTAAAAAACTAAAATTAGTAATAATATCAGAAAAACGGTAAATCTGGCAACATTGCAGATGTCAAATCTGGAATCTTCGTATCCCAAAATATACTTATCCAAAATGTTGTACAATTCGTACTACCCATTTGTGAGATAATTGAGCGTTTCCAGACTTTTGTTCCACTCTGTATATATATATATATATATATATAAGGTGATCAGTACGTTACAGTACTCTATGGTCAAAAAGAAAAACATGTTGTTCCTGAGAATCACCACTTTGGTTTCCGGACCTGATCATCCAGACCCTCCCGAATAATTACAAAAAAATGTATAACACAATTTCACAAAATAAGCATGACATATTACGTATATCGCTCTCTTAAATATTGACATTCAATTAGAAATCACCGTGTATTAGTATAGTATAGTAAAATACAAAGTCGTAGATGAAAAAAAAATATGTTTGTAAAAGTTTATTGATAATAATTAATGACAAGGTTTATAGTATTTCGTCAAAATCTCAAATATTTTAACAAAAACATATATTCGTGTTGTAGGAAGATGCTGACTACATAATTCAACTTCTATTAGCTTTGAGTAATTACTAAAATATTTGAACGCTATAAGCTATAAAATAAAAATATTTGACATTTGTTAGCATTGCACAGACAACATTTGTAATCGAGCTGGTCATACAAAAAAATTATCATCAGTAAAGTATTTGGTCTCACATGCCTGTATAAAGTCGTCAACCAAACACTTTGGGAAATGGGTCGTTCTCGTCAAATTCACTTAAAAGTGCGTTAATTATGTAACGATTATAATAATAATAATAATAATAATAATAATAATATTTATTGCCCAACAGATCAAAATCCTATTAAAGGACAATACAATAAATTAACAAATTAATAATACAATATAAAGTAAAAGATAAAACCCAAAAAAAAAAAAAAAAAAAAAAACAACAAAAAATAGTTATGTAATTCAAGAACGTAATTCTAAAAATGCGTTGATAATATATTGCAAGGACGAGAAATTAATATCACATTGTTGACCTAACAAGTTAAATAGTCCGCACATAGTTTGTATCGGTGATTTCACTAGAACATTTGTACGTGGGGTAGAACAATAAAATGTAATATTGCTGCGAAGAGGTACAGACGGCACATGAAAATTCATTAATGATATTAATTCAGCACAATCAATTTTATTATGTAATAAGTTGTAAAGAAATTTTATATTTATAATTCCCCGTCTGTTTTGCAAAGATTGCATGTTAAATCGATTTAATAGCAATATGTGATTACAACCAATTTCAGGATAAATTCCATCACACCGATATGATAGAAACTTTAAAAATTTTCTTTGTACAGCTTCTAAAGCATCAATTTGCTTTTGTAGTATGGATTCCACACAAGAGAACCATATTCAAGCTTGCATCTTACCAATGAGTAGTACAATACTTTTAATGCATGAATATTATGGAAGGTTCGAGCATTTCGAATTAAAAAACCAAGCATCTTCATGGCTGACGAAATAATGCTATCTATGTGCTGCCTAAACGTTAGTTTTTCATCAAAAAGTATACCTAGATCCTTAATGACAGTAGACCTTTCTATTACAGTTGAGTTAACTCGATATGGATGCATTATCCAACTTACTTTGCGAGTATAAGTTACAACTTTGCACTTAGATTCATTAAGCGAAATTTTATTTGCAGTGCACCATTTTTGAATTTCATTTAACTGTGTTTGAAGAAACTCACAATCACTTAATTTATTAATGACTGAATATATTTTCAAATCGTCGGCAAACAATAATTTATTGCAGTTAATACATTCAGGTAAGTCATTGACAAACATTAAGAACAATAGCGGCCCTAAATTTGACCCTTGCGGAACTCCAGAAGAAGCTTGAAATTCTGTAGAGTTAAACTGGTTATAACAGACATATTGGGTTCGTTCACGCAAATAAGATGCAAACAAAGATATTAGTGGACGAGAAAACCCGAAAGAATTAAGTTTGGACAGAAGTAGACCGTGGTCAATTTTATCAAATACTTTGGAAAAGTCTGTGTACAATACATCAACCTGCGCTTGTACATCAAGATGTTTTGCAATATATTCCGTTACACACACTAAGTTAGTAATGGTAGAACGATTACGACAGAATCCGTGTTGATAAGGTGTTATATATTGGGAGACAGCTGGGTACAATAAAGAAAATAAACACATTTCGTAAACTTTTGCAAAGTTTGAAATAATACTTATTGGTCGATAATTACCTATATCTAAACGATCTCCTGATTTAAAGACAGGACAAACTCTGGCTTTCTTCCAACAATTGGGAAATGTAGAAGTTTGAATAGACAGATTAATAATGAAATGCAAAGGCTTCACAAAAGCATCTGCACAATTTTTTATTACATTACTAGGTATATGATCAGGACCAGAAGTGATTTTACTTTGTAATTTATTGATTGACATGATAATAATAGATTCTGATATATTTGATAGACTTATACTAGGAATGTTATTGCGAGAGTTATTACAATAGTCGGTAACAGCAGTACTATTCAAAAATATTTTAGAGAAATAGCGGGCAAATTCTTCAACTATAGAAGATGGAGTTTCAAAGTTTTTATCTTCATAGTACATTTTTATCGGAATGCGTGTTGATTTATTTTTAGAATTTATAAATGACCAGAATTTTTGGGATCCACAATAACAGAGTGTTCTATACTAGAAATGTAATTATTGTAATTTTCAAGTAAAAGATTTTGACGTGAGATCTTAGTCGTCGAAAATTTTGAAAGTTAGTTTCAGATCTATTGCGTTTGTATAAGCTATGGTAATACTTTTTAGGGAAATGTTACGTATTAGTTGTGAAGTAAACCACTTTGGGTATTTTTTGATTTGGTGTGGTATTTAGGTATGTGCTTTTCAAATATGGAATAAATTATTTTATAAAAAGAATTGCATGCTAAGTTTACATCAGAATAACTTTCCAATTCAGACCAATTGACATTATTAAGTGCATGGTTGAGTATCGTAAAATCTACCTTATAAAAGTTGTAGTTTAAAAATTGGTTAGTTGGAAAATTGTGAACGTGATTACGGTCTAATAACCAGTTAATCCGTAGCGCAGGGTGGTATTTATCTTCTTTAACTAGAGGACTTTCTTCATGTACAACAATACATTCAAAATTAGACAAAACAAGATCTAAATGCTTGTTATCAACGTTAAGTACAAGATTATATTGTTTTAGATCAAGAAAGTTGCAGGTATTTTCTAAAATAGTTGATTTTGTATTATTTAAATTTGGTACATTGAAATCGCCAATTAACAGCACTTTGTTATCATTAAAGAATTGCATTTGTTCTAAATAATCAAATAAAGTTTTAAAGTTATCCATATTAATATCAGGTGGAATATACACTACTACAACATAAAGAAAATCACGATTTAATTTGCATTTGCAACCAACTATATCTATGTTTGGTACCAAATCAATTATGCATTGAAAGTTTATTGACTCACTTGAAATGTAGTTTTTACAGCCACTAAGGCACCACCACCCCATTTTTTCCCAGTTTTTCTTGATTACGATCACATCTATAAACTGTAAAGTTATTGGGAATAAGTTCATTATCACTAATGTCACTAGAAAGTGCAGTTTCTACAAGACAAATAAAACTAAATTCGTTGTGTGTAAGTTGAGAAAAACTTGATTTGTTTTAGTGCGTAGACCTCGAACATTTTGGTAATAGCAATTGTAGTTATTACTGTCAGGCGTTATTAGTTTAAAGAAACAATCTGGGGCTTGCCGTGAATGTACTTTATTCTAAGATGTTCTCCTGCACTTAAACGTTGATTTAATTCCTGCTTAACTTCACGATAATATGCAAGTTGCTTAGGGGTACGATCAAATGAAACAGATGTACTTTATAACAAGTAATTATCTCAAAAATGAGTAAATTGTGTTTTTTTAAGTTCTGTGAGAGCTGTTCAATATGTGGTCAAAACTTTTATTAAGTATTTTATGAAAAAAGGGGATTTTAGAAAAAAAAAATAAAAACGTAGGTAAAATAAGTTGAAACGGAATTGAAGAAATGTAGTTTTAATTATAAAAAGGTACTCAGAAAAGTTAACAAGTATTTCGAAGAAACTTATAAGCAAAAATATACTGATTGCAAAACTGTTACTATCTCTGATTTATTTCTCAGAGATGTGTCGTCTTTCCGGGAATGAAATTTGTTTGAACCAATTTTTCGCAAAAAAATTATGCTGAAGTCATTTCATCCGTCAACCAACAAAATAAGACCAACATAGCTTTTGACAGATTTTTTTGTCAGAAACCTGACTAAAACAAAATAATTAATTTTATGAGATTGATTCTTCGGCATCAGACTTTCCTGATTCTCCGCGTTGTCATCCTGAACGTTGCTAGTGTTATGGTCTCTATTTTCGTCTTCTGAGTCACTGTATACATCAGTATATCGTAGACGCTCTGAATAAACTGTTAAGGAAAGTTTTAAACAAACGTAAAATAAGAATTGAAATATGAAATTTAAATTTAAAAGAAGGATACCAACTGCCTAATAAGAAATGAGAATAGTCTTCATAACAGTAGGTGCATGTTAAACTTCAAAGTTCTAAAAATTTATTTCCTTTAATCCAAACAACTTCATGGAGTTTTAAGGTCCCTTTGACTGGAAATATGACCTTTGCCAAACTGTTTTCAATTCTTTCTATGGCTTCATGGTTTATATCCACTAATTTTGTTTTGATTCTCGGACATTCTTTCTCTAGAATTTGTAACAAAGCGCTTGCAGTAGTAACGTCCTTTCCTCTGTGTTATGTCCGGACGCACAACACATTATCACACAATAAATTGTAACTGTATATTGTGAATAATTAAGTAAATTATAATGAAAACATTCTGTCTCCTACATGTGTATTTAGTAACGGAAAACGTAATGCCAACCAACGAATAATAATATAGAAAATATTGTAGTACCAACTTAATATATATAACACTCTTCCCTGCCAAGAGAATTACAATGTAACTAAAAAAACATATTTTCTTTTCTTTGTAACTTAAAGATTTAACCTAACAGGTGGTTTTCGTACTCGGGTGGAACGACGTAGGGGTTGTTCCTCAACCAGGAGTGGTTTGGAAGATTCGTATTCAACTACTGGTTTGGACGCTTGCAACGACTGTGAGTTTTCAGTCGACCCACCATCGATCATAGAATTTGGGATTTCAGGATTCGTCATGAGCTTCTGATTTCACGAATAATGGCTGACCCTGTGATCCAATTACTGAAGATGGTGCGGTAGATGTGGGTTTGTCTTAAATTAGTGTCATTTCTGGAACGATGTCGGCGGAACGACAGACTCCCGTTCTTCTAAGTTGATCAATGTGCTTTGTCATTCTTAATCCATCGACTAAAACCACATAATGTAATGTTCCCTTCGGATACAGTATTCTTCCGTATTTCCATTTGCAGTTTTTGTTTGTGTAACATCTAATTTGAACTTTTTCTCCGTTGTCGAAATGTCTAATTTTTCTAGTCGGGGCATTTCGATTATCTAATTCATCTTTCAAATCTCTTTTAACTAGATCGATTCTGGTGCGTATTTGTCGATTGAACATCAGTTCAGCTGGACTAACCCCTGTAGTTGAGTTTGGTAATTTCCTATACTGCAATAGGAGTTTGCACAATTTGTAATTTACATCTCCAGATTCATTCATCATACTTCGTAATCCTTGTTTGACAACTTGAACATACCGCTCAGCCTGACCATTCGAAGCTGGATGGTACGGTGCGATATATTTATGGTATATTTCGTTAGACTTTAAAAACATTTCGAATTCCGTCGACCTCAATTGGCTTCCATTGTCCGAAACCAAAGTAACAGGTAACCCAAATCTTGAAAAAATTTCACGCAGAGCTGTTATGGTTGTATTCGCTGTAATATTTTTCACTGGGACTGCTTCAACCCATTTCGTATAAGCATCGACTACTATCAGTATATATGTGTTCATAAATGGTCCGAGAAAATCGACATGAATTCTTTGCCACGGAAATGAAGCGTATTCCACGGGTGATAAACTTTTGCTGGAGAATTTGCAACACTGGCACAATAGAAGCAATTCTTGCTGACGTCTTCAATATCGGCGTCAATACCTTTCCACCAAACGTAACTTCGAGCAAGTGCCTTCATTTTAACGATTCCTACATGAGCACTGTGTAGTTCGTTCAATATTTCACGTTGTAATGTTTTCGGAATAATTATTCTAATTCCTTTAAATAAACATCCGTCAAATATTTCGAATTCTGCTTGAGAGTACCCACCAGGTAATGACTTCCCGGCTTGTAATGCTACGTATAGTTCTCGTAATTCTGGATCATCTCGTGTATGTACTCTAATTTGTTTTTGCGTAATTGGAAGCGAAGCGACTTGTTGTATTGGAACACAGATTCGACCTCCACCTCACTCGAATCATCGACTACTTTTTCTATCGGAAATCGAGATAAGTAATCCACATTTGCGTGATTTTCGCTTCTTCTATATTCGATTTGGTAATTAAATTCAGATAAAAATTTGCGTAATGTAACATTCTGGTAGCGGATGTAGCTGGCATCTCCTTGTGTGGATGGAAAATCGCTGTAAGCGGCTTATTATCTGTAACCAAAATAAATTCTCTACCGTAACAATATGGAAAAAAACGTTTAAGACCCCAGACAATTGCCGTTGCTTCTTTATTGATGTGACTGTAAGATTTTTCACTTTTTGATAAAGAGCGTGATGCAAACGCGATAGGCCTTTCTGAACCATCCGGATAACGGTGCGAAAGTACCGCTCCTAAGCCATCTGGACCTGCGTCGGTTGCTAGAACTAATGGTAATTCAATGTTGAAGTGTGTAAGTACTCTTTTGCTTGTAATTTCTTGCTTAATATTGTAAAAAACTTTTTATCCTTCTTGAGTAATTCGTATAATGGAGCAAGTTTTGACGATAAATTTGGTAACAACCGATGATAGTAATTTATCAACCCTATTAACTTCCGAACCCCTTGTACATCTTTGGGATTGGGTGCATCTTTAATTGATTGAACTTTGTCCGGCGTAGCATGTAGTCCGTTTTCATCAATAACATGACCCAGGTAACTTACGGATTTATTAAAAATTTGCATTTTGGTTTGATTTAAATGTAAACCGTTTGAATGTAATCGATCGAATACAAGTTTCAAACTTTCAATTGTTTCTTGATAAGTCGAACCTTGTACCTGAATATCATCGAAGAAGCACGTTACTCCCTGTAGTCCGCTCAGTAATTGATCCATAAACCGCTGCCAACAGTTTGGGGCGACTTTAACTCCAAACATCAGCCTCTTGACCTTATACACGCCTAAGTGCGTTGAAATGGCTTGTAAGAGTGCAGACTCCTCATCTACCTCCATGTGCAGATAGGCTTGATTAATATCTAGAGAGCAGAAATATTTTCCTCCACCCATACTGGCGAAAATGTCTTCGATTTTTGGAATAGGGTATTTATCGTTTTGAATGTATTTGTTGATTGTGCCCTTATAATCAGCACACAGACGTAATTTTCCATTTTTCTTAATAATAGGGACTATGGCTGAGCCCCAATTTGAATGTGTAACCTTTTCAATTATCCCGGCTTTTTCTAAACGGTGTATTTCGTTTTCGACTCGAGTCTTTAGTGCGTAAGGTACTGCTCGTGGCTTGACGAATATTGGTAAAACTGATTCATCTTTTAATTTAATTGAGCATTTGTAATTTGGAATTTTTCCCACTTCGTCTTCTATAAACAATTGTTTGTAATTATCAAGTAATTTATTAAGTTCTTTACTTTCGTCAACGTAACCGACGTTTTTAATTTCAGCCCAATTAAATTTAATTTTACGTATCCAATCTCTACCCAAAATAGCATCTACTTTACCATTTATAATGTAAATATCTCCCTGTAATGACCGATTATTGTAAAATTTTAACTTTGGACACCCCTATCGGTTGTATAATTTCACCTGTGTATGTGCGTAATTTTATTGCAGTAGGCGTCCAACTATTATTGGGACATACATTTTAAATTGTTGTAATGATAACGACGTAATTGCCGCGCCCGTATCGAGTTCCATTTCAATTGGTTTATTTTCAATATGTAATTTTATCATTATTTTATCGCTGTGAAGGTTACTAGTGTTTGTTTTGTAAATGTCTCACGCGTTAATTGCATACAGATCCGAATCGTCAGTGTCATCCGTGTAATTTGTATCGATATGTAATTGATTTTGTTTATTCGAAGGTTTATCCCATCCTCGTCGCCAATTTTGTTATGTCCGGACGCACAACACATTATCACACAATAAATTGTAACTGTATATTGTGAATAATTAAGTAAATTATAATGAAAACATTCTGTCTCCTACATGTGTATTTAGTAACGCAAAACGTAATGCCAACCAACGAATAATAATATAGAAAATATTGTAGTACCAACTTAATATATATAACACTCTGCTACATGTTTAACTCTTCCTCCTATCCCATCAACCGCTCCTTTCCCGTGACTTCTCTCCGAATAGTGCCACCTAATGGTCACCATAATATCTCCCAATTCGTTAGTCAAATAATTCCCAATAATCTGAAACATTTTTTTATTCCGATATTGTGTTGATGGACCATCACTTACGAAATGGTAGGTTGTAATGTTGCCGTAGTTCTGATTAATATAATCAAAAACCGATTTTAAGTGAATTATTATTGCAGGAAGATCATGCCTCAAGTTTTCAGATATCATACAGAACGAAGTTGGTTTTATCTTGTTATTTTCAATACCAAAATCACCACTGTATGTAATGATAGCTGAGCTGAGCCAAAATGGGCTGTAAAAATTTCTTGGTAGCCTTTCTTAATACATTCAATAAATCTTGCTTAGTAGGTAGTTTTCTTTTACGGTTTTTCTAATCAATTTCTCTACATCTTGAATTTTTACTTTTTCTAGCTTTGTGTTCCATTTCTGATATATCGCAGAGTTTTCGTCAAAGAAATCTTCAACTATTTCTACAAATTTTTCCTTGCATTTATAGCATTTTCTTGATAAACACTATTCATTAGTTTTCTTTTCCCTCTCTTGGAGACGCACATGCATGTGATAAATTGCTTTAGGTTGTTTTCTCTTATTATTTTATTAATTTTTAACTTCTGGATTATTAGGGTTATATTTGATCAAAGTTTTCACATGCATTCGTCTCTCTTACATTCCTTTCTATTACAAAAAACGGTTTAAAACGATAAAATGTTGAATAACTTAATTTATAGCTAACTGATTTCGAAAAATCTGTCTACATATTAAAGAGTGAATCATTCAGATAACGCTTTTGTTTCTTTTGCTTTAGAAAAGTGATAGCATCTCTTATTCCAGGACAAAGTGTGCTACTGCTGTCTTAAGAGAAAAATATCTAGTCACTTTATTTAATACTACAAATACCTTAAAAGTTCACCTGCGTTTTGGCTCGCCACCTCCGTTCCTAGCAACTATGAACGGAGGTGAATAGAACTGGAGGTGAATATTTTATTGAAAATGCCCTAAAATTGACAAAAAATTAATATTAATACTAAACAAATATAAAAAGTTAAAAGTTAACTGGCATTTAATTATTATTAACTAATTTCCATGTATATTTTTAATTAACTTACCCAAAAAATTAAATGGAAGTGAAATAATAGTCTGGTCACTCAGGTTCTAACTTGTTTTATTCACAAAAAAAAATCCCAACCTTTACCTATTAAAGTCAAAAGCAGACTGAACTAGGTGCATATTTTACTGGAGCATCTCATATATGAAACAGAATCTAATAGGTTAGTGCGATGGCGCCATCTGACATGTTTTTTTTAGCCATGTAACTTAGTACGGAGGTGAATGGTTGACGAGTAACAAACCATTATATATTTTAAGTTGTTTTTTTCTTAAATATTCAATTTTATAATATTCGGAATTTAAAAATTTAGAGTTTTTGCAAAAGTTGTGCAATTTCGTTTTTATGATTTATGTCTAAGACGAACAATAAAAATAGCTGTAATCTTAAACATACTTAAGAGTAACATCAAACGGATGTAAATTTTCTTATAATGTCAGGTATATAATGTTTACATACTGAGGCAATACATTTTAATGTATTCCTTTACTTCTTCCAAAAACAGATTTGATTAATTTTAATATTTTGCAATAATAATGAAGTAACCTGCTTTCAGTGAATTTGGTGAGAATGACCCAAATAATCAATATTGTAAAATCAAATATGAAGTAAATATTCTATATCATCAAATTCTCATTTAATTTAATATAACGAAAAACAAATTTATAACAAATTAAATCTTTTTAGAAAATGGTTAACTGGGGATTCATTCATTGATAACCAGTTGCTCACCCCATTTCACTTATTAGGTGAAATTGTTGGCAGATACCAATACGAAAATAAGAAACATTATCAAGGGTGCATCGCACCAAAAAGTCGAGGGATAAGATTACACTATTACAGAAACCAGAAGTAGTCCATCCTCCCAAAAATAGGTCTCATTCTATCACTTTTAAGGAGTGTTCGTAATGAAATTCTAGCAAAAATCATTTAGATAACCATATTTCAAATTTCTTAAACTTTATTTAATATCACGCTCTAAGGTCAATTCAAAGAACCATAAATTAAAGTCACCTACAAAACAATCAATGTCTAAATGATTCCAAATTCTGTAGTTGTAACAGTGATCAGATAGTTTTTAAGTATTTTGAAGGTAGATACAGTAGAACTTCAGTTCTCCGGGGTAATGTTTTTTTTCATCTAAAAATCACTACATTGCGAATTTGTTGTTAATACTTGTCGTTAATCTGCTAACTTCCTTTAGATTTCATAATTTTCATTTTTGTTCCCCTTGCCGTCTCCATACACGCAGACGTCCATCATTGTAATCTACACAAAATCTAGACTCGTCTGAAATCATTACAATGCTCCACTGTTCCATGGTCAATTGCTATGGATGTGAGAAAAGTTTCGTCCCGCTCTGCGGTGGGTTATGGTTAACCGAGGTATTTTTGCTGGTCATGGAGTCTATTTCTCACCGTTTGAGTGGAAATGCTAGTTCTAGATGCGGCCACCAGATGATTTTGAAGAGCCAGTACCGTAATTCTGCGTCCTCTGATTGGCCAACAAGTCAGCAAACTATCTTCTTGAGCAGTAATGGCCCTTTGTCTTTGAGAATAAGGACGTCTTTGATCGATTCCATGGTCCAAATGCTTAAGCCAAGCTCTAGATATGGCAGAATGACTTACACCCATTAACTGTGCAACTCGTCTTCTTAAATAGCCTTCTTCTGTTAATGTAACCGCTCCTGCTACTTCAAATTTGAGTTACGTACACTCTTTAAACCAGTTTCCTACCTAACACGTGTACTTCCATGTTTTTACAGTAAAACTATGCCTCGAAACTGTAAAATGAGCTCCAAAATGACGTTTTGTTTCAACCGAAAATTATGGTGTTATTTTGTTTTTTGCTTTGTCTGACAAAAGGCACTATTCAAAATTGTACCTACTATTGCTATTCTTTAATTCAAAGGATCTTGACTGTTTTTGACAAATATTATATTATATTAGAAATATTTTGACAATTAAAACTAACCTTAAATAACTGACAAATGACATAACAGATTTGAAACCAAATTCAGCCCGTTACTAAAATGTGTTGTCAAATTCGTATCGGGACTAAAACCCACAAAACTACTTATATTGATCACTGCGCTCGTCCCGCAATTATCACATTCGCTACAAAAAGACATGCCTTACATCACTGGTATCATAAATAAGTCAATTCGTTCAAAACTTATACGATCACTAGCGTACTCAAACATTTGTTTTATAAGACCCATTGAAAAGGGGAGAGATTTTAGAAAAGATAAGAAGAGAAATATCTTGTGGTTTTGAATTTTAATTTTTTTGTTTTTAGATGTTATTATACTGCTGACATAATATAGTATATTATGCAACAAGTTTTATAAACAGCATTTTAGCGGAGCAAGTGTCTAGAGATATTTATAAAACGAATTGTATTTGACGTAATAAAATTAAGTGAGGTTTTGTTTAGTTAGTTCTTATTAAGTAGATTTTAATATTAAAAGAAAATTTAATGTTAATTTATGAAACAAAAACTAAACAAACAATATTCTTCCATCGACCGCGCATTTATGACTTACATTAATGTAAACAAAATTGATTTTACTATAGGCAACTATACATACATATTGCCGTTTTATCTTCAATCAACTACAACATGAAAGTATAAATAAAAATCTGTCGTAATTTGTAGCAAAGCCAATTTTAATAATAACAACTCGACATTAATCTACAATTATAATAAATCTTGAATTTGTTCACAGTGATTTTTTAGACATTTTTGTACTGTATGCAACATTCAATGATAACGTTTAATAACATGTTAAGAGTGTTCAGATCATCTATTTTACAAACTATTCTCTCACGTAGTTCTTCAATATTATTTACTGATTGTTTAAAAGTTAGATTCTTTAAATAAGGCTGTAAGAAAAAATCAAAACATTCCGACTTCTGAAAAGATCATTTGGAGGTGAAGCGGAACCACTTTAACAAAATGTTTTTTGTAAACTTTACATGCACATGTTTGTGAAATTATGGAACGGTAAATGTAAAACCAAACTTCATCGATTAGGAGTCTTAAGCAAATATGTCTCTGATAAAAGTGTTGCTCCTACAATTGCAGACCTCCCTTCAGTCGGTCTGCAAACTTTGTCTTCGTGCGACAAAAAGTGTTGTTGTGACACTTGTTTTTCAATATACTATACTGCAGCTTAAGAAACACAATAACAATAAAAAATTGTCAAGTAACTATAAATTAACCATGACATTAGAAACATTTTGACAATTAAAACTAACCCTAAATAACTGACAAGTGACATAATTAATTTGAATCCAAGTTTAACCTGTGACTAAAACGCACAAAGCCACATCTTGTTAATTTGTATTTCAAAGGTACTTGGCATTGTGACAACATATACGATAAATTGTGTTTTAAAGGTGAGAGTAGTAAAAAATATTTATAAATTGTAATTAAACAAAGCACGAATAAAAATTACTCAGTTTGTGGTCATTTTAAAAGCTTGCAAAGATTTTTCAGCGATTTTTGTGAAACACTTAAATTAATAAAAAAGTATCGGATTATTAGTATCAATACAAATTTAGCTTATTTTGTCATTCTGTACAACCACCTACTTAGTTTAAAAAATTTCAATTAGAATCAAATCAAAAATGTTCTAAGTACTATTAAATTAGAAATAATCGGAAATGTGCAGCATCAAAGAGACAGAAAACAAAGATATCTGTAACAACTATTACAACATATGTATCTCACGGCGAATCGTTTGTACTATAAAATGTTTTACTTTCAAAGAAAATTTATTTACTTTCCAATTTTTTGTATTTATTCTACCACTAATACGTATGTTTAAATTCAATGGAATTCAATTTCTAATTTTTTTATTCATTATTTATTTTGTTTAAATTTAATGAAATGAGATGCAAGTGATACAATAACTAATCACTTGTTTTATAAAAATTGCAATTTATTTTAGTTTAATCTTCTCTTTATACAAGAAAACTTATTTTTTAAATAATACTCAACTGATTTTACAGAAAAGATGTTTTTTGTTTTACAGATAACACTCCAATAGTTGTATCGCTATAATTTTTGTTCGGAGAGAAATGAATTTTATCGCATTGTGCACCTTCAATGTATCCAACGACACAAACATAATCTTCAATAAAGCGAACCACTAGGTCTTTACACTTCAAAGTTTACGAATTAATTTCTTATCGTTGATTTGCCAGTATTTAATAACATGGAATAACACACATTAACCAAAATATTTGAAAATATTATATTAACAATTTTCAGTAAAAAGTTCAAAATAGAATTGACAATTGACTAAATAAAAAATAATCTAAACTAATTTTTATATTAACCATTTGTTTCAAACTTGTATCAACAATAAATTAATAGTTTCAAAGTATAAATTCATTTTTATTTGGTCCATTGTTTGAAATCATTTGTATAATGAGAAGCATACATTAAAATTTATATTTCTGACGCACAAAAATTTCTAAAACTTTACTTACGTGCACAAAACTTTGCGATGTATTTCTTGACTGAAAGTATACTCTGTTATTCACTAGAGATAGTACGAACGAACACTAAAGGAATATACTCAAATTCTGTTCTCACAGCTTGTCGCGCATGTACTTAATTGAAACTCCAGTTTTGTTTTATCTAACTGTAACTAATGCTTTTCAAAATACATAAAATTATAAAAGAAATAAAAATTGATCATTAAGTAAAACACAATCAAAGATATTAATTTGTCTTCGAATAAAAATAAAATCATAAATAATGTATATTAAATAAGTTTTCATAGACAACGAATTAAAGATTTAACAAGAATTTATCACAATATTGAAAAAAAAATTAATTTCACTTTTTATTTTGATATTCAACTGCAGTAATGAGAAGCGATTTCAACCTTGTAAGTTCAATACAAAGAAAAGAATCGCTAAAATAGAAGTATTTTATTTGATCCTTTCTATTTCCTAGTAGAAAATGATTGAGTATATGTGAAAAATGTGTAAATACATTTTTTCTATTCTTTGTATAAGTTTATTATTAAAATATTAATAGGTTAAAGTAATGTTTTTCAATTTTGCACTTAGTAAAAGAATAGTAGATTATTTTACTAGGAGTTAAACAATAAAGTGTTGAGCTTAAAAGTTTGCTGGCGAGGTGTTAGCCGAGACAGCAAATTAAGCGAAACAATTATATTTTTTTAACTCCAAGTGAAATATATTATTTTTACTATAAAATTTAATAAGACTATAAATAAAATATTACTTGATTAATTTTGAACCAAAGCATATTTATATTCAATTTTTTAAAATTCATTCATAAATTTAAATTTGACTTTTTTTTCTTATGTAGGTAGGTATATTAATTTCTTGTTATTTATAATTTTAGTTTTAATAACAACTAATTATGCAAATAAAAACTATTCAAAACATAAATTAAAATAAAAAGAAAATGTATTGAAAAAAATGTTACGACAGACTTAACATCTTCTAGATAACATAAACAAAAAAATTTATAACAAGTTTGGAAAAATGGAAATCGTCCTTATAGAACGACCGTATATTTCTTGGGCAGTTTTAATCGTAAGAACTCGTACTCGACCATTAACACCAGGGTGAACTTTAATGACTCTATCCAATTTCCAGAAATAAAGATTTGTTGTTTTCGTGAACAAAACTACATTTAAATTTGGTACTTTCTTCGTCCATTTGTTACAAACAGTGCGAGTCAAAAGTCCTAAGTAAATTCGTTAACAAAACGGATGATTTTTCAGCAAAATCCTCTGATACGTCGATTTTATTTTTCAAAAAGATATCTTTTTCGGTGAAATATTTTGTTTCAATGTTTTCTTGTTTTCCAGCAATGACGTCACCATATTTTTTTTTAATGGTAACCCTAGTTTTTTTCACCGAAAATGAAAAATCAAGTGACCCTTTAAATAGAAATGTTAAAATTTTGACAGGTCCCATAAGATAAGAAATTTTCGAAAAAATATTTTTGTTCAAAAAATAATTTTTTTTCGAAATTGGTTGTTCAAAAATGAAAAATACTGTTAGCAAGTACTTTTTGAATACTAAATTGTTTATACAATTTAGAAAAAAACACAGATTAAATTAAGTGTTCAAACTGCCTTCCTCTCACTTCTTGACAATAACCTAAACTGACTTTGAAATTCTCGAAGTACCTTTTCAACAACTTCATTAATTATTTTTGTCAAAGAATAATTTTTTTTATTTTAAAAACTTGTCCTTTTTAGGGACCCTTCGGGGTTAGAGATTGTGGTTTAAACATTCAAACTTTTTCGAAGAACTTGGCTTTTTTTCGTAGAACTGGCCGACGTTTTGATCCTCAAGCGAGAGCTTTTACAAAGCTGAAATTTTTTATTTGAATCAAAAGGATTATAAGTAAATACGTCACTTCACAATTTAAAAATTGTTTAATTAATCATTATTTTAATTAAATTATCCTAAGAACTACTAAGATATGTAACTTTCAACTAGTAAACAACACTACACAAACTTGCAAAAATTGAGAATGTTTTTCAAATTATGTAAAAGTTTTACATTAAATTTTTAATATTATAAAATAAAAATTTTTATAAAACTTTTTAAAAACACTGACCTTTGTTCAATAAAAGTTGATAGTCACAAACTTACAAAAAATACATTTAACATCCATAAATAAATAGATAGACGTCACAATAATTAAAAATAACATAATATAATAATAGTATCATTTCTGATATGTCTTTTTTTAAAATTTTGTTCAATATCTAAAATAATTAGTTTTTTTAATTAAATGTATGTCCCGTGTTTTTTGATGTGTAAAAAGTCCCTTATCTTCTGTTTTTTTGTTACAATTGTATTGATGCTGTTTCATTCTGCAACTTAGTTTTTGTTTGGTTTGTCCAATGTAGTATCCGAAAAAATTACTATAAATCTTATTGACAACATTAGATTTTTCGAGTATGTTTGTTTTGTCTTTTAAACGTGAGTAGATATTATTGTATATGGTGTTTTTGTTATACAGGACTATTTTTTATTTGTTTGGTTTTCAGTACATTAATTATTTTTGGGCTGAGTGTAGGTATATTAATAATTTTTTTGTATGTAGTTATTTGTTGTTCGTCATTATTTGAGTAAATTGTTAGAATTGTTGTTGGAGTTGCGACGTCATTGATAAAGATATTGAATTATAGGGGGCCAAGAACAGAGCCATGGGGTACGCCCGAAGGGACACTTGAGACAAGCGACAGGAAGCCAAGCAGCTCAAAAAATTGGGTTCTATCAGATAGGTAACTCTTGAGTAATTGTACTAAGTTGTTACTCAAACCAAAAGCGTGTAGCTTCGAAATGAGAATCTCATGGTTCAACCGATTGAAAGCCTTACTAAAATCGATATACACAACGTCGACCTAGAAACCAGAATCCAAAGATTCAGCAAGAAACTGGTGCATAACAGTTAAATTGTTAATTGTGGAACGCTCTCTAATAAAGCCGTGTTGACAGCTGTGAAGCTTTTGGGAGATCCTAGAAGCGATGTGGTTATATAAGCAAAATTTGAAAAGTTTTGAGAAGTTACAGAGAAGCGCCATGGGGGATAGTTAAGAACATTGGGTCTGTCGCCTTTTTTATGGACGGGAACAATTTGAGCAGATTTCCAATCAACAGGAAAGCGTCTGTGTTGAAGGATCAGATTGTATATGTGAGTAACGGCGTCGACAGCACAGAAATGCAGTCTCGCAAGAAGAAGGCAGGGATGAGATCAGTGCCTGCGGTAAGTGTGGGTTTAATCTTTTTTATAGCAAAAAGCAGATTATACTCGACGAAATGTTTAGGCAAAGAGATCACGTCAACAACCTGATGTTGAGGTACAAAAGAGTAGTGGGCATGTACGTCGCTAAAGCAGCTACTAAAATAAGAAACAAAAAGTTGACATCATTTTGGCCGTCACTGTGAGCACCAAAGTAAGTCATATTAGAAGGTATACCGGAGGAATTACGGACTAGATTAATGTAAGACCAGAAATGATTAGGGTTAGACCTAATATCGGTCTCAATACGTCTCAAGAATCATTTATGAGAAGTCTGAATATCAGTCTTTATCTTGCTGCGCAGCAGTCTAAACCGATGAAAAGAAGTAGGGTCATTAGATGATTTAGAATTCCGCCAGAGAGAGTACTTCAGCTTGATATCAGAGATGATAGCATTAGAAAACCATGGCGGATATTTTGTTCTGGATTTCGGAAAGGACTTAGGGATAAACGCATTGAATGAGTTATAGATAACAAAATATAGTTTCTGTAAAGAAGAATCAACGGAGGAGTCTGTCAAGATAGGGGTCCATGATAGGGAAGAAAGATGTTCATATAAGGAGGTGTAGTTACCTTTTCTAAAGTTGTAGGACAAATAAAGATTATTTCTATCAAGTTTGTGGAAATTGCCAGGTAAGCTGCGGGAAAATCTTATGAGAAGGTAGGATGATAGAGGTCCTCGTCAACTATTGGATTAATGAATTTGACAAGATAATTATTATTTATAAATATGTTTTTAGCAGTCGTTTGTGAAAAGGCCAGTTCTACGAAAAAGTTTGAATTTTTAAACCACAACCTCCAACCCCGAAGGGTCCCTAAAAAGTTTTTAAATTCAATTACAAATTGGAGGAAATAATTTAAATTTCTTTTATCTTTTTGCTTTGATACTAAGATGGTAAAGTTAATTGAAAAAATAATGGTGACGTCATTGTTGGAAAACAAAACCACAGAAACAAAATTTTAACAGAAAAAGGTGTCATTTTTCAAATAAAATCGACGTGTCCGAGGATTTTGCTGAAAAATGGTCCGTTTTTTAACGAATTTACTTAAGACTTTTAACTCGCACTGTGTTTGTAGTGCGTCTAATTATTCGGACTTTTTTTTTTTTTTTTTTTTTTTTTTTTTTTTTTTTTTTTTTTTTTTTTTTTTTTTTTTTTTTTTTTTTTTTTTTTTTTTTTTTTTTTTTTTTTTTTTTTTTTTTTTTTTTTTTTTTTTTTTTTTTTTTTTTTTTTTTTTTTTTTTTTTTTTTTTTTTTTTTTTTTTTTTTTTTTTTTTTTTTTTTTTTTTTTTTTTTTTTTTTTTTTTTTTTTTTTTTTTTTTTTTTTTTTTTTTTTTTTTTTTTTTTTTTTTTTTTTTTTTTTTTTTTTTTTTTTTTTTTTTTTTTTTTTTAAAATTTTAAAAAAATTTTTTTTTTTTTTTTTTTTTTTTTTTTTTTTTTTTTTTTTTTTTTTTTTTTTTTTTTTAATTTTTTTTTTTTTTTTTTTTTTTTTTTTTTTTTTTTTTTTTTTTTTTTTTTTTTTTTTTTTTTTTTTTTTTTTTTTTTTTTTTTTTTTTTTTTTTTTTTTTTTTTTTTTTTTTTTTTTTTTTTTTTTTTTTTTTTTTTTTTTTTTTTTTTTTTTTTTTTTTTTTTTTTTTTTTTTTTTTTTTTTTTTTTTTTTTTTTTTTTTTTTTTTTTTTTTTTTTTTTTTTTTTTTTTTTTTTTTTTTTTTTTTTTTTTTTTTTTTTTTTTTTTTTTTTTTTTTTTTTTTTTTTTTTTTTTTTTTTTTTTTTTTTTTTTATTTTTTTTTTTTTTTTTTTTTTTTTTTTTCTTTTCCCGGTTTTAACAATTGTATCTAAATTTTAAGGATTGTTTAAGTCGTATTGGTGCAATCGGCCATTAGTGATGTCAATAAAAATCGCTTGTGAAGAAAAAATATATTAATGTGATCATTATAAGTTAGACGTAGATAAATAAGACATCGTAGTAATGTTCACCGATGGTAATTTGATATCAAATGAACCCAATGGTAAAAAAAAATTAAATTATTAACAAAAGAACAAAATTTTGGAAAACTAAAGAAAAATATGAAAATTTTTAGAAAGGAATGAAGGAAATAAATGGCTAATAATGAAAAAAAATTGAATAGAATGATAATGAAAAATGATATAACGATAAGTATATATTTATTACTGTAGAGCTGATCTAGTGCTTTTCTGCTGCACTCATCAAAGAAGAACCAATAATTTAAATTTAATTATGAAGTTGATAATAATACAAATAAAAATATTGAAATAATAATTATAATAGAAGAAGAAAATAAATGAATAGTAGAAAATGTAAATATGAAAAAAGAAGTAGGATAAGCAAAAGATGAAAACTAAGTGTATGTGGCATCTCGACTATTGGTGACCAAAGTTAAAGATTGATTACTCCATTTGATTATACGCTAAAAACTGCACAAGAAATGTCTTTACACTTTTTCCTGAATTTTTATCAACAAATGAGATATGGAACCCTATCAAAATTTGGAAAAATTCAATTTTGGACCCTGCATCAAAAATGAAAAAAGATACCAAATTATTGTTTTCGCTGTTTAATTTCTCTCAAAAAGTTGGCCTAATGCTACTTGAACAGTTTTGCTCTAACAGTAATAGTTACTGAAATACCTTGCAATCCCATCGAAATCGGTCCACTCCGTACATCATTTTATACTGGACACACTGTATATATAATGGGACAGCAAAATATATACCGGGTGTCTAAAATAAGGTTCCCTACCCTCTTAACTAAGAAATTACAAACTACAGAAAAAAAGTTGAATAAAGAAGTTGCATAGTTTCATCCAGATTTTAAAATTTTTTAATTTTTCATATATACAGGGCATTCTTGGATTTTCCAAAAAATCTAGATATATTTCGTATATAATGTCCTAACCATTTCTGACAAATCTTATTTATTTCAAAAATAATAATTAACGGTTTTTTCTATAAAGGAGTCTTAATTGTTTAATTGAGGATGAATTCTTTGTAGAAGGGAGCCTCTTGAGTGTTAAATAGATATTTTGGATGTAAATTAATACTGGTCGAGCAAAAATGAAGTACAAAAATTAAGTTGTAAAAAATGTAAAAGTCAATTTTTTTCAAATTGAAACTTCTTATGTTTATAATTTTATCTGTTTTGACATTAAAATTAATGTGACTTTGTAAAGGGTTGTTTATTTCAAAAATTTATAGTTTTTGAAATAATTGGCAATTTAACACTGGTGTGTTATAGTATAAGAAGATGGATAAGATTTGAAATCTCTTAATACAAGTAAGATTATAAACTATTACATAACATCTGTAACTGTTACATTTACATTACAAATTTAAGAATAAATAAATAAAATTCCAAAAGTTAAAGTAAGTGTTCCATATGACTCTCATATTCAGAGATACAAGTTATATACAAGTTGTTCTAAGTTAAGTTTTCACCATTGCTAACTTCGTTATTATTGGAGCTACAAAGTCGGTTAAATTAGAAAACTAGTAGTATTTTTCCTGCTGATTACAATGGTAACAACAGAAAAATAATTGAATTTCAACTCTTTTAGATATTCAAGAAAATAATATTTTTTTTAATAGAACACCCTGTATATTTTACTGCAGTTTAATTAAAAATGTAATTGTAAACAAAAAAGCACCCAGGGGCGTGTTTCCAAGTTGTAGAATTCAAAATAGCTTTGACGTTAACACCTCTCGTTGAGAAATCTGCTGGATTCTGTATGCCTAAACAATGATGCCATACACCTAGGGTGAGTTAGCCTTTCCTCTTATCCAAAGAAGAGTAATCTTAGAATTAGTCCAAAAGGTGTTGTAGTTTATTTGTACGTTAATATTTGACAATATAAAATGCTGCAATCGAGCAGCACATACACTTCTGCCGTTAGTTCTAGTGTAGGCGAAGTCTCAGGCTCTTGTCTCCATTGTCTTTTATAGGTGCTACTATATTTTTAGCCATAACAAATTCATAATTTACTTCAACATAAATATTTACTACTCGGACATATTTCTTATCCTTAAGAATGAAAATTCTATCAAACTTGATATTTCAGAGCACCATTTTACGAAGTCATTAGCCAAAGTATTCGATAAAGGAGAATCACAATCTAATTTTTCTCTCCAATATTTTGCCAATAATATTTTGCTTTTTATCACAAACGGACTTAAGAATCGTAATGAATCAAAAATCTTTGACGTCGTTTGTAACACGCTCCTTTTAGTTATGTTGTCGACAGCTACTACCAAATCATCAACACAAAATGATGAAACTGAAACATCAGTAGTACTTTTGAGTTCTTCAGATTGTGACTGAAAATGGTTCTTGAGCGTAACTACCAAAAGAAAAGGACTGCCGGTTAGACCAAACGTTACTAGTTTAATGCGAAATATAGCAATATTTAGTAAATTACATGGATCAGTAATTATTTCTACATACCGTAAAAAGCTGAGAGCATCTCGATCACGATTCGTAACTTCAATTTGTAAAAACGCCTTCTCTATATTTGAAATTAGGCGATTTTTCCAAATTTGAATTTCAAAAACACTCTGAAGAGATGGGATACTAAATTTTTGCCTTGCAATAGAACATCATTTAATGAAGGTAAACCAGGCGAGTGAGCAGACGCATAATACGATCCTCAATTTTGTTGTATCCTTATCTTCTCTATACGCGGCTCGATGTGACATAAAATATTGACAGATTGAATTACGTATTTTTTCAGACAACTCCGCACATCCATTATGTATATATTCGCATAGCGCAGTGTCATATTCGTTCAAATTATTACTAATTCTTTTAATTTGAATCAAGACACACATTTGTCTGCCTCGAACACTTTTAAAACAATGAATTTCACCATGATCTCAAAGTTTTCTGGTGATATACCAATACTTTCAAGAGTTTGTCAAGCTCATCATTTGTGTGAACAGCAACCTTATACTGTTCCCAAAAGGCAGGTCACGTGTGTTACTCACCATTAAACTTAATTCATTCTAACTTACATAATCTCATCGTTCTTTTCTTACTTAGCTTCCTTGTTGCTTGGCTGTGAATGCTCCATTATCTCAACTCCATCAGTAGCTGCAAACCGTCCATTCTTCTCTAATCGGTTTATCTCAAGTTTCAGTTTGGCAATAACTTTTGAAGGTTTACTTTTGTATTCCAAAATGTTTCACCCTCAGACTCTACGTGATCAGCAGATATTTTATTGTTACATTCCTTATTGATCACATTCAATGATTCATTTGCAGACTGAATTCGCTAGATTAAAACAACAACTTCTTTTACATTGAATATTTTAGCTTTTAATAATAGTACCTATAGTTAACTGCCCACAATACGTCTTCTTTAGAACGTTATTCATAGTTAATTAGGTTTCGGCACCAAAATGTAAAAATTACGTTTAATTAAATGTTGTATTGTAACTTGAGTTTTTGTACAGTGTGGTTTACGTTAAATATTTTTTGATAAATTAGAACTAAAAAAAAAACAACAAAACAACGGTAAATTTATTTTTAATTTTCCACGCATTTCTAAACTTTGACTGCCTCTTTTCTATGCGCAACATAGGCCCCTATGTCATATAAAGGTTTTAGCCTTGATAAAGTCCTCATACGTCGGGGCGAAATGTCGGCAAAATCTGGCAATAACAAGCAGTTGCTTTATTATACCTCCACAAAAATGAAGGATGCTAAAAAGGAAAATCAAATGGTAATTAACCTTAATTGGGTATAATGCTAACTGTCACAAGCAGACATTAAATATTTTCTGCTCATTGTATTACTAGATCCAATCAACTTTTAACAACGAGCTAATATAACAAAATGTTTCACATAAAATTAGTGTACTATGGAAATGTTTTATCGACTAATAATAGGTACCCGTAGTTAAGCCAATATCGGACCAAAGTCGTATTGGTGCTTAGGTAATTATGTCACTATTCAACAGTTATTAACCATACAATGTAAAACAATAAATGTCAACAAGAATATGTTGGATAACTACGTGATCTCGGATTCAAAGGTCACCCGTTTTTAATAATATTTTTATGCTTATTGGAAATTTTATTTAATTTAAATTATTTCTTGATACCTATATTTTATATTACATTTTCATACTTATATGCAAGGACCCTGTTATGATCTATTAACTAAAATTAATTACATTACAATAGTTATTTTTGCATGTTGATAATTTTATACATATTATTGAGTGTAATCTCAATTGAGTTTACAACAGTTAAGACAATTAATTTAAATATACGTAGGTGTTATCGGTTGATCATAATTCATAATTAAATTATGTTGAATATAATCAATATCTATAAATAGTATTACGAAACGACAAGAATATTAAGTTTGTATGATATCTTCTACCTATTATAGGCATGATTTGTTTCTTGGAGATCAAAGATAAATATTAATCAGGAATGCACATAGAAATGAGCTAAAACAAGCAACTATAGCTGATTTAAATTTAATAGCTTTGAAAATATTATACTCCATTCAAACCACCAACGGTTATACGTCATTAAAAAAAGTTACTGAATAGTGATGTCATGCACAGCTTTGTCATGCATATGTCGAATCCATATGCTGTTATAGAACATTTCATGAAACGCATATCCAGCACCTGAAATGCTGAAATAAGTTTATTTTGCAGCAAAGGGATAGAAATATTGTCCATTTCGTGAAACGGAAGCTTTCGTTTTCCAGATGATGGAATGATTCGGTTTTACAGCATCTGGACCCGCACGATTTCAATTTCTAGTCGTTAATAAGACGTGGTTGAAAGAGGCAGTAACGCAGGCCAAGTAAATCTCAAATAATCTCAAATTATGTTTATAGTGTACAGTGGCGTTATACTGCGGAATGAATAAAATTAAATAATCCTACAAAAAATACACTTCCCGCTTATTGATATGCTAATACTTTATTCACATATAAAAATTTATTTTAAATCAATGAAAATTAAACTAAGTATTTGAAAAATTGTAAAGCAAATAAATGCGAAGTAACCTAGTTTCAAGTTTTATTTGGTAAAATCTGTTCAAGAACCCATTGTAACAAAGCACAACCACTATACACAAAACCAGGCATGCTTGACAAACCAATAACGGTTTAAGAAATGGTACAATAACATTATTGTTCTTAGGCTTTATTCGAAAAAAACCATGCGGTAACGATTATGCTTACAATTCAATTCCTTTCCATTTATTCTTTGTAATAATATACATAAATAAAACATTCGATTTCCTACAAATTAAAACCAAACTCCATATATATCCTTTCCTTTCCCTTTTCTTAATTCCAAAAACTATACAATACAAAAACTTTATCCCCATATTAATATTACCAAAAATTTTCTTAAATTACACTTTACATATATTTTTTTTTTCACATTTTCTTCTCTTTTCCGTATCACTTCTTTCATCCATTCTATTCCTTGTCCATTCTCCCCTAATAGTATCCTTCTCTCTCTCTCTATTCGGACCGCAGTTCCCCACAATTTTCTTTTAAATGTTTAATATTCTCCCACCCGTCGCCACACATCCTACATATTCTCTCCTCATCATTCCTCCAGTACATATTCTCTCTTTCCTCATTCCTGCATCTAAACCTAGCTATGATTCTTTTTTCTTTTATACTTCTTTTTTCTCTCAGATATCCTAGTATTCCTTCCGTACTTAACTTTCTGTACTTTGCATTGTATCTTCCCTCTTCTATCTTCGCACACCTTTCTTGTATCTGTATATCTTTATCTATTCTTATCACTTCCTTTTCCATTCTTCTCTCCTATCTTCTTTTTGTGTTAATCTCCTCTCTCGAGTACTCACCTTTTCATAATAATGTTTCCTGTCCTTTTCACCGTATTTATTTAAATATTTCTCTACTTCCTTCCAACATTCCTTTAGTATCTCATTTCCCTCCCTGTCTCTTATCCTTTCTTCAAATCTCACTGCCAATTTTCCTGTCCAAATCCTAATTTTATCTATTTTACTTCTTCTTCTATTATATATCCTGGTGTTCCTTTTCACAATCTCAACGTCCATTTCCAATATTTTAATTGAATCTTCTCCAGTTTTTTCCATTCTTTCCATCCCCATATTTCCGCCCCATACAATAATACACTCCTTACCAACTTCTCAAACAACCATCTTCTTCAACATCTTTTCCAAAACCCTATCCCCCATACCTGACTCAATACCTTGTTCCCTTTCTGTTCTAATTCCCTTATATGCCCCTCATCCTTATTATTATAACTAAAATTATACCCAAGATACTTGTATTTGTCTACTGTTTGTATTTCTTCTTGCCCCCATAACCATCTCTTTTTATTTCTCTCTCTTTTTTCTTTTTAAACACCATTATTTTAGTTTTTTCCGCATTTGCTTCAAGCTTTTCTTTTTCATTCACACCTCTTCTAAATCACTAATATATATTGCAAATAAACTTGCACTCAACGCACACCCCTATCTAAGTCCCTTAGTTACGAGGATGTATTGATATCTAGTTAGCCTAGACTAGTTCCTTGCATAAACAAAATATTGCGTTACCATAGCAACAAACAATAACTTATTAGAAGTGTCAGTGTAAAGTTTGACGTCAAAAAAGTAAACCAGAGTCACACAATAAATTAAATGAAAAAGATTCCACCGAAATTGTGAAAATCGAAAAATTGGAGTATCGAGCCATCATCAAGTACCTGTATTTAAAAGGGTTAAGAGGTAAGCAGATTTACGAAGATATGCTTAATACCCTTGGTGATCAATGTCCTTCGTATGCGACCGTCAAAAATTGGAATGCAAGCTTCAAAAGAGGTAAATTTTCCATTGAAGATGATGACCGATCGGGAAAGCCAGTTTCTGTGTCAGTCCCCGAAAATATCGATGCAGTTCATGACATGATTTTATCAGACCGTCGAATTGGGCTAAAACGGATATCTGAAGCACTGAATATTTCATACAAACGCGTTCATCATATGGTTCACGTCAATTTGGACATGAGAAAAATTGCTGCAAAATGGATCCCCAAATGTTTGAATGTTGACCAAAAGCGTGCAAGAGTATTGTTACTATGGATGAGACTTGAGTACATTTGTACGATCCAGAAACAAAGCAACAATCGATGTAATGGCGACACTCTGGTTCTCCAAGACCTAAGAAGTTTCGTGTCCAAAAATCTGCTAGAAAAGTTCTTGCTTCAGTTTTTTGGGATTGCCATAGAGTAATCATGATTGATTTTTTGGATAAGGGTAGAACAATAACTGGAGATTACTATTCGACATTACTGACCACTCTACGGGAAAATATTAAAGAGAAAAGACGCGGAAAGCTATCCAAAGGTGTTTTGTTTTTGCAGGACAACGCCCTGCACACAAATCTCATGTTGCCATGCAAAAATTCGTGATTTAGGGTTTGAATTACTAGAACACCCCCTTATTCACCCGATTTGGCTCCGTCCGACTATCACCTCTTTCCTCAACTGAAAAAAAGTTTAAAAGGTCGTACATTTTCTTCCAACAAGGAGGTAATAGAAGCTGTGGAGGTCTGGTTTGCAGAGCAAGAAGAAACATTTTTTTTGAAAGGTCTAGAAACGTTGCAGGTTCGCTGTAATAAATGTATCCAATTAAGAGGAGAATATGTTGAGTAATAAAATATTTTGACATTGAAATTTTGTTTGGTTCTATAGTAGTCTAAGAATTTTTCAATATATCCTCGTATGCTTACAAAAACATCAATCTGCGAACCTGAAAGGATATTCCAGTTTGAGTACTTTTTTTGATAGGCCAATTAATATGCGGCATTTGTTCAAGGTGAAACCAGTACGTATAAAATAACAAAATATCATTGAGTGAGTTGTTTTTATCAGACAAAGAATGATAAGAAATTAAAAGAATATGGTTCAAGAGATTGTTTAAAGCCTGACGCGAAGCGCAGGGTTTTTTATTTCTCGAGGCATACAACCTTTTATTTTATTTTATATAATTTTTTTTTAAATAATCGGAAAACAGTTGGCTCTTTTGCACAAATTATTTAAGCGCGAATTGCTTTATTTTGTAATGGTCGCTGTGTGTCAGGGTTATGTTCATTGTTTATCACTTTTGCAAATAACAAAATGGAATTTATACAAGCTGAAAACGTTTATTCCAAAGAAATCCTTTAAGATTATAAAGCTCCGCAGAAAATACTTATTATAATTAATATAGTTATAACAAAAATCAATAATTAGCATAAAAAGGAGCATCAATTTTATTTAACTTATTTTTGAGTTGCTTTTTTAAACTGTCGGCACTAGTACTGTAAAAGTTAAGGTTAAAATGCAAATTTGCTGATTCCATAAACCGTTGGAGAGGAGAATTTAGAAGATAGGAAGTTTTACAGAACCTTACTGAAAATTGTGAAGTGTTACGAAGAGTTTTGATCGGTACATTAAAATCGATTTGATGCAGAAGATGAGAACAATCTAAAACGTCATGAACCAGTTTCTGAAAAAATACCATATCCAAAAGTATTCTGCGAGAGTTTAAAGTATTTATATTTAAAAATGAAAGTATTTCAGAGTAGTTTGATAATGTAATTCCAGCTTTATATGCAATAAATCTAAGAAATCTACGTTGAACTTTTCTAATTTTAATATATATGTTGAATGATAAGGTGACCAAACTTGAGAACAATACTCCAAATGTGAACGTACTAATGAAACAAATAAAACTTTTAGAGTATCAACATTAGAGAACGTTTTTGTGCAACGAAAAATGAAACCCAATTCTTTAGTTGCTTTTAATCTAATGTGATTTATGTGTTCTTTGAATGATAAATCTCGAGAAAATATAACCCCTAAATCAGTAACAGAAACGCAATTTTGTAATGAGTGATTATCCAGAATATAGTCAAACTTTATGGGTTTAATAATGCGATGAAATGTAATTGACAAACACTTACTCAATTTTAGTTCCATGAAATTAATAGAACACCAATTAGAAAAAGCGTTAAGGTCTTCTTGAAGCTGAAAACAGTCGCCTACAGATCTGATTGTTTTAAAGATTTTCATGTCATCAGCGAAAAGAAGAATCTGGGAGTGTTTAAAAATATTTTTATTGTCGTTAATAAAGATTCAGAATAGCAAAGGAGCCAGATGAGCACCTTGTGGTACTCCTGAATGGACTAAAACATGATCAGAATAAAATTTTTTGTACTGGACTATTTGACGTCTGTTGGAATGTAGCTATCAATCCAAGAAAGTAAAGTACCACCAATACCTACGTTTTCAATTTTCTTTATTAAAATTTTATGGTTAACGCTGTCAAAAGCTTTTGAAAAGTCAGTATATATGACATCCAGCTGAGTATATTCATCAAAAGCTTGATATATAAAATTTTGAAAAACTAAGAGATTCGAGGTAGTCGAGCGATTTGGATAAAATCCATGCTGTTCTTCAATGATTGTTTGTTTTAATAACGGAAACATATTATTAGCAATAATTTTTTGAAACAGTTTTGGAATTTCAGATATCTTTGAGATAGGTCTGTACTTAGTGATATCGGTTTCATCTTTACTCTTGTGAACTGGTACAACATAAGTTAATATCCATGTATCCGGAAAAATTCCACTATTTAAAGATTTAGAGAACAATATTTGAATTGAATATGGACCATGATTTATTTTTTCGGGTAAATCTTTTAATTCCATCATAATTTGATTAACGTCGATATTAATGTAATTTAAATTAACATTGTTTTTGGAAATAATTTCTTTTTGGTAATAATTCTTATTATTTGCCTTATAAACAGAACCAAAATGTTTGGCAAAGAGATTTACAGTTTCCTGCCCATTAGTACTGACTGACGAACCAAGGCTCATTTCAGGGGTAAATGATTATCTTTCTTTTGATATTTTATGTATGACCAAAAGTACTTAGGATCGTTTTTGATTTTTTATTGTACATCATTAATATGTAATTTAAAGCACTGAGTACAAAGGGTTTTGCATTGACTTCGTAATTTTGAGAATTCATTATTATAAGTGAGACCATTTGTAGATTTATATAACTTATGGTAGATATGTTTAGTTTTAATTAGATTTCTGCAAAACACTAGAATACCAGGGAGGAAACTTTTTATTATAATTTGATGTACGTTTTATGGGTATGTAATAGCTAGAACCAAAATTTAAGATATTATAGGAAGAGTTTACAGCATCATTAATGCTTAACGGTAGAAGAAATTCCCAGGTTATGGTGGACAAGTAGAAATTAAGATCTAAGTAATTGCCGTTACGGAAGTCATAATAATAATGATCAAAATTTAAAAATGAAGATGTAAATAAAAATTCAAATGATACAGTTAACGGTGGATGATATTTATCTTCCAAAACTAATGCTTCCAAACTACGCTCCACAAAGGTAGTGGTGTTAGTACTAAAAACTAAGTCTAGCATTCTATCATCACAGTTCTTAATAGAATTAAGTTGAAACATATTATACAGATTTAAATTTTCACAAAACTTTTCAACACAGATTAAGTTTTTGCCATTCACTAAGAGGATGTTGTCTTCAGAAGTATTCCAAACTAAGTGTGGCAAATTCCAGTTACCCATTAATAAGAGGTCGGCATTTAAATATGATTTTATGATATCATCCATCGTACTACTTAATTTGTCGTAATAGTCTGTACTGCTGTTTGGCGGAGAGTAGAAGCAACCAAGAATAATATTTTTATAACCAACATTGCATAGAACAAATAATTGCTCAGGTTTTACTGCATTTTATAATAAGTATGTGGCTTGAAAACACAATGGCAAGTGTAGTTCGCAACCGGTGGAGAAGGACATCTTTTGAAAAATGCCCAAAATGATTGCCGAATTTCTTAAATAACCGAATGCGAATAAATACAGAGGTCATTGTTTTCGAAGAAGAGACAATTGGGTGGATGGCGATCCGACAGAGTAGCATGTAGAAAATTATTTTCAAAACAAGATTCGAATTGCTCAAAGCATCAGTTGTGGTGAAGGAACTTCATAAGCATATTACAAACACAGGAAGGATCTGTTTCACTTGGAGTTGGTGCATGTGATGTGAAGATTATTAATCTAACAAACTGTACTTACTATTTTCTTAATTTTTTTTTAAATTTTAATGTTAATGAATGTTCAACAACAACGTCTATTTTCTAGGTTTCATGCCCACTAGGATATGACAATTTCATTGACGTTTAGTAATTTTTTTAAAATATCCGTGCCATAAAGACCGAATTACGCCCACATTTGAGTGCTTATAAAGACGATTGTGATGTCAAAATAAAATAAAAAACCATAATAAACTTAAAAAAATGTACTGGATCTGAGTTAAATCCCTAAATAATACTTAACGTAAGGTAAAGGTTTCCTACTTATTAACGCAACTAAGACTATTATGACAATGGTTTGTACACAATTTCTTAGATTTAAAACATATACATTTTTTGTTTTTGCACTGCTGCTTTTAGGTTTGCACGTACACTTTGCAATTTCTAGTCCATCAGAACTCCGTGCTACTGCTTCCCATAATGAGAGTTGTTTCGGGAAGTCTACATTTGCGAATGTTAGAAAATTTGATGAAGAACGTTGTAGGGCAGTCCAATCTAACTCTAACTTTATTTTGATCTTTATTTTTTATTTCTTCCTTAAGATGGGTATTAGTTGGTGAATCAACGATTGCTGTAGGTTAATTTTTAACAAGGAAATTTTAATTTTAGTTGGAATTTGAGATTCAGTTCCTATATCTGTCGACTTCTCCAATGTTCAATCGCAATCAGTCTCAGATTTATGAAGTAAGGTTTGCGTACCTTCTTCAGTTAATCAAGGTTCCAAGATTATTTGGAAAAATTACTGGAAGTGAATTTTATGTGTGGATCATGCCTAAAAAAAGCCTTCTAGAGTGATCGGCTAATAATTTAATGGTGTAAACTATTTAATAATAATAATAATAGCAATAATAGTAATAGTAAGTATTTATTCTGTACATTTGTATTTGTGGCAATCAAATGGACGCATTCGGTAATCATGAATTTTCTTGCTCTAAGGTCATTGGAAAATGGTCACAACACTCTCCCTGATTGACATCATTAAGAAGGCCTTCTATTTTAGAGCCTACCGGGATGATAGAAAGAAAACCGACGGAATGACGTGATCAAGAGGATAGTCTATCATTTGGGATGCAACAATCATATATTAGTATTTCTTCAAAATGACCTGAGAATGCGGCAAGACGAAAGTACAGGAAATACCACATCTTAGGCGGTTCGCATACCGAAGCAATACGCAACCATAACGGACAACCAGCAATAAGCAATATTACTTATTTTACACTTATTATATCTGAACTCATACACCTACGCAACATGACATCGCTATGGGCTATCTAGAGCAATTTGTATTGCTAGCAACACGACGTGCATGCTGAAAAGCGATAAGGTTGCTTCTAGTTTAGCAACAATTAGGTGAATTTGTCTACACACAAAATTATAGTTTGAAACATGTCGGACGATACACATTCAATATTAAATTTGTGAGAATAGTACATACAGTAATCTAGTAAAAAGGTTGTTGTGGAGAAGGCTTGGGATGAAATTGCAAGCAAATTAAAATTATCTGATAAGTAGCAAATATTTATTATTTTTTAAGATAATATTGATTACAAGATATATATAAATATAGATTTCAAGTAATCACGTAATTCATAAGGAGACTACTTAATAGGTTGTATTACATAAGCTGATGAATTTCTATCACTGTGGTTATCTTTCACAATCAGTGGAATCGATAATCTACCCTCTGTGATATTTATAAAACTATGAAGAACACAAACACTTTTAATTACTGAAATCTCTGTATCCTCTAGACATAATATTGGCTAATTTTAAATTTGGATGTTAGCATTCCGAATGCACATTCTTTTTTTCGCCCATCTTAATAGTTTGTAGCTAAATATTCTTTTTTTATTATCAAGTTCTCTTTGTGGGTATAGTCGCATTTTTCCTTGTTCAGTAATCTTCCAAGAGTGGAAGACCGGAAGACTGCACCGTTAATCATTCTACCTACTTCATCGACATCAACGGTAAGAAATATTCCATCAGTATTTGCGCAGGTGATCAGTACCGCAGAAAAAAGCTCTTTTAATTATAATAGTGCGATCCGGTCCTGTGAAATTTTTTAATTCGGCAACGCTTTCCATCGATTGAGCCGATGCAGTTTAAAAGATCCCATAGTACATTGTACATTCTTTCATTATTAATCCTATAGTAGTATTTCCTCTCATAAATATATGAGCGAGGGCTTGAAACTGGACCCTGTAACCAGATATCTGCGACAAAGTTGTGTAATTAGATTGCTGTTTAGGTTCTCAAAAATGCAAAGAAAACTAGAAAAGTCTTTTGAACGGCATATGCAAGAAGCATGAAAAAACCAGCATCAGGAAGCAGAGCTAAGAAAATTTAAGATTATTATTTGAAATATGTAATGAAGTTTATTACGCCGTTCATGAAATTCAAACTGCGACAAGGATATTTACCTAAAGAAACAGAGCCCAATTTGAATGAAGAGAACGATAATTAATCTGAAGCAGAGACAAATAATGATGATCATTCAGAATAAAAGGTTGCCGTTTTTAGATACTCTCTAGAGAAGGAACAGTTTTTAACAAGTTTGCTTCTAGGTCTAGAAACATTTACTGACTATCAAAAGACACAGTTTTGTATGACGGTTCATCCCAAAATAACACCATGGTAGTAACAATACCAACTCCTAGCTTTGTTGCAGTTACCCAACTCATTCCAATGTTTCAACTCATTCAAGTCACTTATTTTCAACAAAAGAATATGGAGAACAACCAACACATGTACAAACATAATGCGCTGAAATGGTATTTTAAATAATAATAATTTTATATTAAATCGAAAGATAATTATTTAGATTTGAAGTAAAGGTTTTTATTCAAATTAAAAGTAAACTTGGATGTAGAATTGAAAAATATTTTTAAAAACCGACCTGAATTAAGCAATTAAAATATTTTGTGTAAATAAAATTTCATTTAGTTGCAATAAAAAGCTTTGTAAACGTATAAATTAATTGAGGGGTAAAATAGGAGTATTGGATCCGTTTGGATAAAAGACATATGCAGACATAAAGTCTGTATACATGATAAAATGTGCAAATTTAGTTTGGAGACTTACAGGCGCGGGAAGACGGTAAAATTATCAACGCGAGTGTTGTGTAAAGGAAACGATTGATAAGCATGAACTGTAACAAAATTTTAAGGAAATCTTTTATTCAAGTGCAAATGCACTAGTGATATAAAAGTGGGAAAATTAAACGGAAAATTCGGAAATTCGTGGTTAAATTTGAAGGAAGAAAGATGTAGTCCAAAAAGTTTACAGTATCGGTAGTCGAAAATCGATTATTCAATTACAAATACAATCAAACGTAAACGTGTGTGTTTAAAAAGTGACAACGTTTTAAACATGAAAATTATTAAGAACATTAAATAAAGCAAATCGTTTAATAAATAAATTAAAGACGTGTTACCACCGAAGAATTTTACAAATCGGCGGAATTGTTTAACAATCCAGGTCAACGGACTTCAACAGTATTTTACAATACTGTTAATTTGTTTATGTATAAATATCTTTTTGATTTATGTGTTTGATTAAATTTAGTGTGTTAATACTTACATCTTTTAATTAGAACAGACTCAAATTTTACCCTTACAATTTATTAAAGAATCTTATTGTTAAAATTAACTATTTTGGATAATTTGGGGATCTTTTCAAACCACCGCAATTTTTTCAGAATGACAGAAACCTTTCTTTTGTAGATATTTAATTTAAAAATTGTAATGAATTTTTTTAGCTTTACTTTTCAATAAAATACTACGTTTTCAATGTAGTCTATTTAATATACCTTACCTTAGGGTAATTAACAGTTTCTCCTGTGGACTGATCCCATCGCTGTAGTTGGTTTCTTGTTAGGTACTATGAAGTTCTAACATCTCTACTAGTGTTGAAAAAGTATTTAGAGTCATCCGATAGCAGTTATGAAATTTTTAATTATTCAGCACATATGCGTGCTCCATGATTCTTGACCACTTGATATGATGGATGAATCCTTTATCGTTTTTGTTTCCTATTTTTCGTCTTCTTAAATACTGCCACAACATTACCACTTCGTCTTCATCATCAAACGACGGCATTTTGAATCAGCAATATTTTATTGCTATGGTGTGCGAGATACCATAAAATACATTCGTGTTACTTGTTGCCTATTGCTGGTTGTAAATGAATTAAAGTCGAAATTAATAGATATTATCGATGATAATCAATTATGTTTAAGTCAGATGATTAGCGATCCAAAGAGAAAATGCTGTCTGCATTCTTAAAGCCATCCCTCGATCGACGAAAATAGAGGACATCTTATTGTGATTTTTAAAAAACTATTCCTTGTTAACAGTGTTCTAGGAATCTTTTTCTTTTGTTTTTAAATCTTGAATTTTTTGACTTTAATAAATGATTAATTAATTTGAAAGGTGGACTAACAGAACATTTATGCTGAATACAATAGTAAATCGAAAATTATTTGTCTAACAGAACGAAATGTTCCAGTTACAAGACAATACCAAATTAAACGAAACATTTGATTTTAAACCACAAGTTTGAATGTCACTGTAATATAAACAAGTTGAAAATGCAAGGCATTGTCGCAACGAACTTCGTATTATCCAAATATGGAAAGAATGGCAAAGTTATAATTAGCGCCAATAGACCGTCATTGCTAACTTTCTATTATCCAAATATGTGCCACACATTGATTTTGGACATATTTGGATTTTTGAAATAAACTTAATTTCCCGAGGGCATCGGGTATCTGTTGCCCGATTTTATGGGGGATAGGATATTTCAACTCAGCTATGCCAGAGGAGTCTAAATATATGCCACACATTGATTTTGGACGTATTTGAAATTTTAATTTTTTCGACGGAATATCGCGGGGCTCGGCGTCCCCGTTGCCCGATTTTAATGCACATCAAAACTTAAGCTTTGGACACCAAGCTGAACCGATTGATGTATCACACAATGATGTCCGACCATTAGAAAGGCCTCGGACGGACGCACACACAGACGCACGGACGACAAATCGATTTCATAAACGAACGAAGTTCGTTGAAAATAACGATTTATTCAAAGTAGTTAGATTGTCTTGAATGTATAGGGCCGTAGCGTGTCATTCTGAACTTTTTTTAGTAATATTTAAGCATATTGTGAACGAGAAAAGTACTTTAACTGAAACCGAAATAAATCTTGCTCAACTGTCAAGGGCTACGTGATTTTACAACCTCGAAAGTATACTATTAATAACTTTCAAACCAAGTAGGGCTTAATTACAAAAGATCAAATTGATATTCAAAGATTTTTAATTCCGCACACCTCTTGTATACACAGCTAGATCGATCTTAACAGGTTCAAAAATTTCAAATTAACTGCGCTTCAAGTTTACTTTTCTTGTATACAGTTTGCTCTTCTTCGAGCCCTTCTAGGTGGAGGTGAATGAAACAACAACTCAATATGTTGTCAACGCCGACGTTTCGCCCTCTATGCGTTATTTGTCGTTTGTATCAAGTTGGGTTTGTTTGTTTGTCTTTTAATTAAATATCGTTTTTAGCCACAACTTATATATATATATATATATATATATATATATATATATATATATATGTATGACTGTTTTTGTTGTTTTTTTAATCCGTGTGTGACGTTTCCATCAATTGATGGTAATTGAGACTACCAACTTTTATCTGTTATGAGCCTTGATAAAGCCCTACGCATAGGGGGCGAAACGTCGGCGTTGACAACATATTGAGTTGTTGTTTCATTCACCTCCACCTAGAAGGGCTCGAGAAGAGCAAACTGTATACAAAATTTATAATTTTGGAGGAATACTCACCTGATTTACTTTTCTTTGCAACCACTTGTAACGCTAAAGTTTATTTAATTTTCTAATACCGATCTATGGACTCATTTCAGCTGTTATATCATAATTGTAATTGAGCTAATATTTTGCCACCACAAATTTTTAAATGTAGTTGACACGATTTCCGGAGGCTTTGTTTGCTTCGAGGCGCTTACATAAGCACTAAATGTCAATTTAGTGAATTAAAATCAAAATTAATATTGTCATTTACAAAGTGAGATTTAAAGCCCTTTTTAATTTTGGTTTTGTATACATAGTCATGGTTGACGGTAAATCCGGGTTTGTTGTGGCAGGACGACGACGATGGAAGCGAAGACGTGAAGTCATATCTAAATAATTCTTTTTCGAAATAATTTTTGATCGTCCAAACTTGTGATTATTAAAATTTTCGTTCCTTAGAAGGACTCCTTTAAGTGGAGATGAGGGAATAAAAACACAACGTCCTGGTTAAATGTTTCGCGCAGCAAGCGTGGGGTTTATCAAGCTTAATTTATTTGGTTGTGTAGGTCAAAAATTTAAATAAGATAACACACATAATTGAATGTGTGGTGGACAATTTTAAAATTTAAATAATTTAACATTTAATATTTTATAAATAAAATTTCACACGCTAATACAATATACACTAACAAACTATTTGTATTTAGACTTTCTGTACACTAAGTGACTTATTTTGATTCTTTGTTTTTTCACTAGCACACCAGATTTCAATAAACTAATTGGTAACACTTTCTCGACATTAAAGCACTTTTGCTTATTGATCAGTTGCGGCCTATACCAATAATCAATACTTATATTATACCAGATTTTGCAATTGTAATTTTTGTTGAATTTACATATAAACTAATGAAGTAATTATTAAAAAGTAAAGGGCTGCATATTTACAATGTGAAAGCTTGCGTTTCGGTTTTCTACATTGAACGTGTAAGTTAATATTGCAACTTTGCGTAAACTTGTGTAATTAAATTTTGCTTGCAATTTGTAACATACTTTGTTATATGTATGTTTGGGAATACTATAAATTATTAAAGGACTAAATAATAAAATATTTTGAACAGAGTACAGGCTTTACAATATTTATTGCATCAATTTATTTTTACAAAACCGTTATCTTATATGATTTATCTAGGACTATTATATATATATTTGAAATAAATTCTGTTACATTAAAATACAATGCTTATTGATTAATTGTAACATCCGAAAGGTGCAAATAAATATGTAAACTTAAAACTTAAGTTACTAAAGATAATAATGTTTTCAATGTACTTTAAAGTATAAAAAGCTTTTAAAACTTTTTCAGTAATTTAATGTATAAATATTTGCTTAATATGGTTTAATTTTACTACTAACAATGGAGCATTTGTGTGATTACAATCGTTTTAATAAATTTGTATTATAATGTAAATTGTTTCGCAGAACCCAAATTATGCTCAAAAAAATATTTAATTATTTTTAATTATATTTAAAGATATTAATTTTTGTAAAACTTACTGTACAAGTCCGATAAGCGAAATGTTACAGTAAGAGTGTTATTTTCGGTGCGACGATGAATTCTGTAACATCTCTTAGCGGATATGTAATGTATAAGATATTATTTCTTACTTTCTTATCTTCTATATTAAAACATTTTGTTATCAAAAACAGTTATCTAGTATCCTTGCTATTTGTCATAGTGTCAAGTTGTTTGATAATTTTGACAAACAATGAAAGTACGAAAACTGTCAATTAATTTCACAAAATTTACCGGACACTAAGTACCGTAACGATCCATTCACCGTACATAAATTTTTAATGTAACAAATAATGTAATATACAAAATGAATTAAAAATTAAAACATGTTTATTTTATATTGAGATAAATAACAATTTTCCTATGCTCTCACATAGTCACGCAAGCTACTTTGAACGTGAAGTTTTGATTCTTGGTGTTATGTGCGATATTATTAAATGTAAAAAGTGCGAACAAGCTCATAATCTAGAAGGAAATTGCTCTAGTAGCTAGTATTGTATCAATTGCAAAACTATTCTCATGGGTCACAATGACCCTTTATACATAAAATAGAAAGAAGTAAAAAAAAACATGTGCAATGAAAACATAACGTTTAAAGAGGCAGAACTACTAAATAATAACCCATCGTATTCTAAAACAATATCGAATAATAGATTCGATGTGTTAAATTTACATAATTGCCCTATATTTATTAGATTCTCCAACCATAAAATCTACACCTTCGTTAAACCCATCAATCATCCCTAAACCAATCAAAAACAACAGTAGTAATAAAGGAAAAGCTATTTCACGTACTACAATTAATAAAGCTCGTTTTGTTCATAAACTTTTACCTCTTCCCCCTCAAAAAAATTTTGTCACAACCAATTTTACCAAATCCTTATCGAGATGAATTTATGGCGTATAAAAAAAAACTGGAAACAAAAATTATATAGAAATTCTCAACAATTATAGATAAAGTATTTAAACATCTTGAACCCAAACTTCTCTCCAGAATCTCAAAAACAAATCGAATCTTACATTAAAAACATTATTAAAAAAAATATTAGACAACGATGAGGAATAAAAGAGAGGTATAACTTTAAACCAAAAATATTATTTTATGCCCCATTTGAATAATTTCTGATGATGAAATCGACTGGTAACTTTTTTTGACAAAACTTTTTAGTGATTTTGATTAGAAAATATGACGTAAACATAACTTCTACAAAGTATTACTCTTGTTTAAACATGATAATTTTAACCGTTTCCGAGAAAATTACAGTTAAACAATTCGTAGTCTCAGAAAGGGATTGCAAATATTATTTCATTTATTAAGAGTGTGCTTTGGATTGTCAGACAATTGTTATTGGTAAATGTCATTTCTTGTAAGTGATTTATTGTTACTGTGATATTGTTGTCGATTGTTGCATTTTTTTAAAGCTACAATATTCTTTTTCGAATGAAATGCCCCGTCACAATCATTTTACCAATCAAGAAATGCAGGATATGATTTGTGTATAGGCACAAACAAATTCTTGCGGTCGTTCTGCAGCCAGAAGGTATAGATTTTTATATCCAGAAAGAAGGCAACCCAATCACAAAACTTTTGCAAATCTATTTCATAGTTTGGGTCAAACCGAGTCATTTCACAATAAAAATCAAGGTGGTCGTCCGAAACAAATTACACCCAATCAAGAATATGAAATTTTGGTTCGATTAGATGAAAATCCTACAGTAAGTGCACGTCCATAGTTTATGCCAATGAAATTCATTCAAGAGACAAACTCTGGAGAAACATACAAAATGCGGCTAATTTTATAAGTGGATAAAATAATTTTTTTTTTTAAGTCCGTACGTCCTTTATTAAAAGAATTTGAAAAGGCATTGAAGTCGAAGGAGGCCACGTAGAACATTTAATATGAGTTTGTTCTTTTTTATGTTAATTTATTTTTTGGTTTTGCTTTATCGTAAAATAGAAGTCTTACAAATCTTTCTAATGTATTTTACTTGTAATCCCCTTCTGAGACTATGAATTGTTTACTGCGTTTTCCCAGAAATGGATGAAATGATCGTGTTTAAAGAAGAGTACAAATATTGTGTAGAAATGATGTTTACATCATATTTTCTAATCAAAATCATTAAAAAGTTTTGTCAAAAAAAGTTACCTGTCGATGTCGTTATCAGGAATCATTTACGTTGCGCTTCCCATAGCATACTGTGAAATAGTACATTCATGAAATTTAAAACTTGGACACCACAATTTCTGTAAACAAAAGTTTGCACATTGTGAAGCGGGCTTAAGGGTATCATTAACAATTCTAACAGCAGGTAGTCTCAGCAGGGGTTATCTTATAGAAGTACTGTAGAATGAATCATTACACTAAGCACGTTTTAGAAAATAGGTAATTTACGTTGCTTACTTAATTTTTTTCTTTAAAGAGTATATTTGAAGGTATCGCTAATTAAACACCATAGCTCGATTAATTATCGAATCAAAACATTATCGAAAATGTTTGGGCTCGAATACTTGCTGTTATCCGAAGACAACAAGGGCCAAATTTTATACCAGTAAACCGTAATGCACTAATTGCAGCCATTGATACCGCATGGGAAACGATTAATATTAATTATATTGATACCTTGATAGCGTCAATGAGCAGACGCCTCCAAGAATGTATCAATAATAATGGAGGTCACACCCATTATTGATTTCTTATATTTATTTATATAGTAATACCTTTATTTAAAAAAAACCTTTTCATTTAATTTTAAACTATAACTTGGTATCTTAATTATAATTATGTAATAAATTCTTGTCAAAAACTAAATATATACGTTGACAATAAGAATTGCCTTAGTTTTTATTTTCACTTTTATATTAACTACAGAAAAAATGAAACGTCATAAAATATACATTTTGTAAGGACTAAATATTATGAATAGAAAGTTTAATGATTTTTTTTAATAACTTACAATAATTAGTAGGTTAGATTTATTTAAAAATAAGTAATAATCAGTCAACCCAAATAACCATGTTTAGTTTTTTGATTTAATTTAAAAGTTATTGCTTGTAGACGTTTTTTAAATCAAAATTATTTCTAATTTTATTTTGTAAACATTTCCTAAACAAAATTTTGATTCGATAATTAATCGAGCTATGGTGTCACAATTTTAGTGACTAATACTTTTACAATTTCGAAGTTGATCTAACGAAAAACTTTTACTCAGGAATAGAAGCATGTGCAATATACATAGAATAGCTAAAATTATCAATTTTGAGTGTTTACAAAACCCCATAAATTAAAGTAACAAGTAAAGATTGAGAAAATTTAGTTTTGCACGATCAAGCGTAAAATTGACTTTTTTAACCTCATTTCCGGGTGTAAGTATAACATTTTGCCCACGGGCGTAAAAGTAACACTTTTAAGTTTACGGTTTTGAAATCGTTAAATTTGATCTAATGTATTGCTAGATACAGTCAACTCGCCATTATTGGTGTCTATTGACTATTCTGTAGACTGTAATCAACTTTATCAATTATAATGATTGATACGCTTGTTAAAAGAACTATAATCTGTAAACGTTTATGTGCAATTTGCACTTCACACTTTACAGTGCTTCTATTTCACTGCATGAATGCAGCCATTCCTTCTTAAAACTTTACTAGTGTAATCTCCTTAACCTAACATTAATTTTTGCTTATTTGTTATTATTCTTCTATTTTTTTCCTTTCTTTATTTTCTATTTGCTTATTTTAGTCCTGTTAGCTTGTTCTCTATGATTTTGCATTTTATTTTATCCTACACCTGTATGACAAACAGTTTTTTTCCACTACTAGCTGTGAAGTGAACAATTATTGCGTCTCATAGCCAACTGACAAGTTGAATTTCTCTATTAGTGGTTACTAATTTTTCTATTGTCGACCTAGGTTAATAATAGACAAATACTTTCTGCTTAAAATTACCTAACACGATAAAATTATTTGAATAAAAAATGCCATTAGTTTAAAATTCGCGCCCCCATCCCATAACCGCAAATACATAACCTGAATTTATTTATTTATTAAATATGATAGTAGAATCAGTTTTTTCAGGTTTCTAAAGGAGATTTAACCAGGCGAGTTAAGTTACATCAAGAATTTTAAGTAAATTACAAACATTTAGTTGTAGGTGTTTTGAATGGTTAACAGAATCTGGAAGGTCCGATCTGTTGCATAGAAATGTCGATTATAAAAACTTAACGAGTATGTGGCAAACACTTGCCATTTCTAAATGAATTTCAAGTGTCAATTTCTGAAACCCAATATTCAAATGATGCAAGGTATATTGGCGAAGCAATAAATGCCCATTAACATCTCTAACTATACCAAAACTATTCAAGCTTGCAGCTCAAATACTCTTAGGTAAAGAAAATTATGGAGGAACATTCTTAAATTGCAACGTGAAAAGAGAGCACTTCAATTGAAGTTAACATCTCCCAACGATTACTTCCCGAAAGCAGAGCACAAATTGTGACGACCCAAGTGGACTTAAAAAATAAACCACTAAGAAGCAGGAGATATACAGAGGAATACAAACAATTTTCACTAAAATTATATTTTACGAACCCCAAAATGTTAATTTGAAAGTAGGTATTAAATTTTTTGCCAGCTCAAACTGCTACGTGATCATGGTTAGAGTTATATATAAAAAGTTAAACAACCCTTGTGCTACATCTTTACGAATACGATATGCAAAGGTGACAAATTGAAGTCGATAGTATTAAACTGCATAGAAAAGCTACAACTACAATGCGGTGCCAATGTTAGGGCAGTAGTAAAATTTTCGAAACCTAATTAAAAGAACAGATGTATCACCGGAAAACCATACCTTCTCGTAAACGATAAGAAAATCTATTATTTCTTCGATGTCTCCTATTTATTGAAGTCGGTGCAAAATAACTTGATTAAATACGATATAATCTTTAATAACAAAAAAGCATCTTGGAAAGACATTAAAATTTCTACATGTCAGACAAATCTAAACCGCTGCGATTGGCTCCTAAATCAACTAATTTACATATTACTCCGAATAATTTTCAGAAAATGAAAGTGGAATATACCACACAAGTGTTTAGTGAATCAGTTGCAGTTGGTTTATCAACGTATGGAGCTTTTAATACTTTTGATTTATTTGCATTCCTGTGCTACTTGATTTTTACAAGAAAAATGTTTATTTTTTATTTTTGGCTTAAATTTGGCTAGTAGTAGAAAAAATAGTATATACACCATGGTTGTGAAGTCCATTATTGCCTACGCACCTGATGCTAAGGCAATAATGACAGACTTCACAACCTTGGTGTATAATATACTATTATCAAGGCTAAACACATTTCGAAATCTTTGTTTCAGGTAAGAATAAAATAAGTTTGTAATTATTGTTAATAATCTACTTATATCTTAGATTAACAACATGTGGAAGGCAATTCAAATAAAGTGCAAGGTTGTTTATTTCAAAACATAGCCCAGACTGCGCTTACAATCATTAAAGCAGACCCTAAATTGTCAATGTCATTAATGTAGAGCTGTGACAGTTCCTCCCTGCGGCAAGCTCCAGCAATTCCAATGAATAAGGACACCTAATTTTTTATTTTATGTTAGGTATAATATTAATAATAATCAAAACAATTTCTTACTTTAAAAAAATCTATCATTTGGAGATTCTATGATGAATTTTAAAATTTGTGCCTTTCTTAAAATTTTAGATTTTTTAGGTTTAGATCCGTCCGAATTTTTTTTTAGGAATGCAGTTACTTTTTTAAAATTGCTTATTTCTACATTTTCATTAATTGAGATAGTGGCCTTCAACATTGAATAAGTCGACCAGGGTGTTAATGATAAATACTTCTCAAATAAATACGCTAGAAGCACATTTTTGATGTTTTTGTCGTTTTTTCCGAGACACCACTTAAGATTGTCATTGTAAGTTTTTTCAGAAATTTTCCACGATTTTTGCGGAAGGAGGTCAAAGGAAGCACGACTAGCGACCACTTCTGGTGACGTACGAGATATCGGAAAATCTTCCATGTTTTTGTTTAATCATTATTCGATGCAGATGCTTGCATTTTACAATATGACAGTCACTGTGAGTGACAAATGAAAAATTATGTAAGGCACCTGTGATGGTAATAATAAAGTAGATCAACGCAATTTTTTTAACTACTTTATCATTTTTGTATACGAAAATAATGGAACGTGTAAAAATTATGTATGCTCGGCCGTAAAGCTGTTTTAGGCAGTCGTCCTGATTGTGCCCTCGCTTACACTCGGGCACAACGTACATTCCTCTGGGGATAAAACAGCCCTTGCTACATAAATAACTATTTTGCAAATTGAGGAACAGTGTTTGTTGGTAGCGATTTTAACGCTCATCACAGTCGTTTTGGATCTTAAATGATGGTAGACCTACTAAAATAACTTGACCCAATAAAAATCCTTCTATGATTGACCTTTCACTTATTTCTCCTAGTCTTGTGTGCTACTCTTCTTGGAATCCAATGCCAGATACATTCAATTCTATTCATTTCCCAATTATCATCCAACTTAACAAAACTTTTACTCCATGTACGTATTATCCTTCTACAAAATGGAAAGAAAGCAACGCAGAATGGGATAAATTCTGTTCACTTATAGTAAATTCCTTACATGATGCACACCTTGAGCTACTACCCGCTTCCAAAGATTTTAAAACAATTATAAACACTATAAACAAAGCTGCAGCTAGCACTATGAAAATAAAAAAAAACTATTCCAATCAAAATCATCTCTTCCTATATGGTGAGATGAAGAATGCAAAAATATTGTAAATCTACGTAATCAAACTATATAAATCATTAGCAAATATTGCCATATACATAAATCTCAAAATAATACAAGCCCAATGTAAATTGCTATTCCAATAAAAATGAAAAAACACACCAATTAACAAAATCTGGCAATATGCTAACAAATTGTCGTACAATTACTGCTTAATTAAAAAAACGCCAATACCTGATGGTTTAATTAATCAATTCTTATACCAATTTGCCTAACCTTACGATGCTGAAGACTTAATCCCAAAGAAATTAGACTTTTCTAACGTAATTAAATTAAAATTGTTTGAACTGCGAACTAGAATTAACAATCAAAATATCCAAATCTACCGCACCAGGGAAAGACTACATCACTTACTCAATAATCAAACATATTCCCCAAATAGCAAAAATACAATTATTAAAAAAATTAATGACTGGTTCATAAACGGTAAGATGTACATAATCTCAAAGAAGTTATAATTTGCTCCATTCTCAAGCCTAATAAAAATAAACATCTACTTACTTCATATAGACCAATTTCTTTTAAAAGATTAATTACGAATCGACTCAACTGGCTACTCAAACAACACTCTATATATTACCTATATAGTAATCAATTCGGTTTTCAAATGGGAATGAGTACAATTGACGCTGTCTCTTGTTTAGTTACAGACATTCAACTTAACTTCTCTAAAACGAATATTTGACATGCTTTTTTTAGACTGGAAGGGAGCATATGACTGGGTAAATTTACCAACCCTCCAGACGAAGATATGTGAGTTGGATATTTCTAGAAATGCATCTGCAAATATAACTAATCTATTTAGTAATAGAAATATTTACATTAGGGACCATCTCTACCCAACGATCCTCGGACAACAAATGTAGGTTTACCACAGGGTTCTGTATTAAGACCAATTCTTTTTATTATTTATTCAGCTAACCTTCACCAAATGTTTGATAATTCAATTACATGTATACAGTAACCGGATGACGTCTGCATCTACACGACAAAGAAAACAAACGATGACTGTTTGAGAGCTCCGCAATACATCACGTAAAAAGAGCGGTAAGTGGACCTTAGACTATTGACTAACAATGTCCGCAGAAAAATTTGCCGTGATGTTTTTTTCCAGACACAGGCTAAAACTAACCGACAATTTAATACTGTCTGGCCATAAAAGGGCGACTCCCGATCGTTCGCTTTTTAAAAGTTCGATTCCCAGAGGTTCGCCAAATTTTTGTTCGCTTCCCGATTGTTCGGAAACCTGTTTTTTTGACTAAGTTAGGCACCTAAACTAACTGATGACATTTTTTAACAAAGCTAGAAAACAACGTGCGAGTTACTTTGTCTTTCTTTTTTGTCCAGTGGATACATATTAAATTAATTCAGTTTTTTGACCTAATTATGGAAACAGTGAAAAGTAACAATCGTGATGTTTATACCTATGACAACAAATGAACAAATGGGAAGCGAACAAAAATTTGGCGAGCTTTTGGGAATCGAACTTTTAAAAAGCGAACGATCGGGACACAATCCCATAAAATACCTGTACTCAAAGAATACAAATACCTTAAGATCCATTATTGATTACAAGTTATTATGGTCTAAACATGTCCAACATGTAACGGCTAGGTGTGAAAAAGGAATCAACCTTCTCAAATGCTTTACTAATAGAATTTGGGGTGCCGATCCAAAAATTGCGTTGATGTTTTACAGAAACTACGTTTGCTCTATTTTAGATTATGGCTGTTTCCTGTATGGATCAGCAAATAGTACTCATGTTTTAACAATTGATGGCATTTAATATGTTTAAGGAATTGTATTGGATGTATGAAATCTACACCTATATTGCTAGCTGAATCAAAAGAGATGCCGTAAGAAATCTGACGTGAATTTTAGCTATTAAATTTGTAGTAAAAATAAAGAATACTAAATCAGTCCTCTTAGAAGCTTTATATGCGTTGTCCATTAAATATTTAACAAATAAATATTCGAGGATTCAAAATTCTCCACTTTTAGCAGACGCGCTTCTCAAAACGTACGACCTGTCTTCAAAATTGGAAAACAATTTGGAAAACTCAGCAATTTACAGTTAGGATTATTAAATTCTTCTAAGTAAACCAAAAGTAATGTTTCATCAATATTCTTCTAACGCAGAAATGAACAATAATGAGATTAAATCTTTAATAACTCAATATACAGTGCTGGATGCGTAGTGTATATACCAAGCCACAACAAATTTTTAAAGTCTTTATATGGTTAGAAAAGAACATTATAAACCAAGCGTAATTATTTCTGACTCTAAATCAACATTCAATAGTCATGTCATAAAACACTCAACATTATGTGTAACATAAAAAGTAAATTAATTAATAAAAATATAAGTTTTGTCTGGGTCCAAAATCACAGTGAAATAATAGGTAACGAAGTTGCTGATCAATTAACAAAAGAAGCGACTTATGACGGAATACCTGTTGACTACGCAACATACATTGATATCATTAATTACCACCGTAACCATGTAGAAGAACAATGGCAAAGAAAATGGAAAGACCTCGCTACAAAATTATCAAATCTTTATTCTTGTCTGCATCCTGTGCTCCCCATAAATATTCCATACATAATCGATTTTCATATGTCCAAAAATCAGCTGCTACTATTTCACGATTACAATATAACCATGGAAAATTTACAGCACACCTGGCTAAACTCAATATAATTCCGTCTCCCAAGTGTTCTTGTGATAATACAGTAATATGTGACATAAACCATATATTTTTAGGCTGCGAAAATAATAAACTAGCAATTAAAGCCTTTAATATACATTTAATAAATCACAACATTTCACTTCTTATTAATATTCCTTATTTACTTTCACTAAATCAAAATAGTATAATCTGTAACAAGTTTGGAATATGGCATATTCCACACGATTGGAATGTTTGTCAAACGAGCCGAAGGCGAGTGTGACGGTTCTATGAGTGCAGAATAGCCATTCCACACGTGTTGCAGACTATACTTTTTCTACGACAGAGAAAGTGTGTATTATATCAATAAAAGAAATGTTAAACAATTTACAAAAGTGATAGTTTTGTTTTCTATTTTAAGTTGGTACCATTTATTTGTAGTGGTAGTTGCAATTTAGGTTAAGGTTAGAAAAAAACAATGCCTTTTATTTGCGACTTATTAATTAACAATAACACAACTAATAGTGTTCAGTTGCTTTAGTTTTTTAGTTATTATTTTATTACGAACGTTTATTAAATAAATTGTGTATGAAGTTAATGTTGGCAGCTTTCAGCACTATACTGTGCTTTCGGTAAGTATATGATTAAAAAATTATTGAATATTATTCGACTTTAATCTACTTCCAGATAATTGATGCGATAAATAAGATGGTAAATAATTGAATTGGTTTCTCTAGAAGCATTGTACCCTAGAGAAATAAAAAGTGTGGCATCTGATCACATTCCTGTGAGATGCATTAGCAGATCAGAAACATTGTCTCATACGTTTTGTGTTTCTAATAATTTATATGTATTTAAACAAATGCTTGAGGAGGTGCGCAATTTATCATAATGTGCAAAGTAAATGTTTGCTTTATTTGCACGATTGAATAAGCGTTCGATAACTTTCTGTTCAAGGTTTAATTATAAAGAAACCAACTCCTTGACAGAAATCTTCATTAACAAGTTGTAAACCACATTAGTTCATTAGAAAGAATAAATTTATTTGAAATCTGTACAAACTTTGTACGTCAGTGTATTTCTTTAAATAAAATAACTAAGATAAACATATATCCAAAAAAAATGGAATTCTAAAAATAACTCTGTGATACATATCTGATAACCGTTTGCACCAACACGATTTAAACTTAAGGCTGTTTTATCACTCGGGACAATTTCAGATTTCTAGTAGGCGGTTCACTATTTTTATTTCTTGTTACATAAATAGCTATTTGTTGTTTTTTCTGTTTTTAAAACTGTTTAAAATGCACGTCATGTACAAAAAAAATTGACATCAACAATTCAACAATATATTATTTATCTATTAATATTAATCGGCTTCCAAGTCTGGCCTGTTGCGCTCAGAAAAATTCGCCCGCGAATATATTCATTTCACAATTCTCCTAGAGTTTTCAGTATTTATCGTTTACTTAATGTTAATTTTCTCATTGATTTTTAAGTAAAAATTAAAAAAAAAGTAGGGTTGTCAGAACATTATTATCTATGTCGCGCAGGAGTCGAAATCTATTTTTCTATTATTTTACGTTTTCATTAAATTAAATACAACGAAGACGAAAATAAAAAAAAAATAGCTCCTGCACGACATAAATAATAATGTTAGCTATATGTTTGTGCAAAAACAGGAAAACATTTCTAAAAATAAACGAGATAAATTTACATAAACTTTATAGCTCCCTGAGAGAACAGCCTTAAGTTCTTAAGCACAGCTTAAGTTTAAGTTGTGTCGGTGCAACCGGCCATAAGTTATGCAATAACATTTTAATAAATCGAAAGAAAAGATAAGTACAAAACTTTCTTTTATTCCATAACGTCAAGATAATGGGTGCATGCTCAAAGGCAACCACTTAGTTTTTTACATAGGAGTAGAGGCCAAATTTTTCGACTTGAACAGTGACCCTCCATAGGCTAGTTATGTTGCTGCCAGCTTTGAATGTTGTGCAACTATAGATAAATCCCACATGCTCCTTCGAAAGTCCTACGACTATACAGGGTGTCCCAAACAAAGTAGCCTATTAGACGTTTATGGAGAACTAATCGTATTTAACCGTAATTTAAATACTAGATACTTTGTCGTAACACCAACACCTACGGGATGGCCCTTGTGAAATTATAAGAATATTTGGTTGTGTCTTAATAAGCAAGGACAATTTAGGTTCCTGAGACTAATTTAAAAAACATTTTCATATAGGAACAGAGGCCAAATTTTTCGACTTGAACGGGGATCCTTGATGGGTTAGTTATGTTGTTGCCAGCTTCGAATGTTGTGCAACTATAGTTAAATCTCACATGTTCCTTCGAAAGCCCTAAGACCAATGTATACGAGTGAAGATAATTACTAATGAAGTTGGTTTAATTGTTACCTCTGCTAATGTGTGTAAAGTTTCGGGGCTTATTTCATTATCCTTTCATTTATGACAAATTGTCTTTTGAAGATTTCTTAATACTAGAAGGCTTGTTTTGATGAAGTCACGTATTCCTACCAAAGCCTTACAAAGTATATCTTGGGGTATAACAATACCTTGTGGTGCAGCTTCTTTAATGTTGAGTTTATATCACTTTAGATTTTTAGAATTTATACCTGTTGGAGATAAGTTATAAATGAGTGATGTACTTAATTAAACATTACCACACTTGTCGCTAATTGTAGAACCGTCACATTTGGATGCTACCGTAACTCCAATATCTGCAGCCCTTGTTTATAAGAATAATTTTTGACTGGTGGATTTTGTCTTAATAAGCAAAGCCAATTTAGGTTCTTAATGACTTATCTAGGACACTCTCTGTTCATAAATGTTACAGGTTTATTGTTCGTAGTTGTGGTTAGTTTTTTAACGTCTGTCATATGGGACCGTATTCATTCACAGTATATAGATTTCGATAGTTTCATCATTGAATGAAGAACTGGCAATGACTAAAATAATTTGTGTAATTTTATAGGAATAATAAACTATGAACAATGTACTTTTTTAATTGATTTGAATCCCCCTTGTATATGGTACCAGCCACACAATAATTTCAAACAACAATATATTTGGAGGTTAAATCTTTTGGAAGTTAATTTTACGTTTATAAGGTCTAAACATAAATTATAGTAAAACTTAAAAAATTAAATTGTGTTATTTATAACCGGTTTTACTTCAATAGAGTATCGTCAATTAATTATTTTGTAAAAATTCTCACCAAACGCAAGATTATGTTAACAGCCACGAGATGACCATACCTGTGCTCATTCCATAACTAGAGTGAGAATATTCTCGCACGGTGCTATAGAATGTAACTATTCTGCATTTAAAAATTGATCCAGAATGTTACTATTCTGGAATCGGAGTAGAAAAAATATTTTTGAACTACTTTGTAACTTTCCAACAAAAACAAATCAGCCAATGTAAAAATGTAACTTAAAATGTTAGTATTAAAAAGAAATTAAACATATATATGTGGCAAATGTCAAGCAAACATGCCAAAAACAAAAAAAAATGCTTGGGTAGCACTATAATAATAAAATAATAATTAAGTTTGACGGTTATGCCCCACGTTTTGGTTGCTATAATAATACTTTCATTTAATTGGTGGTTGATGATAAAAGTTGAAATTTTATTATACGCAATAAAACCATTGGAATTAAAAATGTGATTGTGTTTCTTATTGTAACAAAATATTTAAAATTATTTTTTGAATTGTCCCAGCTGTCAACCTGTTGATAATTAAAGGAATTATAATGTTTAAAACAATCAAGACCTTTATTCTCACGTCTTTTAATTCCCTTACAATTTTCGTTAAACAATTTGGTACAATTTGTTGGGGAAAGTGAAGGAATTTAAATTAAATCACAAGTGCGCTAGGTTATGAAACAATTTACAACTTTAGGTTTGTTTTGGATACAATTTAATTATACACGCTGTAATCCGCTCACCAATTTAACACGTCTAATTTTTGATGGTGTTTGGGTGGTGTACAGGTGAGTTCTGATTAATTGGTTCTGCAGGTGTTCTATTTTTTATTTCTTTACAGCTGGTTTCTCACAAGGATACAGCTAGTCGTCGAAGGTTTTGATGTTTTTGTTGTTATCACACATTTTGTGAACACTTCACTTTGTCTAGTTTCACGTTTTTAATAGGTGAATTGTTTGTTTTTCGCACTTTAACTTCTCTTTATTATTGTTAACTGCTTCGTATTTGGTTTTAACTTCATCGAAACTTAACGTTCGGCTACATAACCCGATTTAGGGGTTCTATGGTTTCCAATACACTTTCCTCGCGTCTTGTCTTTTTATCAACTAGAATCCTTAGCAAAATTTTAAACATTTCTACCATTATGCGCGCTTTCAAAGGACGTTATTGGAACTTGAGTTTCAACATTCTTTCAAATTGACCTAATATTGGCATCATCAAACGCGTTACTTTTGTGCCATTTGTTTATATAAGACACTGTATTTATGTCGTTGTCGTTGAACGGTAGTCCGATGTTTCCCGGAAGAAAGGTATGGGTAGAACCTTGACTCGCCCAAACGTGTGAAACGGAGAAATTCAGCCATGATTGATATAAATATATTTTTGTCATTGCCTTCTATTTTGTGATTTTCTCAATAAGCTACATCTTAAAATTTCTGCTAAGGTAAAATTGTTTTTCTTGATTTTTATCACGCCGCAACTTCTGATTAATTTTTAAGTATGGGAATTGATTCTTTGGGTCATATTGTATATATTTTATGATAGTAAAAAAAATAAAAGTTTTTTTTTAATAAATATAAGTTAGAATAAATTAATAATAATATTAAAGCGAATTGTATACACTATTATCTCCTACTTTCTTCTATTATAATAAATAAAAGCACTAATTTTACAGTGAATTACTTTTCGTTCCCTGAATTGTTAAATTTGCACAGTTGTAAAATTCTATAAATTAATTCTGACACAGGAATAAAAAAACATTAAAATTTTTAAAGAAAATTTGGTGTATTGTGGCATAATTTTCAAAAGTTTAAATAACTCCTATATTATTCATTAAACTTTGAAAACTCACTCACATTATAAGAGTAATAAATAGAATCTTCCAAAACTTAGTTACTTCACCTGAAGTTATCTCTTTGTACTTGAATTTACTGTAAAGTTGCAAGATTACAGAAACTGTGATGTCTAATAAAATATAAAGGACAATTCAACTTTGGTTTAGTAAATTTCAAGTATAGTTTTATTTTACATAATTATTAAGTCGAACTGTGTTAAACAAAACATTACACATATACATTACCGGATAACCTCTCAATTTAACTTTCGTTTAAAAGTTTTAAATTATGGTGTAATACAAGAAAACGGAATAAGACAGTTAATTATGCCATAAACAAGTCTAATAACAAGTAATTTTAAACTTATATATTTTTGTCCATGAAAAAGATTTAAACCTGTGGCCGCGGTTTCGCGTCAAATGCGCTTAACTCCGATGTTAAGTGAAAAACAGAATAAATTTGCAATAAGCCGACTATTGTGTTATCAACAAAGTATATGATCTTTAAAAGTTTAAATGAAGTGTTTAATGCAATGAATGAAAAAGAAACTAGTTGATAAATGAAGAAAGAATAATTGTTGACAGAACATTATGAACAAGATCACGAGAACTATGGTGGTACCAAAAATAATTTTTCATCAAACTAATAAGTGACAACACAAAATTAATGCAATAAATAATGAAATTGAATTATTAAGAAAAATCAAAACATTAAAATGTGTAACAAATAAACAATTAAATTAGTCTAGGAATCGACTAGATAACAATTTATAGACGTTTTGAGGGGCCGAGAATCATAAAAAAGGTATGAAGAAGCCCGGAAAATTGAGAAAAACCCAAATCAACAACAAAAATTATGCTTTAGGTCACACCGCGTGATGTATGCATCAAACTTTAAAGTGCAAATGACTACAAAGCTTTCGTTTCATGCTAATATTTTATTTAACTTTTAAAGTTTGAATTTATTTTCAGATTTTTATCAGCTTAATATTAAAATATATAAGTTTTTACATAATATATTCAAACATTATTAAAACGTTTCGCATATATCTATAAGTTACTTCAGTTTAAAATCTCATTGTAAAATAAAAAATAAATGTAGCATTAATAAAATTTTTAGGAGATTCTCAATTTATCAGCGTCGAAAGCATGACGTCCTTATTTTAAAAAATAAAGAACACCTGATTGTGATAGTATAACCACCAGCATCACTTTGTTCGATGACGTATTCATCGATAGAACATTTTGCGCCTAGCCGAGAAAGCATCAATTTTCGCGCCTAGACGTGCAAACGCGTCCTTTCACCTCCCTATGGAGCCACGAAAATCGTCTATTATAGTCTAAAATAGTTATTTACCATATACGTGCGGTAGTGTGTATTTTACCACGTAAAAGTTGTAAAATGCCTTATCGCATAAATAGTGTTTTTAACTTTTTGACCGGTAAACCAACAGAAAAACACCAAAAAACTGCAGTTGGTGTTCCTTTCCTTTGATTTTTGACCGGTGTATTTTTTAGAAAAATAATTTTAAAAACGTTTTAAGGCGGTAATGTGAAGACGCCGAAAAAACTCGCAGAGAGAGCGTAAAAAGTTTTAACAAAGATAAACCCATATGTAGTAAATTGATTAACCATTTGAACTTTTTCAACTTAAATTTAATTTTAACCTAAATTAACCGGCTGTAGTCACTAGTCACAAAACGTATTACCCTAGTTCATTTTTAATGGATTTTTATAAATTACGTATTATGGTTTTGAAAATCAGAATTGGATGGACGATCGGAATAAATTCTACTGATAGATATAAATAATTAATTCACACCATTTTCTATTACGGATAAGATTAAAATACCGGCCCTATGAAAATTTGAATTTTACATTGACAAAAAATATTTGTTGCTTATAATTACTTTTTTACTATCAAAAAATTTCATTGTTAATAGCTACTATCACGCCTAAATTGTAATACGGCGAGGATTTACCCGAAAAATTCACAGGATCGCAAACCGTTTCCTGATGTTCTGTAGCCTTTACACCAAACAAAGGAACTCGCCATGATCGCTTTTCGGCACCTGGAGATTATGTTGTCCACAACTTAGAGGGACCCACCATTCAGACTCTTAATTCACCAACAACTCGAATTAGCTGCCGGAGGCAACTGCCTCGAAAACCACAAACGCGCGCACACTTTACTTCTTTGGTACCAACTCTTAACACTAACACAACCCTACGTTACATACATGCAATATTTTAAAAATTATTATATACTAATAGGTGGTGTACCATTACAGTCTCTCTTCAACTCGACATCAGAGAGGAGATGTTTTTCGCTTTTGCGGTTTACGTCTTCAAACAGATTTAAGATGTATAGCTTTCCCATTCTTTGCAGTGTTCATTAGAATCTGTTAGAATATTCATATTCGAATTGCTCTAGATTTTCGAGTTCCTGAGATGATTTTGAGTTTTTATGAAGATTGAAGTAATCGTGTTTGCTTTGCAGCAACTCTATTTCTCGACAGGATGCGGCAAGCTGTGCGTGTTGAGCCTTTTTGATTTCTCTTATTATTATTCAATTAATCCCGAGGTACTTTTTTTGTCTCTGAATGGATCAGCGAGGTTAAAAATTTTTTCAGTTATCCATTTCTTCTTTTTAGTTTTGTAGTTATTCTTTAATAAAGTTCTTGTTTTATCAAGTGAAGTTTTAATATCCAACCAGGTTTCATTAATATTTTTGTTTTGTATAGATGTCTTGGTAATTTTATGTATTTTGTTTATCTCTTTTGCAGCTGTTTTCCTGGATTCTTGAGAAGTTCTAGTTCTAGTCTGTTCGATATAGATGGTTGTATTATCTTATTTAGTTTCTGCTGATAAGAAAATCAAATATCTTGGAGATACGTTTTCTGATTGTTTACGATTTGATAAAATTTGTTTAATTAAGAGTTTGAATGTTCATTTAGATATATTAACCAAATCTGCACTGTTACATTCAGGTCAAAAGCTGAATGTTCTAAATCAGTATATTCTTCTATCTTTGACATATCCTTCTCAAAATGCTCTACTGTTCAACATCCCAAAAACATATTTAGAAGATTTGAACAATATTATAAGAACTTCAGCTAGAAAAATTTTGAATTATATCCGGCGATATCCCAAATTTAGTTTTTATTCAAGTAAAATATTAAAGGATTAGGAATTCAAAAATGTTTTTGAGAAACATACATTCAACAAATTCAATTATTTGGTGGTTGCAAAATTGAAAAGAAATTTTGTTTGGACATCTTGAAATTAAATGATTTCGACACAAACTACAGGAAAAAAATACCCGTAAAAGGAAATAAGAAGCATTCTGCAAAAAAATCATTCGAAGAATGGTGCGCCTTATTCTATACCAAGAAGTTTAGTCGGTAAATGAATGGATTTATAAGAAAAATGGTTTGAGCAATTCTGAATGGAAAGACTGTATTAAAATTAATTGTAATGTTGACTCTATTCGAAGTCTCCTTGTACGTAATTCTGGTACAACCCGTTGTAGACACTGCATGAATTCTTTTTTAAGTGTTTATTACCTGAAATTGTAAATCCCCAAAAACCTAGAGGAAAAAAAATTAAAGATTTGAGACAATTGTTATAATTAACAGCATTTTGTTTTGGTGTTCTTGTATTTCATTTATGTTACTCATAACATAAAATTATAGAACTCAACATTTTGTGTTCCGAGTTCTTTTGTGTGCGAAATTTTTTTGTATATATTTTTTTTAATTGACGTTTAATTTAAATCATTTACAGTTACCTATATTTATAAAAATTATCGCATCGACTAAAATTGTGTAATCATGTACTTTCCAAATCCATATCATTTAAATTTGCGAGAAAAAAAAACACATATCGTATAATACATTATGAAAATGATTTTTACAGTGTACATGAATAGCCTGAATCAGACTGAATCAAATTGCTTCAACACAAACATCTACTACATTCTTATCTTTTTGTACGTGACCAGAATCTGATTACAGTTTGTTTTAATTTTTTACAAACGCCTAACAGTTTCCAACCCACAATGTAAAATTATCACTTTTTTTGAGTTTTTGAACTTAATATTTAATTTTTTTAGTTTTTTAAACTAGGTCGTTAGAAGTATGTATTGTATGTGCATTCGTATTTTTTCAGTTTTTAAAATACACCTAATATAACTGATATGTTGTCGTTTAACTATTTTACCTTAAAACGAATTTTTAAAGCGATTTAACCTTTTTTTACGCTTCTTACAGCCCTTCAGTAGTCTGTTCTGAAGGGTTAAGTTTAATAAATTTAATCGTACGTTTCAACGATCTACAATTTTCATTCAAAAATTTGTCTATAAAACACTTTTATCATATTCAAAGCAATTTTCACCTATTTATAAACAATTTGAAAAAAAAATCAAAACTTAAAGCCCTACGCAAACCTTTCCTTAACATTTTAGTGTTTGAATCATTTAAATCGAACGTTTCTGTAAGCTGTAGATTTAAAAAATAAAGTATTGTAAATCATTACCGCCTTAATTAAAAAATATTATTAAAATACTGCTTTAAAACATAGGTGCGCGGACACAAACTAATGAAATATTGAAATATAATACAATGTTAATGTCAATTATTGATTATTCATTACCAAATCTCACTCTCTGACATTTTAATTTTTGTAGAATTCATAAACTATTATTTTCTATTGAAATATAAGTTGAGATTGTCAACTTTTAAAATTAGGTTATAAAGACATGGCGCCATTAAAATTAAATATAACCGATTTTACTAATAACTATACACTTTATGATTATGGAAACTATGTCAAAATGTGTTTTTGTGTGTACTTTTACTACTTCTAGTCAAAATTTTCTTCTTAATAGTTTTTATAACTATTTATAAATAAATTTTGAGTTATCTTCGCACCGGTAAAGTATACTTAATGTATAAAATTCCAAATACCGCTAACGTTCACATTGCATGGTTACTGTGTTTACAATCGAGGGGGCTAAAAATGCATTTTTTGCACAAAAAGAATTCCAATACTATTAAGTATCAGTTAAGAAATACAAGGTATTTAATTTTTTTTTAATGTATTAATTAACAATTTTTGGAATACACATGCACACCTTTAAGTAAAAAATATGATATAGTATTAGTTCCCATTGTTCAATTTCATGAAAATTGTTTCAATGATTTCAAAACCAAGTCCGGGAGGAAGATATTTTAATGAGAAGTTGTCATATTCATATCGGTTACCTATCTTTGGTAACAAGGACATTTCTGACTAAAAATGAGGAAGAATTCATAAATGCTTAGAACAATGACGAGAAGCAAAAAGACCATAATAGTTCTCAAAAGCTTCAGCGATATTTGCGGGACTTTATGTACCATCATTACCATTAAAGGTCATAGTCTAAGGAATAGATGTTGAATTGCGTCTTTGTTTGATAATTTCCCAATACTTTCTAGGGTTTATTTTTATATCCCGTTCTGGGTTGAAATAAATAATTGATAGCATCGATTCAAGACTCTTTGGCACTGATTTCTTAGAAAATAAAATAGATTTTAGCATTGTCACCATCACTCTCCTTCTTATCATTTCTTTCTTATAGTGCTTCCTCCCACCCCCCCCCTATAAATCTAAAAACGACCAGATAAATGTCCCTTTAGGTACAGTTAGTAAAACATGTGTAAAATATTGTACACATGACATCAACAATGGACATGTCGTTAAGAAACCTTCAGTCAACCTAAAACAGTGGTTGGTAGAGTTTATAGAAGTCTGCTTTCCTAAAATTAAGCTTGGTTTTACTAGTAAATTCTATGGTTGGTGTTTTCTTCAAGACTAGTAGTTTAATTAGCAATGAAGGACGGTCTGGGTCCTCAGTAACCAATGAATTATCAGCCTTAGTAATTAAATAAGAATATGGAGCTGCAACAATATTCCAAACTCTATCAATGCTAAATGGCCTACTACTTGAAACCGGTTTTTTAACATCATTTGCAAAAATTGTATGGTCTGATCTTAGTAAAAATTTTAAAAGGTGACAAGTACTTCGAATGTGGTACATCAAAAAAATTATACCGAACAATAAAAAAAAATGTTGGTGAAAGAAGTCACTGCAGTGTTGGGTAGAACAGAGTGTATATAATTGTATTGTTGTGCACCTTCATGTTAGAAAAAATCTGCAATTTTTTCTTTGTTTTCATAAATAAACAGTTTGATTATAATTATATTTGTAAACAAACAACTAAAGTCTTCATGAAACAGGATTTAAAATTTTTTCAATTATTCTTTGACAAAATGCAAGTAAAATATAAACCAAAAACGTCTTCCGGGATTGGACCGTGTCAAAATGCTAACCGTAGATGCCAATGTTTTGCCACCTAACAACGTAAAGGGCTTTTTCAAGGCCAGAAACCTAAAACAAACAAAGTTCAAGATAGAGTACTAAAAGTCAAGTAATCAACTTGTCAATCAAACCTGATTGTAGATTGAATAAAGTTATTTGTTTCAAGTTTCTCTCCTGATGAAGCCTCTTACGATGTTTGGCACTACGGTTACCATTTTGACATAGGCCAATCCCGGAAAACGTTTTTATTTCAATAATGACGGCAGCCGTGATAGCAGCTTTTTCTTAGTTAAATGGCTGTTCTAACAAAGAATAGTAAACATTTAAATGTATTCAAACGTTCAGTATAATCTTAAGTAAAACAACTTTGTATTTAGCAAGCTATTAATGGTAGACACGGGTGGATATTATATAATTCTTTTCTATAAGCTTGTTTCAATACAACCGTATTAATCAGTTAAAGCAAGCTTAAAAGAAACAATTCGTTCAAAAAAATTACTATTTACTAATGGCCGTATGCACCAGTACAGCTTAAACTTAATCGATGCTTAAAAACAATCGTTGATATGGTTTTAACAATTTTATCTTAGTTTTTAAGCGTCGTCGCTTAAGTTTAAACTGTGTTTGTGCATACTGCTATAAGAACTAAAACTTTAATTAGTTTTAAGAATAAATTTTTTTTATGTAAACATGACAAACGTACATACTTTACCTAATTATACCTAACTGTAATTCCTTGATAGAAGCAACTTTGTACGTATATCTGTTATTCAAATACAAAGTCAACATCAATTAATGCAAATATCATCCTCGTACTCTATAAAAATGTTAAAGAGTCTGAGTTACATTAGATGATATTTTGTTTGCAAATCTGTTACATAAAATTTATTAATAAAAATGTATAGAGTAATACTGAAATTAATGCAAAAATTACATATGTTCTTTCCGTTTTCCTTCATAGTGTATAAAAAGTGCGTACTATACAGAGCGATCAAAAAGTTACAAAATTGTTTGTACCACAACAAAAATTAATTATTGATAATATTTAGTGACAAATCTCATTGGCGTTGCTAGAGTTAGTATTTATATGAACAGCAGTTTTATTAAATCTTCATAAATGCATTTTCAAATGTTTACTGATTTTAAAACGAAAAGAATAGAAAAACAAGTAATTACAATAAAATATCAAATAATATCTCAATGACACAAAATGACAACAAATCAACGTACTGCACTGTAATATTCAGTTTACAGAATATAAAATTGTGTGTTTTTGTAGAAATTTTTGTAAAATTTTCTACTTTATGATATTTCTGTAGATGTTACCTAAAAATAGTAGTCTACTACTATAACATGTTTCTGTCATGTAAATGGCAGTGTAATCCACTATATTAAATTTAGAGTGCAATTCAAAATTTAAAATTTTATTAAAAACAATGTTTGATATACAGTATCCGTCAAAATAAACAGTACCGAAAATAAAAATAAATATAAACGAAAATAATGCTCACCAAAAAACTTTTCTTCCGTTGTTAGAACCATTTTTAAATCAAATTTAACTGCAGAGTATTATTAATATATCAACTATACTTAGTATACTATTGGCGCGAAGTAATAAACCTGTCAGAATTATCGAATCTCCCGTATTGCAGTGGCGTAGGTACCTGATACGTTTGGAAAATCATATTTTTAGTAGGTAAATATATTATAATAGTAAAATCTACCTTGATATGAATTATTATGTGGTTTCTTTTATTGTTTCAATCCTTACTTTGTGGAATCTATTTTCATAGTAAATAATTTAATTCAGCAATATTCCACCGTTTAATAAGATATAAATAGATACAAAACTTTTGTAAAACACAGTATTTGAATATAAAATTAAACTCTAAAATCGATAAATGACAAATGTGTCGTTTCTCAATTTGTCTATTTTAAATTTTAATTTTATATAGGTACGTATACTGAGTTTTACAAAAGTTATGAATCTATTTGTATCTTATTAAACTGTGGAATATTTAAAAAATTATTTACTATTATGTGGTTTGTTTCTTATTATTACAATTAAGAATCAATATAGCTAAATAAAGTAATTTTAAAACAATTATTCTTTAGCGTCAAAATGTGTGTTGGATGATCTATCATCAGGTAAAGTGGGGTCGTTAGCGCAGTCATTACGGCAGACGGGTTGTTAGTGCAAATAATTTTGAATTTTGAAAACTTTTTACCAGCAAAACGTGTTAAAAGTGGTGCGTTATCTGCTAATGAAAAAATTATAATTTTAAATGTGCATGACGCTGTTCGATGTCAACACCCTGCAAAAAGTGTCGATGATATTGTAGGATTATGTTCTGCAATGACGGGAATATCAAAATCCACCATTTATAAACTAGTGAGGGAAAGAAAAAATTTGGGACAAGTGCTTCACCCACTTCCATCTCCTGGTCGGCGCCCGATGGAATTAGATGATGCAATGAGGAATTCTGTCCGTAGAAAGGTTCACTCGTTCTACTTACGGAAAGAGATTCCTACAATCGATAAGATTTTACTAGCAGTAAATGAGGATGAAAATCTACCCCAAATGAGTCAAACACTGTGGAAACTTCTTCGCAAGTTGAAGTTTACTTGGGAGAAGATAAATAGAAGATCCGTTTTAATTGAAAAACAAGAGATTATTACATGGAGGAGAAATTATCTTCGGGAAATAAGAAAATATAGGCGTGAAGGCAGGCGTATATTCTATTTGGATGAAACCTGGATCAATGCAGGACATACCGTAAAAAAACATGGCATGATAATACCGTTACGAGTGCTCGACAAGGATTTATAGAAGGGCTATCGACAGGATTTCGACCGCCTTCTGGGAAAGGAACACGGTTAATTATTACTCATATTGGCAATGAAGATGGCTTTGTAGATGGTGGTTTGTTAGAATTCGAATCAAAGAAAACTGGCGACTACCACGAAGACATGAATGCTAATGTGTTTGAAGAATATTTTGAGCAGATGCTAGATTTGATACCCCAAGGATCTATAATAGTTATGGACAACGCCAGCTACCACTCACGAAGATACGAAAATTTACCTACCAGCGCTTGGAGGAAAGCAGAAATTATAGATTGGTTATCTGTTAAGAATATAACTTTTGAGGATGACATGGTGAAAAGAGAATTATTGGATATTGTTAAAGTTCATAAGAATAAGTATATACGTCATGTTATTGACGAAATGGCAAAGAATCGGGGCATTGAAGTATTGCGTTTACCACCTTACCATTGTAAGCTGAATCCTATAGAGTTGGTTTGGGCTCAAGTAAAAGGTGACGTCGCTCGTAACAATACCACTTTTAAACTCGACGACGTGAAAAAACTTCTGGAAAATGCATTAAACAAAGTAACACCTGAAAGATGGAAGAACTGTGTATCTCATGTCGTTAAGGAAGAAGACAAATGTTGGCAACTGGATAATTTAGTAGAGATAACATTGGAGCCAATTATTATATCAGTAAACACACAAGACAGCGATTCTGATTCCGAAATGGAAATTTCAGACGAGGAAGAAAGTTAAATGACCAAGCGTAATGTGCCTGAAACAGTGTTCTACTCTCTAAACACCATTTATTGTAACCATGAGTGAGTATTGTCAGTTATTTTTAAATATACCTATTTTACCTACTAATGTCTTGTTATTTAAATGAACATTTTTATGCCTGTTACTTTTATCTATTCATTTTGATAAGTTTCCATGACAACCACATAATTTTATAATTGAGCCAAATTTACTTTTTGATGCCTAAAAATCGGTCCCCGCAAATTAATTGTAATTGTAATAAATGTACTGACGATATCTGCATTACTATTTTATTTTATATTTATGTCATATATTATTTATATGTTATTTATTTTATTTGTATAGTAGATCACATTACAAATTTTACTTCTTACGTATTATATACCATTATTTTTGTATCTTGGTATAATACCCACATCTACGGCTATGATTCTCGTTTCGTCAGTACCTGGGCTAATGGCAACGTGTTTACACAGATTAAACTATTGTTCTCAGACCCTAGATGGGTCGATATGCTGCAAGAGCGGCACAATGATCGTATTTTGGTTAGAATTTATTGGTTTTTACTTAACCGTAGAAGTACCGCTTTCACAAGAAAATAAAGAATTATTTCAAGCAATTATGATTTATTACTCCGCGCCAATAGTATACAGACTATAATGACAATTAAGTCAAATATAACAAATCTATATTACATAAACAACTCCACAGCACTTTTTGTTTCGGTACTGTTTATTTTGGCGGATACCGTTCTTTTCTACAAAAAACTACTAAATAAGGAAACAAAATGTAGTTTGTACTATATTTAATATTCTGACTGCCGTAAGTCCGTCACAACACTTTGTAACCGGTCACAAAGAAATAAAAAAAATAAACATAATATACTATATTAGAAATGGTATACAGGAATAGAAAGTTTAGAATATTTTAACACCCTTCCTCAGTGATTTTATTATTTACTTTTTTTAATTTTGTTTAAATCATTCTTTTGTAAGAAAACAATTGCAAATATGTGTGATTTGTATCACATTGTTAAAAAAATATTTTTAATTATGTACTATTATCACTAATCAATTACGATCAGTTTAAATCAGATTAAAAACTATAGCTGCACTTCAAAAAATAAATTAATAGTTATAATTAATTTTTTTTCAAACAAAGATAAGCTTTTTATATTATATTAATGTTTATTAATAATGTCACATTCTAATATATTTTTAATATTTAATGACTACAATCGTAACTTTGAAAGTGCAAGTATAAAAAACAATTTATATCAAACTTAAATGTATTTAACATGTGTTTTTAAAATCTTAACAAAAATTCGTTTTTTCGCATAGGTATTTAATAAACGTACAACATTAAACGGAGTACTGGACGATTAAATTAAATAAATTTTGTTGTTTTGATAAATAGTATGTAATAATTTGTCATCATTTTCCATTAAATTAAGACTTACCCCATAATTTCGGAGTGGGTATTATCCATGTAACCACAATAAATAACTAGAAAAAAATAAACGTTAGTTTTCATTGGAAAATAATAAAATAATAGCAAAGATAATTCGATACAATTACAGTATAAAAATAAGTAGTTATAGATAATAATACTTCCAAGAAGTTTTTTTGTATAATTCATTTTCTTGGAGGTACCTACCCTTGGAGCAATTAGCGTAATTGTCATGTCATAGTTATTACTTATTACAAAAATTAAAGTTTAAACAAAAGGTTGTTTATAATTAAATTGCAAACAACTTTTATTTAAAGATAAAATTATTACTAAATATTCCAAGAATGGGAAAATCTATTTAGATTAACAGTTTTTTTGGTTCATCAGTTTATGCCGAAAATAAAATCACGCGAAAAGTTAACTAAAAGTTGTTGGTTTATTAATAATAGTTATTTATGATACCAGTCACGAAACGCACGATTTTATGTAACGAATGTGATAATTGCAGGATAAGCGTAACGAGGTCTCGCAATATCACATGAGTTACAAATAATCATGTTTCGTTACGTGTTACATACAATTTTTTTTCTAATATGGAAACTGTTACGAGCCAAACTCGTACCGAACTAAAAAAAATAGAATAAGGTCCCTTGGTGTACTAGAACTTTCACCTCGGCAATTCGCTCTGGGTCGTGAATTTTAGAAACGTGATTTCCTATTTTAGAATTGGGCGCCAGTCCACAGAATTAGTTTCGTAGGGGCAAGGTCAGGAAATGTGGACGTTTCTAGACCTATCTGTATGGGAATGATGTAAGTCAGTAGCTATACCGCTAATAGTCGTGTAAATTTGGAGGGGCGGGAGTGACAGAGAAAGAACAATTGTAGAAAATATGTATAGTTTATTAGCACGGAGATGCAAAAAAATTAAAAAAAAAAATCGTCTAAGGAAATGTACCCTTCACTAGTGTGTGTGTACTTAATAAGCGGATATAGGGTTTATACACCAGTCTGCATTACGCAATACGCCTCGTGTGTGCGCATGTACAATCATGAAATTTAAAACTTGGACAAGACAATTTCTGTAAACAAAAGTTTGCACATTGTGAAGCGGGCTTAAAGGGTATTCATTTACAATTCTTAACAGCAGGTAGTCTCAGCAGGGGTTATCTTATAGAAAAAGGACTGTAGAATGAATCATTACACTAAGCAGTTTTAAAAAATAGGTAATTTACGTTGCTTACTTAATTTTTCTTTAAAAATATATTTGAAGGTATCGCTAATTAAACACCATAGCTCAATTAATTATCGAATCAAAAAATTTGTTTTAGGAAATGTTTACAAAATAAAATTAGAAATAATTTTGATTTAAAAACGTCTACAAGCAATAACTTTTAAATTAAATCAAAAAACTAAACATGGTTATTTGGGTTGACTGATTATTACTTATTTTTAAATAAATCTAACCTACTAATTATTGTAAGTTATTAAAAAAAATCATTAAACTCTCTTATTCATAATATTTAGTCCTTCACAAAATGTATATTTTATGACGTTTCATTTTCTGTAGTTAATATAAAAAGTGAAAATAAAACTAAGGCAATTCTTATTGTCAACCGCCTTGCAAATTCCAGACGACGTCTCATATTTTCGTCACTGAGAACTTCTTTCGCAACAGAATTATACTTATTTATTCCCATCTCCTTTAATCTTCATTTTGTGCAGTTATACGGCATCCGAAAAAATGTGTATCTGCTATAGCCCTGTAAGTATGTAGCAAATTGTTGTTCTGTTACGTAATGAAACAACTCGAGGTCTTGAGCACGTGTAGATACTTTAGGTCTACCACTTCCCGATGGCTCTTTCCAAAGTGTTTCAAAGATTCCCATTTTACTCGGTAATGCCCTACGGTGCTTTTTGGTATATCTAACATACGTGAAATTTCGCGCACGCTACGGCCCGCCGCTAATTCCGAAACAATCCGCGCTTTCAAATCAGCACCGAGATGAGGTGGCATTTTCACAACACTTGAAATTTTAAACTAAAATGAAATTTACATTTCTTACTTTATTTATTGGTTCACACTACCCCTTCTCAAACAGTAGGTAATTGTTTATTTATTACATACTTCTAATGACCCTTAGAGCAATATGACTCAAAGGAAGTAAATTAAACAAGCAAGGATATTCTATTGTTATTGAAACTTATTCATAAAGTAAAAGCCATTTCCTTATAATGCTAATGGACAGGATTTTCTTTCTAAGTATTAAGATTACAATAGAGGACTTATAAACTTTCGAAAATATCTAATTATAAATATTTACACTGCAATTGCGCTTTTTTCCTTAATAATTTCTTAGCAATAACATACACGTTTTGGTTTTAAGTTGTCATAAATTTGATAAGATATAAATTTGTGTTTCTAATATTACATCACAAACTAATCTTTATTCGTCCAAAAAATTGTTTTATATTATTGAAGAAAGAAAATTGCCAGGAAAACAAAAAGATAGTTACAACCAAATTTTTACGCACAAAGAAGAGTAAAATTATAATTTACTTCGCTTTTTTTTATTTTAGAAATTTCTCGCCCAAATGATGCTAATAGGGACATCATTTTTTTCTTGCATTCTTAAACACTGATTAATTTAAAACATTATTTTTCTGTCAACTCCATAATATTACCTAAATCAAGTTTGTTCGCCGTCTTGTTTTAGATTCGTCCAAACCTGCAAACGCATTCGCGCGCATTTTCTTTGATGTCGGAGAAAAACCGACAAGTTGCGGGAAGCGCAAACCGTTCGTGGAACAATCAGGACTTGCGAATCTGTTCTAAAATTCGTACGTAGCACCGTCCAAATTAATGTTCCGATTGCCGTTCGGTTCGTTGTTCTGTTTGTTCCTCGGTTTGTTGTTCAGGTGTGTACGAAGCTTTACAATAAGCATATTAATGAACTATATCTTATGAAAGGAGAGTTATGTAACTATAATTAACGACTTAACGTTACGTTAGTAGATTCCATTTACTATTTACATATATTTTCTTGGAACATTCGATAATTAACTATCGGGATATGATGACCCTATACTTCGCAGGTTGTGCGCCAACTGGATACAAGCAAATAACTTGGAGCTGTTACCCTGGCCAGCAAAAGCCCAGATTTTAACATTATCGAAAATGTTTGGGCTCGAATACTTGCTGTTATCCGAAGACAACAAGGGCCAAATTTTATACCAGTAAACCGTAATGCACTAATTGCAGCCATTGATACCGCATGGGAAACGATTAATATTAATTATATTGATACCTTGATAGCGTCAATGAGCAGACGCCTCCAAGAATGTATCAATAATAATGGAGGTCACACCCATTATTGATTTCTTATATTTATTTATATAGTAATACCTTTATTTAAAAAAAAAGTTTTCATTTAATTTTAAACTATAACTTGGTATCTTAATTATAATTATGTAATAAATTCTTGTCAAAAACTAAATATATACGTTGACAATAAGAATTGCCTTAGTTTTTATTTTCACTTTTTATATTAACTACAGAAAAAAATGAAACGTCATAAAATATACATTTTGTAAGGACTAAATATTATGAATAGAGAGTTTAATGATTTTTTTTAATAATTTACAATAATTAGTAGGTTAGATTTATTTAAAAATAAGTAATAATCAGTCAACCCAAATAACCATGTTTAGTTTTTTGATTTAATTTAAAAGTTATTGCTTGTAGACGTTTTTTAAATCAAAATTATTTCTAATTTTATTTTGTAAACATTTGCTAAACAAAATTTTGATTCGATAATTAATCGAGCTATGGTGTTTAATTAGCGATACCTTCAAATATATTTTTTAAAGAAAAAAATTAAGTAAGCAACGTAAATTACCTATTTTCTAAAACGTGCTTAGTGTAATGATTCATTCTACAGTCCTTCTATAAGATAACCCCTGCTGAGACTACCTGCTGTTAGAATTGTAAATGATACCCTTAAGCCCGCTTCACAATGTGCAAACTTTTGTTAGCTCAATGCAAGCAAATGGTACTCAACGGGAGACGCAGAAACCAAGTTAAGAGAATTGATTTAAAGGGATATAACAACATCGTGTCAATTGAGTACCTTTGGTTACACATCTTAATGTGGCGAAATGAACCAGAAAGGTTCTTACAATATCTTTAATACTACGCTCGTCGTAACAGCTAGCACATCAGCTGTATTTAGTACGCACATAAGACGTATATACGCACACAAGTAATAAATCAAATTTAGTACGTTACCCTACATTCGCACATCCTACACCTTATCACCAGTTTGGAAAGATTATCCTTCGACGGATGGATTGATGCATCTATGGGCGAGTTCCATAAAAACGGTCGAAAAGGAAAACATGTGTAAAAAAGTTGCAATTTTTATCATATCCGAGCTCCAAATACCATTTAGCGTCAGGACACACCAACAGCTTTTATTGTAGTTACTACCAGATTGATATTTATGATAACCTGCATCGGTGATAAGGAACCATTTTGACAACACGAAGAGATCCCGGTCGATAAATCCAATTCAAATAAACGCATTAGGATGATGACGTTTAATTTGATTAAAGAAAAATTAAATATTTCTGATGAGATTTAACTGCACGAAGTTGAAGAAAAAGATGAGCGAATGGGCACCTACTTCATTGAATAAAACGACGTGCAGCTTTCGGATAGATAATACCACTGTTGATTAGTACCACACACAGCGGATTTATTACGATTTGAAAATCTAAACAGATATATTTTCGAAGAATGTAGTATCACTACTGTTCATTTGATACCAATTTAGCAAGCATAACGTTAATTAATAAGCACTTAATTCAACTTTAACAGTCGACGTACAATGCAAACATTTTCAAAAATAGGTCCCGAATTATACATTTTGCAACGAATGAAACAAAATGTATCCACTCTTGCTGATAGTATGAGTATACACGCAAACGAGTAGAGATAAGACGTTTTAAAAAGAATCTATCAATGTAAGAATAATCTATTTATGCGAACGTAAATGCAATATTTTGTAATTCTAATCACACTCTTAATTTTTTATATAATTATAAATTAAAAGAAACTTCTTTAAAAAAATTTCACAAAACCCTTTCGTATTGAATTCTAATCCAGTTCGGATGATGTTGATGTGGTACCATTTTTAAAACAAATAGCACAATAATCTGACAAGATCAATAAATGAAATGACAAAAGCAATTTTGACACATATTTCTTTATATGTCCAAATACGAAATAATCGGAATTGGTACAGTAATATTTTCCATAATCAAGCAGTTTAACGAACTAGAGTAATTACTTGTTTTGGAAGAAGTGTGTAGATTTGTTTGTTGATTGATGGAAATTACTTTGGAATTAATGCCGGTTAGCGAAATATTAGCGTGGACTGTAGGCAAGTATAGTTTTTTAAGCAACCTAGCGGTTACGATGCTATGCATTGAACCGCTATCCAATAAGCAACGCACTGAATGAAAACGACTTTCAAAATCTTTAACAAGTACTTCTGCAGTTAAAAGAAGAATCAAATGTTTAGAAGAATTACTATTACATGTTAATGAAATATTAGAAATGGAACTAGTATTTTGAGCATCACTTGTTACCGTATTTTCGGTCGTTAAAGAAATATGAGATGCATTTTATTAATGTAAAGCAAACTATGATGAAACCCTTCACAAACTAAACATCTAAACCTTTGGAATCATTGAAATGGCTCATACAGTTTTTACAGAGTTTTAGTTCCGTAATCTTTTGTATTCTCTGTTCTACTGAAAGGTCAAAAAGAATGGGACATTTAGAAGATTTATGAACGCCTTTACATATTTTGCAAGTGGAATTTTTCCAAGATACAACTAAACTGATTTGCTTGGTATGCTTATTTTGTTCGACTCTATACCGCTATCGATAAGAAACTGTGCTCGATCTTGTAAGAATTGAATTATTTCGTCAATTGTATGAGTTTTTGAAGATTTATGTGACTTTAATTTTTCTCCAGTTTCGCTATCTAATTTCTTTTCAATTATATGCATTATTAACATAGATACGAGTTGGTGATCGGTGACGTTCAAATTGTAACGGTCACTGTGAGTTAGGAACAAAATACACGGTCGAGGTGTAAACGCGACATTTCTCCGTGTTCGCTCCTTAACGAAAATTTTGGGGATTTAATTCCACAGAATTCAACTTCCGCGTTGTCCTAATTGGCCAATACATTTTCGGCTGATCTTCAATTTCCGCCTTGTAACAACTACTATCAGTCGTGTTACGTGAAATTCAAATTTGCCTTCATCTGAGTGCTTATCGTAATTCCGTCAAATTTTATGTATTATAGGACCCTGCAAACTTTAATGTAAGCGGTATATTTTTAGCTGGGGAAAGGATTGATTACTCGATTTTCTGAAGTTTATCTTAGGACGGATGGTGTACTAATTTCTTCTAATGGTCGCTCGATTGCACTCAGGTACGACAAATATTCTTCATGGCTTCTTCAACGTTACACCGTGCATCATTTTCAGATAAGGCGAGTTACTCCGGGATTGGAGTTGCTCCGCAGATTAAATTACCGGCTTTAAAGGTTCTTTTGGCTAAACAAACCAATTACCTGGCTGAATAAATTCGCCGCAGCGAACAAAATATCGTATCTTCTCCTGGTGTTCAACATGTAAACCTCTATCTACAACATAAGGTCAGATTTTTCTAATTATACTTCTGCGCTGAAAACAAACCATCTCCGGGACGTCACACTGCTACGAAAACGTCTCAAGCGTAACACCTAAATAACTACAACTTGTCTTGGACCTAAGTGCAGTTAAATCTTGGAAATCAAACGTATATTAATAATTTTTTTTTTTATTTTTTTATTTTTTAATTAATATATTATTAATAAATTTTTTATTTTTTTATTATTTAAATAATTGTAAAAAGAAAAAAAACATAAAAATTAAAATTTTATATTTTTTTTTTTTATTTTTTTTTTTTTTGTAAAATTAAAGTAAAAACTAATATAAAAAAATTTTTTTATTTTACTATTACTTTTTATAAAAAAAAAAAAAATAAAATAAAAAAAAAAAAATATTTTTTTTTATTGTTTGTGTTTATTTAACTTTTTTGTTTATTTAAAAAAAAAAAAGAAATAAAACAAATAATTAATTAATTTATTATTTTTTTTTTTTTTTTTTTTTTTTTTTTTTTTTTTTTTTTTTTTTAATTATAAAAAATAAATTTAATAAAAAAAATTTTTTTTTTTTTTTTTTTTTTTTTTTTTTTTTTTTTTTTTTTTTTTTTTTTTTTTTTTTTTTTATTAATTTTTTTTTTAATTTATTTTTTTTTTTTTTTTTTTTTTTTTTTTCTTTTTTTTTTTTATTTTTTTTTTTTTTTTTTTTTTTTTTTTTTTTTTTTTTTTTTTTTTTTATATTTATTTTTTATAATTTTTTCTTTTTAAATAAAAATAAATTTGTATTTGCGTTTAAAGTTTTTTTTTTTTTTCATCCTCTTTTTTTTTCTTTAAAATTTAATTTTTTTTTATTTAAAAAAATAAAATTAAAATAATTTTATTAATATTTTTTTTTATTTAAACTATCTACAAACTTTAGTAAGGAACTTGCAGTATAATTGGTAATGCTATCTAAATCAAAATAGTATATTATGATACGAGTTTTATAAGAAGCATTTTGGCGCACGCACGGGTTTAGGGCACGACGAGCGCAGCGAGGAGTGCTCTAAAGGAGTAAGTGCGACAAAATGCCTTATAAACGAGTATCATACAATATTTTTTCTATTTTGCGCCTCTTTTACAAAATAAATAAAATATATTTTTGAAATAAAAATTCATGTCGATATTTTTTAATTTTGAGGTTGGCAATACAAACTGTCAGATTATGGAACTTTAAATGTAAATTTATACAGTATTTAAAATTCCACCAGAAATTAACGATATTGCGTTTAAACACCTAAGCATTTCTTATAATTGGGTTGCCATAAGTTCATTCAAGTGAAATAAAAGCATCCCACCCTGTGAACAGCCCAATTGGGATTAACATCATGGGAAGAGTTTCAAAGGATATCGCCAAATACTTGAAATTGCCCAACCCTGAACTTTTCACTGGGCACTGTTTTAGGAGAACCAGTGCCACACACTTGGCAGATCGGGGGGTGATTTACTAACAATTAAGCGTCACGGGGGATGGAAATCCTCTGCGGTTGCAGAAAGTTATATTGACGCGTCTTTGAAAACAAACTTCAAGTTTCTCAAATGCTTTCATCAGAGCCCACCAATAGTAACCTGCCTGGATGTTCCTCCTCTGCTTCCACCGATTGTCACACCACTCCTACTAATAATTTTCAACAAAATATCGTAACAAGTCATAATTTTTACCTGGTCCCGGATTTAACATTATTCCGCATTCTCAAATGCTTTCATCGGAGCCCACCAATATTAACTTGCCCGGATGTTCCTCTGCTTCCAGCGACTGTCACACAGCTCCTAATATAAATAATTCTCAGCACAATATCGTATCGACCCATAATCTTTTACCTGGTGCCGGTGTTAACATTAATCCTCAGCAAAACTCCAATGTAACTATTAATATTTATAATAATTGTACATTTTCGTCACATAATTAAAGTAAATCGTTTTGTTTGTTTACTTGTATTTATTAATAAATAATCGACCAAGAAAAATCAAGGTTAGGTAAACTGTACGTAGATTTCTGACATTCAGTGTTAGTGTTACCAACATTAAAAAATATAAGTACACCAGCGCTATAAACGCACTCGAATTTCTATTAACGCACCGCTTTGAGTGCGGTTATAGCTTTGTAAACGACGCGAAATAGAAAAATGTTTTTAATGTGTTTTTTTTTTACATTTTTAATTTTTTATTTTTTAAAATGGGGAAATTCTAATGCAATTTCGAAGTTTTCATCAATTGCAGACAGAGCGGAAATGCTACTGGATGTTTCACCTTTAAAGAATTTCTTAAATAATGCAATTTTTGCGCAGATGTTAAATTGGCGAAGTTTACTATAGAAAGAAAATTTTCAATAAATTGTTTATATTCATCGATTATTCCAGAAAATGTAGGTAATTGCAATGTAGGCAGCGATTGATAAAAATTGTTTGAAATTGGATTTTGACTTAGACTTTTTTCGGTGTTAATTTTTAACGAACTGAATTTTTCCAAAACTAATTTACCTTTTACAATTGTAATCCTAGTTTCTGTTACAAATTGTTTTGCAGATAAACAAATTGCAAATGCGATTGATAGCAGTTGAATTGAACTGTTCAATGCATGAAATATCTAGACGACGCAAGTGTTCCTTTTCTTATGTTTATTGAGTATTCTTAACGAAGATATCTCTGTTATTATTAGACACATCAATATCTACGTGGACTGAATCTGTAAGACATTGTTTTATTCAAATTAGTAAAAATCTACAGGATGTCATTTAAAAATTTTTTATACATTGTGCACTCTCTAGGAAATTGGATACACGCCAAAAAAAACAAACGACAAAAAACAAAATAAAATCGACTCCCGGCGTTTTACATAATTATCTTCTTATACTCGTAGAAACGTACCTACTTTATAATCAAATTTAAAATTGCAAGAGCTTGATTCCATGTTTCAACTGAATAGGTAATTGAATATAGTAGTTAAAGAAAACAATTATTTGATTATTTATAATTTTTCTAGTAATGTAGGTTAATTTAAAATAAATCTCTTCTTTTATACATGAGCAATGTAGTTTATCACAGTGATCTACATTTAGGTAAATTTTCAGAACCATTACTAATTATATTTGCATTGTATTGATTTATTTGTTAAAACATTCAATTTTAATAATCGAATTTCAACAAAAGTGTTGGAACATTTGTATTTAATAATTAGGATTGTTAAAGGGATCCTATAAAGAGAAGAACTAGTCTATACCATTTGAAGCCACAAACCATTATTGGACAAATATAGGGTAAGTAGTTTCATCTAGTTTTGGTTATCCATTAAATTTTGTCTTATTTAGAGACACTTTGGGGTTGGAGGTGTAGGATATAAAAATCAATTTTTTAAGCAGAACAGACCGACGTTTCGTGCCTCAACACGCGGAGCTTTCAAGGCTGCAAATTTATTTGTATGAAATTACAATTATTTTTAATTTAAAATGATTACATATATATCACTTCACAATTTTGTTTCAAACTTGTAAACAAACCTTGCAAAAACAATAAATATTAATTAAAAACTAACTTAAAATAAAGAATTGGTGATTATATCGTAATAAAGCGTTTAGGTAGAATTGTATTATTTATCTGTAGTATGATTTAGCTCCTCCTAACTTTTCAATATTTGGATGAAATAAGCCGTCTTATAGGAGGGGCAATTAAAACAAAAATTGTGTGTTAATTGCACCTATAATAAGGCTGATTTTATCCAAATATATTTATTTATGTTTTTTTCCGCACAAAAACTTGATAGTGTATGTATCCAAAAATAGATATATTTGACATCTAAATTGATGACGATCTCACTAACAAAAATAAAAATGTACATATTGCACTAAAAGAATTATTTTAAATAATAATAAATTTCTGTTTGAATCGAATTTGTATTGGTGTTGAATTTACAGTAAATTTCAATCAAACGCATAATTAAGATGATTAAAGTTTAAGATTTCTAAAAACCAATCTACATTTTCATTTATATTGTATAAAAGAATCTTTTTATTTAATTAAATGAAATATTAAGAAGTTGTTTTTTCCATGCAAAATTGAAATGACGTGTAACGTCATCGTTCTCCTTCAATAAATGTCCTGTAAAGTGTTTATAAAAGTGTTTACGTTGATTACGGGTAGCTATTAAGTTGCATATTTGAAACTAAATAATGTAGTGTTAAACTTTCTGAAGATTAAAATTTTCAGTAAGGGCAAATGCATATAAAAAGTTAAATGCAACAACATTGTGTGTGGATGGTGATAAATGATGAAGGGATTAATATCGATCGAAAAAAGTTGATGGCCGACAGTCGTTAATAGATCGTTACAATTACAATCTTGCCAAAAATTAAAGTGACCAGTGTAATTTAAAAAATGGTCAAGCAAGAAGAATTTCGCTATCAACCATAGAAGCAATCCACTTCTGCTGACGTCACCAACGTGTTACTACAGAAACGATGAGATCATCAACCGCATTAAGATTGTTTATTTTAAATTATAAGTAGAATGTGTATTCTCATATTAAAAACCTTGTTTTTTTAACTATAAGTAGAATCTGTACTCTCACATAAAAAAATTCATATCATCATAATCAAACCATTAACATTAAGTTTTGTATTTTTTTTGTGAAGTATTTTTTTTGTTTTAATTAAATTTGTTATTCCGTAAACCATTAGTGTTTTTTTTAAAGAACTCAAGCTCCTAAGATGTACTGAACAAATTAAAGAGTCTTGAGTTATGATTTTTTTTATTCAAACAATTTCGAATCATCGCAATGTATTGTAAATCACACAATTTTTTACAAAACGAAGAACACAAACAAACGATAAAATATGAATGCCGCGATTTTAACATATAAAAATCGTTCTCGCAAAAATATTTTAACAATAACAAGGTAAAGCAACTGTGAATTAACATCTAAGAATTTTATGAAAATGTATGTACAATAATTAAATCTGGGTTTGAGTCAATTAAGAATATTGCTATAAATAATGTTCGTGTACGTATTGAATTGTTTAGGTGGTTCTTAACAGCTATTATTTCTTATATTAGTTTTTTCATTGAAACTCTAGAATAATTGGTTCTTTGGAATTAAAGGTGTGTCCAATGTTTTTTTTTGTTATGTGGAAAGTTCTGTGTCTTCTGTTTTTTTGTTGTAATTGTATTAATGTACACTACATTAAATTTTTCAAGTGTTTCTGTTCTGTATTAAAGTATACATTTTTATATACAGTGTGTCCAAAATTCGATGCTCACCATTGGTATTTTGGAAACGGTAAGGGTTACAGGGTCGGTTAAATGGAACAATATGGAGGTATTTATCTTACCTCTTCAGACCTTCTCTTGTTTTTCCAAAGAAATGCGTTGCCTACTAGATATTGCAAAAAAAGTGAAAATCAGCATTTTCTTTAAACTTGCGTAGAATCCACACTATTTATCCTATCAAAAATATGTAAATATAAAAGTTGTAGACATTTAGATATTGAATAATATGCGTCATTAAAATATTTTTTGCTTGCATCAGTAGCGAAATATGACCCAAAGTTGCATTTTTTTAAATGGAAATGATAATTTATTTTTATACAGTTGAATTACTTGATTTTTTCCTTTTCAACGATATAAGGTTCGAGCTATTTATCTTGTGTACTTTAGAAGATATAAAGAAAAATCGTTTTTGAGATCTGTAGATGTATTTTAAAGCACATCACACTATCCATGATTGCAAATTTTAAGAAACAAACAACTGCACATCAAATCTGTCAATAATATTGTTACAGTAGTATCGTGTCAGAACTTGTAGTTGTTGTAGTAAGCTATTCATATTCAAAATTGATGATGCAGTTTTCAAACCATGAAAAAACGGACATGTTTGTTGTCTACATAAGATGCCATCGTAATTCAACTGCGGCAGCAAATGAATATCACAACTTATACCCCGAAAGAAGGCAACCTCACAGAACTTTGTTTTCCGACTCGAGCAAAATCTTCGACAAGGTGGATCCTTCACCGCCATTCGTCCTACAACCTATCAAAAAGACAATGAGGATGCTGAAATAGCTGTTCTAGCCGCTGTTAATGTTGAGCCTTCCGTTTCAGTAAGAAAATTTCGAATGACAGTGGTATGGCAAGAAGTTCAGTACATTATGTTTTAAAAAGAAGAAATTTCATCCTTATAAGCCAATGATATGCCATCATATCAAAGAGAATGATTATGCTCGAAGAGTTACATTTTGTAGATGGTACCTGGATGAAGTTACAAACGATAATTCTTTTCTAAAAAATTCTTTGGAGCGATGAAAGTAGATTCACAAACAACGGCATTTACAATCGGCATAATTATCATTATTGGAATAATGAAAATCCGAAAATAGTTCGAGAATCGCGTTTCCAAGAACGATTCGGATTTAACGTGTGGTGCGGTATTTTGGGAAATCGTTTGATAGGTCCATTTATTTATAATCAAACGCTTAATTCGACTAGATATCTTCAACTGCTGCAAGCCGAAGTCGAAGATGCATTGGACGAGCTACCTATTCAAGAAGAAAGAAGTATTTTGTTTCAGCAAGACGGCGCCCCGGCCCATAATTCCAGGATCGTCACTGAATATTTATCAGCAAGATTTGGAAACCGTTGGATTGGAACAAACGGTCCCATACGTTGGCCTGCGCGATCACCAGATTTGTCCATACTAGATTTTTCCTGTGGGGACACATAAAAATTTAAAGTATACGTTGTCAATTATGAGAACGTTAATGATTTGCAGCAGAGCGTCATGCAGGCCTTTAATTCAGTTAGCGTCCGTCAATTAATGAATTGCCGAATAAATATTGAAAACGCTATACAAAATGTTTAGAAGTCAATGGCCGCACTATTGAGAATCTTTTATAGGAAAACTCATTCGTTTTACGATGTTATCCACCCGTTATGTTTTTGTTATTATTGCTTACAACTTGGTAACATTATAAATCTGCCTCAAAAATGATTTTTCTTTATATCTTCTAAAGTACACAAGATAAATAGCTCGAACCTTATATCGTTGAAAAGGAAAAAATCAAGTAATTCAACTGTATAAAAATAAATTATCATTTCCATTTAAAAAATGCAACTTTGGGTCATATTTCGCTACTGATGCAAGCAAAAAATATTTTAATGACGCATATTATTCAATATCTAAATGTCTACAACTTTTATATTTACATATTTTTGATAGGATAAATAGTGTGGATTCTACGCAAGTTTAAAGAAAATGCCGATTTTCACTTTTTGCAATATCTAGTAGGCAACGCATTTCTTTGGAAAAACAAGAGAAGGTCTGAAGAGGTAAGATAAATACCTCCATATTGTTCCATTTAACCGACCCTGTAACTCTTACCGTTTCCAAAATACCAATGGTGAGCATCGAATTTTGGACACACTGTATAGTAAACAGAACAACATCAAAAACGGCACCAAAAAACTTTACTCGGACACGATCATTAACAAATTAAAAAACAAACGTATTAGACGACAAACTAATTGCATAGAGGAGTTCCAATTCAATCTTCAAGATCTTTAAAGGTATTATAATTTAAAGAATGCTTAAGACTCAAAATTTATATTTTTTTGGAAGTTTTGTTTGTTTGTTTTTTTATTACTTTCTGAGCAATCTGAAGATCAGATGGATTAACTAAGTTTGCAATTTTATTGTAATAAGTATTGATATTGCATTGAAATTTGTGAATTTTGTAGTGAGTTACATCGATTTCTAAAATTAGTAGTTTTGTGTTGGAAGTATTAATGTAATTCATTAGTTTGTAATTGTATGAGTATAGTATTCTGCTTGTATCAAATAAGTGCATTTGAAAAATTGATGAATGTGACTGGGTGTGGTTTGTCCGACTTCCATATTTTTAACTCAATTTTTCTGTTTAATAGATTAGTTAATTTTAAACTGTTCGCAGTATCTTTTTTTAATTGACGTGATGCTATCGTTCCGTTAAGCTCTTGTGCCACTGTGTGACGTTGGTTGCCATGATGCAACAAAGTCTTGATTCCGGAAAGTTTTCTCCAATTTTGGTTATAATGTAAATTTTGTCTTTCCACATATCACAGTAACAGTGGACACACCTGTAATTTTAAAGAACCAATTGTTCAGAATTTTAAAAATAGACTAATATCAGAATTTATAGCTATTAAAAACCACCCCCATCAATATTAATTTCACTACTGACACGAACAATCTTAACATTATTTATAATAATATTTTTAATAGAATGAAACCCATTGATCTGATTTGATTATACGTACATTTTAAAAAAAATCTTAGATCTTAATTCATAGTTGCCTTATCTTGTTATTGTAAGAAATGTTTTTCGCAATAACGACTTTTTCGCCGTATTCATTTTCAACATTTGTTTGTCCTCTTTGTGTGAAAAATTGTGTTATTTTCAATAGATATACATGTTTATTTTAATTTTATTTAATGTGACCGTTATGTTAAAAACATGTATTTTTTTGACGCTCTATCACTGATACCCTGTTAGATTCTCTAAGAACCCCCAAACACTCTCCAACAATTAATTGTGATATAATCATCAATTCCTTAACTTTAACTTAGTTTCTAATTAATATTTACAATTTTTGGAACGCTTATTTACAAGTTTGAATGTTATATTTTACTAGTCTGTGCAATAATTTAAGCTAAATAATTCTAACTAAAATTGTGAAGTGACGTTATTGAATTTAAAAATATTCTTGCAGTTTCATACAAATAAATTTGCAGCCTTGATAAACCTCCCATTTTGAGACGCTAAACGTTCCATTCTTTTTAAAAGGATTCATTTTTATCTCCTACATCTCCAAACCCGAAAGGTTCCTAAACAAGATTGGACAATGCTTTTACTTTTAAATGGTAACATGTTTCTCTTAATAAATGTATAAACAATAAGTTGAGCGATTCTGTTTTCTGGGTTATGCAAGCAGTAAATAATTTGTTAAAATCAATTGTTACGTGATTTGATTGCATTAACGGAAGACACGTAAGAGAAACTAAAAAATAGCATTTAAATCAAAACAGTAAATAAAGTTTTCTAATCTAGAGAAACACATAAACACCCTTATACAAGTATATTAATAGTATATTACGTAACGAGCATTGTAAGATGCATATTACGTACGACTGTGAGAGAATCACGGGAGTACGTAATTGCTTTACAATTCGAATTATGTACTATATTTTATCAACGACCACCTGAATACCGCTGACAACTTTTTGTAATTAGAATTGCAATATATTATGTTAGTGTGTATAATATAATATATATTTATCACCATTCACTTCATATTTGAGTTTGTCACATACGGGTTCGTTATTTATGTAGTCGTATTCAACTTCTCCTTATTTCTTTTCATAAACACTTTCAAAGTCTAACTAGTTTTATAACATCATTAAAGTTAAACATAGTTTTTCCTGTTACCAAGTTCTTAAGAATATGAGTTTAAGTATGTATGTATCTATATATGTTTCCTTTAGAATTTACATAACATTATGTAGTAATAAACTTACGTATCCCATTGTAACAGTAAACTTCTAAATGACATTTTCTTTCCCGGATATCCAATATTTTTGTCATTTTTAATAACCATCAAATATTGAGAAGAAAGTTTAAGTGTTGGGTTGAAGTTGCATTTGCAAATGTATTTCTATTCACAATCAATCACCCGACCTTGATTCTAAATAGTAATTAGTTTTCGATGCTCCAGTTGCTTGTACAATTGCGTCCAAAATGTTGCCTATAAGAATGCTATTAAATATAACCAAATAAAATGTTATCCAATTACTGTATTACCTGAATTCGTACTTTTAAAGAAGTTGCTATTTTGTAGAATAATTAATAAACTATTTCGTACGTCGCAAAAACAAAAAGGTTATATACAACTTTACTAGCCTAACTTTAAGGTGCGCGTAGAAGGAATATCTGCTTAATTTTTAAATAGTTACTTTAATCTTTTTCTAGTTTAAAAATGCGTTTTTGCCTGGTATATTGCTGGTATCTTAAAGTTTTGACTTTGATCGCACTTGTAGTTATTTAGTTAGAAAAGTTAAATCCCTAACTGTGCGATTTGTTTACCATAACGCACAGCCTGCGTTTTTGATTACATACTTAGCCTACTAATTATGCGTTATTCATCATTTTCTATAATGATCGTAGATAAAATATATTGATATGTAGATAAAATATTAATATTAAACTACCTTTATTAATTTAAGAATGAATTTACATAGCTAACACCTTTATGTTCCTTCAATTTTTGTGATTTTTGTTTTTATATACAAAAAATTCACTTCCTTCTTCCAAGACTCATAAATCCTCCCTAATCTTATGCCTTGATTAAACACCGAATTTTCTTGTAACTTGTTTTCAAATCCAAATAATTTAAAATACTGTTCTTTTTCCACGTTGGTTAATCTTCTTTTAAAAAATACCGTCTTTTTCCCACGTTGGTTAATCTTCTATATTATGGTATCTTTTTCTTTATTACAGTTTTATTTTTCTTCAAAATTGCTCACTTTATAAAACTTGTGTTCGCATATATTAAAAAAAGTCTGTCATTTTTATTTGTTTTTTTTTGCCGCCCAGAGATTTTTTAATAGTGGATATTTTAATAATTGGTAAAGTGATAAAAATGTAATTTACAAAAAATTAAATTTAAGGATAAATTCTTAAAATAAAAATGGTAATTTTTTAAATAATTGTAAAAAGACGATAAAAATAACAAAACAACAAGCTTGGTCTATGAACCACACACTACAATACCCCCCTCTAACACATTATCGCGAAAAAATTCAAAAATGACCAGAAAATGTGTTAAAAAATAAAAAAACATTAATTTTTTTAAAAATAAGCAACTTTACTAGCCTAATTTTAAGGCGCGCGTAGAAGGAATATCTGCTTAATTTTTAAATAGTTGCTTCAACATTTTTCTAGTTTAAAAATGCGTTTTTTCCTGGTATATTGCTGGTATCTTAAAGTTTTGACTTTGATCGCACTTGTAGTTATTTAGTTAGAAAAGTTAAATCCCTAACTGTGCGATTTGTTTACCATAACGCACAGCCTGCGTTTTTGATTACATACTTAGCCTACTAATTATGCGTTATTCATTATTTTCTATAATGTTCCTAGATAAAATATATTGATATGTAGATAAAATATTAATATTAAATTACCTTTATTAATTTAAGAATGAATTTACATAGCTAGCACCTTTATGTTCCTTCAATTTTTGTGATTTTTGTTTTTATATACAAAAAATTCACTTCCTTCTTCCAAGACTCATAAATCCTCCCTAATATTATGCCTTGATTAAACACCGAATTTTCTTGTAACTTGTTTTCAAATCCAAATAATTTAAAATACCGTTCTTTTTCCACGTTGGTTAATCTTCTTTTAAAAACACCGTCTTTTTCCCACGTTGGTTAATCTTCTATATTATGGTATCTTTTTCTTTATTACAGTTTTATTTTTCTTAAAAATTGCTCACTTTATAAAACTTGTGTTCGCATACATTAAAAAAAGTTATTTGTTTTTTTGCCGCCCAGAGATTTTTTAATAGTGGATATTTTAATAATTGGTAAAGTGATAAAAATGTAACTTAAAAAAAATTAAATTTAAGGATAAATTCTTAAAATAAAAATGGTAATTTTTTAAATAATCGTAAAAAGACGATAAAAATAACAAAACAACAAGCTTGATGTATGAACCACACACTACAATACCCCCCTCTAACACATTCAAAAATGACCAGAAAATGTGTTAAAAAATAAAAAAACATTAATTTATTTAAAAATAAGCAAACAAAAAAATTAAATTGTGTTCAGAGAACAATAAGAAAAATTGCATTAACATAAAAAATCCCTTTAGTACTTAATATCAGAATGTGGATAACATAAAACATCTTTTATAACAAAAGGGCCTTCATAAATTGATAAAACTTTTTTCTCGATTTTATTTTTAAAATCACTAATACGATATTTTCTTAGTAATACATAATAACCTTCCTTGTAAACAGTAGTTTTACTTTATTTTTTGTTTAATTTATTTTGTGCTTTCATATAAATATCAAATAATGTTATTTGTGTTTATTATTTCTTCAACAATTGGAACATAAAAATTCCACGAATCATGTGAATCAACACAAAGGATTCTTAAATATTGTATTAATTCCCTAATCGATCTTTCCGAAGGATTACTACAAGGATGTCTAATAGGTGTAAAAATATAGATAACATTATACCTAAACATAAAAGTAAGTAATTTAGAATTTTTAAATCATTTTCCATTATCCATTATGATTATTTTAGGTATTCCAATAGTTTAAAAATAATTCTTCAAACAATTAATTACCACTACAATTACGTGTTGGATAAAAACGGACCAGTTTAGTAAAACAATCTAATACAATTAATATGTTTTTATAACCTTCAGAAGGTAAAAGATGTTGTCAAAAATCTATACACAAAATTTCCAAAGGAGTGGTGCTTATAATAGATTTTCCAGGATAATAAGGTGTATAATTTTTAGTTTTATAAAACTGGCATGTATCACAATAATTTACTTCTGTTTTACCTAATTTCCAATCTGATCAAGATGTAAGTTATTCCCTGAATAAAGTGTGTAATCTTTTCAATTCGATATGACAAAATAAACAATGTAAATCTTTTAAAATTGTTATAGCATGTAATTTTGGCAAAACTATTAAATATTTATCCTTTACTTTCTTCATTAACATACCGTCATGAATACTATAATCCTTATAAGAATCTTTACTCCTAATTTCTTTAAAAATAGGATGTAATTCTTTTGATTGTTGATAAGAAAGTAAATTTTTTCTCATATAAAGTTTATGATCAAAATTTTCAAGTAACATTGTATTCACCGAAACAAAATTTTTATGTTTTCTATTTGTAAATTCTCTTGAAAACACATCAGCTACAAAATTTTGTTTTCCAGTAATAAATTCTATATCAAAATCAAAATTTTGTATGATTAGATAATATCTATAAATTCTGTTATTCAAAATTCTTGTTTTTAAAATAGATGATAAAGCTTTATTATCACTTTGTATTATAAATTTGCGACCTATTAAATAAAATTTAAATTTTATAATGCTATGAACGACTGCTAACATTTCTTTTCTTTTCAGCTATTGTATAATGCTGTTCTGTTGTAGTTAACTTTCTGGAAATAAAAGAAATAGGACATTCTGTACCACTCTCATCATACTGAAACAATACTCCTCAAATTGCATAATCACTAGCATCCGTTCTGACAAAAAATGGCTGATGGAAATTTGGATGAACTAAAAGAAGATTATTATAAAAATGAGTTTTAACTTTAATAAAAGCCGATTCATGTTGTTCATTCCATTTAATATTTGCATTCTTTTGAAGAAGATCATACAATGGAATACATAATTTTGATACATTTGGTATAAATTTTTTATAATAGTTTAACAACCCTAAAAAACTTTGTAATTTTTTAATATTATTAGGTCGTACAAATTTTTTAATTTTGTCTAACCGTTTTTCTTCTAACATTATACCAAATTCGTTAACAATATACCCCAAATATGAAACTGATTTTTAAAAATTCACAGTTATTTAGATTTAGTTTCATTCCGTTTTGACTTAAAGTTTCTAGTATTTCTTTTAAATTGTTACTATGTTCTTAATCTTTTTCAGAGAAAATTAATATGTCATCTATATAACTAACACAAATATTCTGATATGAATAAATGGAACAACTTTAAATTGATAAGTAACTCCTTCAATTGAAAATCCCGTATATTTTCTGCTATCTTTATGAAGAGGAATTAACCAGAAACTATTTTTAAGATCCAACTTAGAAAATACATGTTTCCCACTACATTTAGACAAAATAATGTCAATATTAGCAGGTAATTCATATTGTTTTTCGGTTCTCATATTTAATAATCGGGCATCAAGACAAATTCTTATATCCCCATTCTTTTTCTTTACAACTACAATAGGATTAATAAATGATGTAACTGTTCTTTCAATTATATTGTTTTTCAACATTTTCAGAATTTCTAGTTTGACCTTTTCTCTAAAAGCTTGCGGAATGGGATAAATTTTTGGTTTAAATGGAAGTGATTCATTTAACAATTATCTTATGTTCATATAAACTTGGTGCAACACATGCAGTATCATCTACTAAACTTTCATTCATTATCAATAAGTCATGAACAAATTGTTCACAATCTTTATTGCATTCATACAAATTATATTTGTTTGGCGTTTTGCTCAAACGTTTATTCATATTATCCCCATTATATTGTTTGGCGCTTTGTTCAAACATTTAATATTATTTTTTCCCATTAGATCGCCCGGTGCTTTACTCAAACCGTCTTTATTATAATCAACCCCATCATTAATACAGTTAACATTTGTACAAATCGTGCATTTATATGTTCGTTACAATTTATTGTTTGAACCTATTTTTATGATAAGTCATGTTGATGATGTAATCACTTGCATCCCTGAAGATGAAATACATAATACTCTTAATATTTTTAACAAATACAATCTACATTTAAAATTTACGTACAAGATTGAAAGAGATAATTCATTACCCTTTTAGATGTGAGGTTGATTAAAGATCAAGACACCAACAAATTATTAACTGACTGGTATTTTAAACCCATGGCATCCAATAGGACTATCAATTATTTATCAAATCACCAACAGCACCAAAAAATAAATATAGTTAAATCTATGAAAAACAAAATAACAAAACTAAGTAGTCCTAAATATCTCACTAAAAATCTAACCTCTCTAAAAATATATTGAAAAATAACAATTATCCTACTAACATTATTAACAGAATCTTATACTATAATTATAACACTAACACACCATCACCAATTAATCCCCCTAATTCTCAATATACCTATACTAAAATTATTAATATACCTAACTTGACTAAACACCTTATCCCATTACTAAAAACTACTAACGTCCACATAGCTACATACAATAACAATACTATTTACAACATTATCTACACACAATTAAAAGACAAGACAAACATTCTTGACAAACACAATGTAGTGTATAAAATAGACTGTCTTCACTGTAATAAATGCTATGTTGGCCAAATCAAACAAAAAACACGTAATAGGATTAAAAATCATAAGTACGACTGCAAAAACAAAAAACCAGACTCTGCGTTAGCCGGACACCATATTGAGATGGGTCATAATTTTAATTTTGATAATCCTACGATTTTAAATGTAGAAAGGAATTATAGAAAACGTCTAATAGCTCAAATGATATACATCATCAAACACAATAATAACATTAATTATAACACGGACACACAAAATTTAAGCAATATTTATAGAAATTTAATCACTAAAATAAAATAGAAGAAGGAATTCCCATTATCATATTGTTATCTAGTCATTCATGTTTGTTCGTTTCTACGTATAGAGTGTGTGTTTTATTAAAGATATTTATTTACATTTAATTGTTAATTTATTTTGCGTTTGTTTAATATCGATGTGTTTTTTACACTTATTCAAGTGGCGGACCATTTATTTGTTTTAAGTAAGTAGTCGAGTCAAGCACCTATAATTTAGATTAATATATTAAGGATATGATGTTTATGTATATAACTTACCGTTAAATGTATTCTTCTTCGTTGCCTGAAAAAACGTCTTAATGGTTTTTTGGTGCCCCTCCTCAACGAAGAACAATCCAATTAGTGTTAATTTAAGTAGTGCAATAGATTTATTATTAGGTGTAGACGTATTTTATGATGTATTAAAAGAAGGGCAAATACGATTAAACAAAGGTTCGATTTTGCAAAACACATTACTAGGATGGGTATTAGTGGAAAATTTAGGTTTAGGAGTAGAGAGCAAAAAAGTTAGTAGTTGTTTAAGCATAACCGCTTCTGAGGAAAGCTTGAACAAAGTCTAAGTTGATTTTGGAAGATTGACGAATATGAAAACAAACAAATTTTAACCAAACCGGAAAAATTTTGCGAACAACATTTTTTAGAAACAACAACTCGAGATAAAGACGGTCGTTTTATAGTTAGTATACCATTTAAAGAAAATGTATCAGAGTTAGGAGATTTTCAAGAACAAGCATTGTTCAGATTTCTAACTCAAAAAAAAGGTTAGCAAAAATGAAGCTCTAAGATTAGAATACAATAACTTTTTAGCTGAATACGTTAGATTAGGGCACATGTCAAAAATGTATTTTAAAAAGTAAGAGAATAAATCAAGCACAGTATTTTATGCCGCATCATTCTGTAATAAAGGAGTCAAGTAGTACTACGCGAGTTAGAGTAGTGTTTGATGCGTCGAGGAAAACAAGTAACGGACTTTCCCTTAATGATGTACAGCTTGTTGGACCTACCATTCAAAACGATTTATTTTGAATATTGTTAAAATTTCGAGAAAACATATTTGTATTTACTTCCGATATATCTAAAATGTACAGACAGACAGTATTAATACGTCCCCAGCAGAGATTTTTTTAAAAAATATTTTGGCGTTCTAAACCGCAAGAACAAATAAAATGTTATCAATTAAGTACGGTCACGTATGGTACCACGGCAGGTCTATTTCTAGCGATAAGAGCACTTTATCAATTAGCTTTAGAATACGAACATAATTATCCAGAAGCTTGCCATATTATAAGAAATAATTTTTATGTTGACGATTGCTTATTTGGCGCAAATTCATTTCAAAAAGCATCCAATTATTCTACACCCAAACCATACTTTTACTAACAAAATTGTTAAAAGAGAACATAAAAGATTGTTACATTGTGGTCCCACTACTTTATTGGGCTCACTTAGAAATCGATTATGGATAATCGCTGGTAGAAGTTTAATTCGAAAAATAACGAGAAACTGCATTATGTTTTCGAGTTAATCCCAAATCATCTGACTATTTAATGGCAAATTTGCAACAAGTTAGAGTCAAGCAATTTAGCCCATTTCATAACACTGGTTGTGATTTTGCTGGTCCAATCTTAATAAAATATCGAATTACAGGAGGCGCTAGACTAGTTAAGGTTTACGTTTGTTTGTTTGTGTGTATGTCAGTCAAAGCGGTGCATTTGGAAATTCTATCTGACTTAACCATTGATTGTTTTATAGCTTGTTTGCGTAGATTTATTTGTAGACGTGATAAACCTTTAAATATTTATACTGACAATGGCACAACTTTTATTGGTGCTAATAAAAAACTCAAAGAATTGTCAAGTTTCTTGAAATCCGTTTCAAATAAAATTAACGCTACTATGACAAATGAAATTATTAACTGGAACTTTATTCCAGCTAGATCGCCACATTTTGATGGTATTTGGGAAGCGGGAATTAAACGTATGAAATATCATTTAACAATACTCATAATGCACATTTAACGTATGAACAATTTGCCGCTATTTTATGTCAAATCGCCCCTTTTGCTCTTTAACCTCAGATCCTGACGACCTTGAACCTCTCACTCCAACTCACTTTTTAATAGGAAAAAGCTTAGTTTCGTTACCGGAACCAAGTTTAATTGGTGTACAAAAAAACAGATTAAAATATTACCAGCGCTTACAACAAATAACACAGCATTTTTGGCGAAGATGGCAAGCAGAGTACATATCAGAACTTCAAGAAAGAGTAAAATGGAAGCAGAATTTATCAAATCAAGTGAAGGTCGGTAGTTCGGTTGTAGTCAAGGAAAACAACCTATCACCGTGTAAATGGAGTCTTGGCAGAATAACCAAAGTGTGTCTAGGTCAAGACAACATTGTACGAGTTGTGCACGTCAAAATTAAAAACAAAATAGTGTCTCGTGCAGTGTCTAAAATTTGTGTTTTACCTGTGGAGACTAACAAATGAAACTATAAACGCAATTAAATTAGTATAGTTTTAGTTTATAAATATTTTGTAAATATGTTTGAAATCATATATTTCAAGGCGGACGGTATGTTAAGGCCAAAGTAGTGTAAGGGTTGGGGGAACGTTTTTGCTAAGTAAGTGGGGGAGTCAACAACTTGAGCTGTTAGGAAAATGTAAATTATTAATTGTCGAGTTGTCGTTTGACCATCAAGGGTCACAATTCTAGTTTTCAAGTTCAAGTACCAGTAAATTATTGTGTAGTTAATTGTAGTAAGAAGTGTACAAGTTTAAATAAAATATACATACAGTACACATTATCAAGTTTATTCAACAATCACAAACATATTTATTGATCTTTGATAGTAGTTTCCCTGTAGAAGCTCTAATTTCAATATTATTCATAGTAAACATTTTTCTTTTGAAATATTCAATGTTATCAGAAATAAATTTGTTGGATATCAAAATAACTTCTGATTCTGAATCAAATAAAGTAGTAAGTTCCAAATTTCCAAATTTCACTTTTAAAAATGGTAAAATTATATTTTCGGTAATGATTTGGTTTTCTTCTAGTTCACATAATTTTTTTTTATTTTCGTAGTTATTATCAGTTAAAACATACTTAGAATTTAGACAAGAATTTATAAAAATTTTGTGACTCTGGATTTACTTCAGCTACAACCTCAATAGCATTTAGGTCGTATTGTGATGTATTTCGTTTTGATGTACAATTCCGAGTGGATTTATAATTTTGAGATGATATATTTTGTGCTGCTACATAATTCTGTGTTTGTTTATCAGTTTCGATTGAATTCCGATTATTTTGCATGTCATATAGCTTTGTTGTGTATATATTTTACTATTAGTATTATGTCTTAATCTAAAATTTTGTGATGTTGATGGTTGTTGATATTGTGATTGTACTTGAGGTTCTGATTGTGTATTTTGTGTATTATTTCTGTTTTCTTCATGTTGTCTAAAATTTTGATGATACAATGGTTTATATGTGTTTAAAGTATATGGCTGTTGTTGTTCTTGTTGTCGTTGATGAGGCTTCGTATTATTGTAAAATTTGTATAAATCATCATATTGTCTTAAAACTTGACAAAAGTTTTTGAATGTACGTACATTTTGTATAATTACTGATTTTGTAATTTCAAAATCAAAATGTCTAGTTAAATGTTTTATTAATTCATGTTCTGATAATTTTGGTGTTAGACTTTGTACAACAGAATATTTATTTATGAAATAATTTTCCCTTGAACATTTTTTATTAGGATTATATTTTCCAATAAATAAATCACTTCTAATTTTATTTTGTTCCGTTTCAGACCCAAATTTTTCTAAAAATAGATATTCAAAATCTTCAAAACGTAGCACTGTAGGCTCTACTACCGAAAACTATACACTTGCATCATCGGCTAAGGATGATCGTAAAACGTTACATATTTGTAAACAAGATGAATGTTCTGAGATGACACGTTTGACAGCATTTAAAAATGTCACCGGACACGTATAACGTCCGTCATATTTAGGTATTAATTCCTTTAATTTGAAATTAGTTTGAACAGAATTTGAATGATTTTGTGAGTAATTAACATTTTGTACACTCATGAAATTTAAAACTTGGACACCACAATTTTTGTAAACAAAAGTTTGCACATTGTGAAGCGGGCTTAAGGGTATCATTTACAATTCTAACAGCAGGTAGTCTCAGCAGGGGTTATCTTATAGAAGGACTGTAGAATGAATCATTACACTAAGCACGTTTTAGAAAATAGGTAATTTACGTTGCTTACTTAATTTTTTCTTTAAAGAATATATTTGAAGGTATCGCTAATTAAACACCATAGCTCGATTAATTATCGAATCAAAATTTTTGTTTAGGAAATGTTTACAAAATAAAATTAGAAATAATTTTGATTTAAAAAACGTCTACAAGCAATAACTTTTAAATTAAATCAAAAACTAAACATGGTTATTTGGGTTGACTGATTATTACTTATTTTTAAATAAATCTAACCTACTAATTATTGTTAAGTTATTAAAAAAAATCATTAAACTCTCTATTCATAATATTTAGTCCTTACAAAATGTATATTTTATGACGTTTCATTTTTTTCTGTAGTTAATATAAAAGTGAAAATAAAAACTAAGGCAATTCTTATTGTCAACGTATATATTTAGTTTTTTGACAAGAATTTATTACATAATTATAATTAAGATACCAAGTTATAGTTTAAAATTAAATGAAAACTTTTTTTTAAATAAAGGTATTACTATATAAATAAATATAAGAAATCAATAATGGGTGTGACCTCCATTATTATTGATACATTCTTGGAGGCGTCTGCTCATTGACGCTATCAAGGTATCAATATAATTAATATTAATCGTTTCCCATGCGGTATCAATGGCTGCAATTAGTGCATTACGGTTTACTGGTATAAAATTTGGCCCTTGTTGTCTTCGGATAACAGCAAGTATTCGAGCCCAAACATTTTCGATAATGTTAAAATCTGGGCTTTTTGCTGGCCAGGGTAACAGCTCCAAGTTATTTGCTTGTATCCAGTTGCGCACAACTTGCGAAGTATAGGGTCATCATATCCCGATAGTTAATTATCGAATGTTCCAAGAAAATATGTGTAAATAGTAAGTGGAATTTACTAACGTAACGTCAAAAAACTAAATATATACGTTGACAATAAGAATTGCCTTAATTTTTATTATCACTTTTTATATTAACTACAGAAAAAAATGAAACGTCATAAAATATACATTTTGTAAGGACTAAATATTATGAATAAAGAGTTTTATGATTTATTTTTAATAACTTAATAACAATAATTAGTAGGTTAGATTTATTTAAAAATAAGTAATAATCAGTCAACCCAAATAACCATGTTTAGTTTTTTGATTTAATTTAAAAGTTATTGCTTGTAGACGTTTTTAAATCAAAATTATTTCTAATTTTATTTTGTAAACATTTCCTAAACAAAAATTTTGATTCGATAATTAATCGAGCTATGGTGTTTAATTAGCGATACCTTCAAATATATTCTCTAAAGAAAAAATTAAGTAAGCAACGTAAATTACCTATTTTCTAAAACGTGCTTAGTATAATGATTCAATCTACAGTCTTTCTATAAGATTACCCCGGCTGAAACTACCTGCTGTTAGAATTGTAAATGATAACCCTTAAACCCGCTTCACAATGTGCAAACTTTTGTTTACAGAAATTGTGGTGTCCAAGTTTTAAATTTCATTAGTGTACATGTGACTTTGACGTGTATGTTGACGTGTTAGGTTTTGATGATGTATTACCTTCGAAATACGTAATTTTATGCTCCAAAGATCCTATACGAGTTTCTAATTTGAATTGATTTGTCACAAGTTCTTGCAAGGTATTGGATATTTGACTCAACATACTTTTTTTTATGACCTCTACATCCTCTCCTGATTCAGTTCTAGGTTTTGGCATTTTAATAGTTTAGAATACTGTGGTTTAGACGTAGAAAACTGAAGTAGTTCAAATACCTAAACACGAATTAAATTATTAAATAAATTTGAAAAAAAAAGAATATTTCGACTTAATCGAAATGTCCTGTCACGGTCGCCAAATTTGATATGTAGATAAAATATTAATATTAAATTACCTTTATTAATTTAAGAATGAATTTACATAGCTAACACCTTTATGTTCTTTCAATTTTTAGTGATTTTCGTTTTTATATAAAAAAATCCACTTCCTTCTTCCAAGACTCATAAATCCTCCCTAACCTTATATCTTGATTAAACACCGAATTATCTTGTAACTTGTTTTCAAATCCAAATAATTTAACCGTTGTTTTTCCACGTTGGTTAATCTTCTATATTATGGTATTCTTTTCTTTATTACAGTTTTATTTTTCTTAAAAATTGCGCACTTTATAAAACTTGTGTTCGCATACATTAAAAAAATCTGTCATTTTTATTTGTTTTTTTTTGTCGCCCAGAGATTTTTTAATAGTGTATATTTTAATGATTCTTCTTAAAATAAAAATGGTAATTTTTTAAATAATCGTAAAAAGACGATAAAAATAACAAAACAACAGGCTTGGTATATGAACCACACACTACAATATAACTATTAACAATTAAACTGACATTTAATCAAAGCGTCAAAACTATTTTCTTTTCGTCACTTCGATTTTAATGGTAATACAATCACTCTACATTTCTTTTAAGTTCATAATTCGATTAATATCGTTGTTAAGCTTCTTTTTTCAATATTAGAAAAAAAATGTATGCAGCACGATTGCGAAAATGAGTTTTTGTAACTCATGTAATATTGCGCTACCTCGTCTCACTCGTATCGCAGTAATTATCACATTCGTCACAAACCTCTTAAATTTAGAATTAAATTCAAAAGTCTTATCTGTTTTGTGTATTAATTCTGGTCTCCAAACTATAACCCGTAATGTTCTGGTTTCAGAAAAAACTGAATAGTACAACATACATCAAATATTTCTGGAGATATATTTTAACATTACCCTCGTCAAGTACCTACTTCGCAATTGCTAAGTTTATTTAACAAAAATAATTGTAATTGTAGCTTTATTACGAGTTTGAAAAAGTTTTAGATCTACACTTTTCCTTTACAACAATAATTTTTGATAAGAGTGAAACAATTTTGTAAGCTAATGAATGTTACAGTAACTCAAATATTAACAAATTGCTTTATCATTAATTCCTGCAAGTAAACGCAATTACATGTTTATGCATCGCTATAATACTAATTCATCATGATTTAGTAGACCGTAAACTGAAGTAATCAATAGCCTTAAAACGCAACTGTTTGGTCAAATTACGTACACTTAATTTTGTAAATACGACAAAAATAAAAAATACATCAATTACTAAAATACAATTAATGATAACTGAGGACTGTATTAATTTTTAAAATTTTGTCAAACGATTCCAAGTTTATATGTTTTATATGTGACTTTACTCTAAAAGTAAAAAAGAAACAGATCACAATCGATACAGTTAAAGTTAAAGTTGTGGACAACAAAATTACAAGTTTGTTTTATAAATATATTAGATTGTTATTTTTAAGTTAATTTTATTGATCAAAATTTTTTTAACTTAAACTATTTATTTTATTGAAAGTTATTAATGATTATTCTAAAACAAAAGAAACATCAAAAATAGTAAAAACAATTTCCAATAGCATAATTTAATAAAAATTTTCCAATTTCAATTTTTTTTACAAAATTTACCAGAGAACTGTAATTCGACACCCCTTTGTAGGTTAAGCACATTTTTTTGGTTTTATACATTTTCCTGATGCATATTTCATTCGATTAACTGAATCGGGTTTGTTTGAACGATATATAGGTTATTTATGAAATTCAAATTGTAGGTTGCAATGTTATTTTGTTGTAAAAGTTAAAATTTTTCCTAATTGATGTATAACTATAAATTTTTTTTCTTAATTATGTGAGACCGTCTATTCAGAGAAAAAGGGCGGAAGGAGGTGAGCTACCAAAACTCCATGTAATTTATTAGCCGACGTTTTAAAGGTTTCTTTTTGTACGGTCTTTTTTTTGTCCAATTAATATATCTTTACAATATTAACCAACCAAATTATCATTATTGGGAATCATTTATAGTGATAAAAATGTACTTTGCTCGACAGAATAACCCTTCTGTCAAACTAAAAATTAATGCCAAAGAATCAACATTTATACCAAATTAATGTTCTCTTTACAGCGTATTGCTTCTTCGTAGAAATATCACATTAGGGGAGTTTGCCCTTACACTTCCACGATGGCCAGACGGGTTGGAAGTAGCTGTGATAATATATTTTCTTTACTCATTACCAAAGGTGCCGGGTCTGACGGCTTAACGTTCCCTCCGAAGCACGGTGGGAGCAGACCTTCTAAAATTAGCACGATTAAATCTCTCGCCGTCATCGAAATTGGACCACCGCAGCTCGCCGGGTACCGCTAGGCTATTTTCCCACAAAAAAAATTATGTTAAGTTATCAATAGTAGTATCTGTAATCATATATTAATCTTCTGTAATACACACGAGGTTGATTTTATACTCGGGTAATTTTTTTTTCTGGCACTAAACCTTTTTTTTTTCATTCGAAAATTATTTACAGGGAAAAAGATTTTCGTCAAAAAAAATTACCCGGTTCAAAATCAATCTCTGTGTATGAATAACCAAATAAAAGGTCTTACAGCGATTGTTTCGAATTCACATTTGTAAAAAACCGTCGAAACCATCGTTGTTAGTTAATTTATGTAAAACTATTTTGTGGTGTAATTAATTATTCTGTGAACGTTTCTTTTATTATTTATTAAGTAGTTATAAGAAATGACTAATAATTATACTATTATCATCATATTACGACAACTTCTTCCACAATTATCCAACGCCTAAGGAAGGAAATCCAATAATTTATTTTAAGTACATGGAACGTTTTTAAAACGTCGCGATTAGATAAAACATCCAAAGAGTTATATTTCCCTTGTCTCCGTAAGAAGAATTCACTAAAATTTAATAATACTATCTATTAGGAGAAATACCCATCGTTAGTATTATTTTTGTTTTTCGTTTATTTTAAAAAATTCTTAGGTGCGTAGGCGTCGATCTAATTGTTAATGGTTTCTTTCTTATTAAAAAGTTTAATCAAATTTAATTCAACTAAACAATTATGTCACGTGTACTTGTGTGTTTAACAGAACTGAGAACAATTACGAAACTCGACAATTGAAAAACTTTTGATTAAAATGTGCGTCGCACTTAACAAATAAGTACGGAATAAAGAATAAATTTTTATACCGTCAAAAACCTAATACCGTAAAATTAAATTATCATCGCAACATTTGGATCTTTGAGCCTTAAATACTTTGTTACAAGTTTGTTGATAAAGAACACCATAAATAAATTTTATTTAAAGTTTGGAGCACCTACCCATAGCTCCAATGTCGTGAGTGAGTCGCGGAATTGATTTATACATTCTACAATGTACAGAGAAACACATACATAATCCTGATAATTACTCTAACGTAGTAGGAACGCAAGAAAAGTGTAAAAACAAGAACATGTAATTGTCAAGATCGTTATCTATACATACATTCAAACAACATGAGAGGGTATCAAATACAACTAATATTACATTAAAATTTAAGAAATAATCACAGTATAGTTAACCAGAAATGTCGTGGCGATAATATAAACTAGCGTGAGACAAACTGCGTTTATATCAACAAAAAAAAGATTTTTTAAGTTTTTAAAGTAAGTAATTCTTACACAAAAATATTTAAAAATGATTATCATACCGCATATGCACAATAATCTAAGAAATGCCAACCGATAACTGTAACGACTGTATACGTTTAAAGTGCATTATCGTTATCAGAAGCGATAGCTTTTAATGGCTAAACATACGTATCGATAGCAAGCCAAGTATTTCTTGTACAGTAGCACACACGCAACGAAAGAACACCTGATGCGCATTTCGCTCTTATTATGAGCTCATCAGAGGTGTATACTTAAGTGCGGTATACAACTGTACAAGAAGGCGCTTGGTCTTTTAAACTCTTGTGGAGCAATGAACATAAGTAAAATGTGTGTCTAACAACATCTCGTGTAATATGGACACGTAAAAATAGTATAAATTAAGAAATGCCAACAGATAACTGTAACTTTACAGTTATACTATTTGTACGTGTCCATATTACACAAGATATCGTTATACACACATTTTACTTATGCACAATAATGTTTAGGACACCTCTTTACCGGGTTCACTATGAAGAAAAAAAAATATAGAAGTGACACTTAGCTGTTTGTTTCGCTGATGGTTTTAAACCAGTATTCGCACTCCTTCTAGGTTTACCAGTAACATAGAAATTAAGGTAGCTTTCTTTAAGATTTTAGTGGGTAGGTCAAAGGTTTAAAGTATTCGCTATAAAAACCAGATCAATTTTAGAAAGTCGGTGTCTTATGAATGTTTATTGCTCAATATACAATATTATAATTATGAGGAAATAGTAAAGCATTCAGTCTCTCTTACAGAAATCCTTATGATAGAAAATTCTATCGATCTATCAAAATAGGCGCTTTAAAAAAATGCATGCCGGGTCTTATGAACCGTCAATTTAGACGTTGCCGTATTAAAATAAAATCTCGACTTATGTATAACCGTCATTCAATCGTAGATCTGAGATCAAATAGAACACACCTACTTACAAATGCAAGGACAAAAATTTGTAGTCTCACATGAATTTGTAACTTTACAAGGAGTTTGTAAGTCATCAGGAAGTATAATGAATTAAAAAATAATTGCGGCATGCATATAATTTCTAGAAAAAACAAAATTTTTGTGAATTTTATGGCAAGCTTGATAACAATAAACTTGTTATTCATTTAGACGAAGAGGAAAAGTTCTAAAAAGTGACAATCAAGCAACAACAAAAATATGCAGGCAACATGCCTAAACCATACTTTAAGTTTTAACAACACATTTTCTAAAGAAATTTGTTCCTACATAGACTACCATTAAGATCATAGCCATAACAAGAATAAAAGGAAATCAAACAAAACCAGTTTTTGAATGATGGAAAATAAGTAGACCGCAATCTGATGATTGTCAGAGAATATTATAAATAATATTTCGTAAACAATAATGTGTAATCAAAAATTAACAAGGAGGATATCAGGTTTTATATTTAAACTAGCAAACCCGGCGAACTCCGTTTTGCCACCAGATGGCTTCGTTTTATGTAACATTTCGTTTGGTGATTAAAAGATGAAGAAATTTTTTTTTTGTTTTATATTTGAAAAGGAAAAATTTTATTTTATTTCACAACAGTAATGAATTCATTTCGATTACAAAAATGAAGTGTTATTTAGTTGAACTTCTCTAAGTAAATGAAAGTGAATCCAAAGTAAATACTGAATCGAAGCGTTATACGTGTCCGCAAATTATCCGTTTTATTGAAGTGCACTTTGGTAAACCAAATTTTTGTTTTTGGTCTGACGTTAACACAAACAAAGCGGATGGTTTCCCAACTCGTGAACACGCAACGTATAACTGCCCATGTGAAAAACAATGATTTTTTAAATTTATCCCGCAAACACTAAGCGATTGGCCTTGCGACTTGTTAATTGTCATTGCGACGCACCGGCGCCATCTACTTAAAATATTGGTTTGTAGTACAGCTATGTATCAGAGATGGCGCTGTATGTGAAAAAAGATTTTCTTGCTTTTCTGTTGAAGTTTTCCTGAATTTTCTTTTCTATAAACCTCACGGAGCCCGAGACCTTTCCAACGAATGCAAAACCGTGGAAATCGGTTCGTGCGTTCTGGAGTTATAGCGTCAGGAGGAAAACCCGACTTATTTTTATATAGTAGAAGATTGCCTTTACAACAGTTACAATCGATACTTATGGTTTTCAACAGAAAAGGCATCTACCTTAATTTCTACAATTTTCCCCAAATAATACTCGGCTGGATTTAAACCACAAAACTATTAAAACTTCAAGGTTTTGAAATTTGAGTCATATTCTGCCTATAGTTTTATATACTAAATGCAAAAAAAATGACTAATGACAAATAATTTTCTCTTTGCCGACCTTTTCATTTGTACAGTGCGAACGTTTAGTCTGGAATAATGGATATATCTAAGTTCCAGATCTTTGACGACAAAAAGCCTCAAACACTACTAAAATTTTTTTGCAGTTTTGGGTAAATTTAAGCATTCTGAGTTCAGAGATGTGTCACTTTTGACATTGACAGTCCCGAGATATTAATTTTTAAAATAAAACTAAAACTAAAGAATTTGTAGGTTTTTCATGAAACAAATAATAAAATGTCACTTTAAAGGCTAGTAACAATTTTTTTACCTTTTTCTTGAAGTAAATGGTTCGTTATTTAACCGAAAAGCAAAGTACAATAATCAACATTTCAAGTTTTTCCTTTTTGGAATCAATTTCTTCAAGGCAAAGGTAAATAAATGATTGTTACCCACTGTCAAAATGACTTACAAAAAATTTGTATCACTTCTTTTAAAAATACTTGTAAAATACCTCTAATTTTTATTTCAGTTTAAAAATTATTATTTTGGAAACTGTCAACGTTAATGTCAAAAGTGATACATGTCTGAACTCGGAATGGTCATAAGTCTAACCAAAACTGCAAAAAATGTAGGTGGTGCCATTTAAAAAAAATATTGATAACATCATTCCAAAAAGTAGAGGAAGTAAACAATTAATTTAAATTTCAGGAAATATGCGCTTTAAAAAAACAAAATTGACGTGTCCGAGGATCTTTGTCGTAAACAACCTGGAGCTTAGATATATCTATTATTGCAGACTAAACGTTTGCACTGTATAACTATTAGAAGTTTGTTTTTTACTTACAATACAATTTTTTAGTATAAAAATGTATAAAGTGCCTACCACTAATCATTTCTATAGGTACGCATTTACAATGGACTTAAGCTCATTATGAGGAAAAGGTTTCACAAGGAATTCGAAATTCATTTATTGATAATGATCACGTAAATTCTTTAAATTTTATACCACAACTGCTCAGTTTAAAATTATGTATTACCTTTTGCACTTAGTAACGGTTACCAAGACAAGCCAAAATTCAAATCGCTCTTGAATTAATATTTAATAATTTATTAATTAATTAGTTTTAATAAGTTTATTTGGTTTAATTTTGTTTAAAAAGGTTAGTTTACACTATTCATTAGTTGTCCGTAAAATACCCATTCATTAATACCGGTAATGGTGAAGAAAGTCAACTGACAGGTAGCTGCGGTCTATCTGTCAGTAATTTTATAAAAATTACCGATAAAAGAAAAGAGAAAATAAAGTATTAGTAGAACAACCGATAATGAAGAAATCCTTAACCAGAGCAAATTTTGAAAGCTACAATAAGTTCAGTGTTTTGCCAGTTGCGGATGTAAACGAACCCCAAAATGTTACACCAGCAAAGACACAAGATATAAACAGAAAATCATTGAAACCTCCGCCAATAATTTTGCATGCGGTAGTAAAAAGTCATAAAGAATTAGTGGAAAGCATTAAAAATGAAACGTCTGGAAATTTTTACATAAAATATGGAAAGGAAAGAATTACTATTCAAACAGAAAAAATGGAAGATTACAAAATTATTTTGAATTGTCTAAATGAAGAAGAAACTCAATATCATACATATTCAGATAAAAACCAAAAAATTATTCGTATGTATTAAGAGGAATTCAAGAAAAAACATTACTCCTGAAGAAATTGTTCAAGATTTAAAAATCAAAATTTAATTATTGAAAAATGCAATCGGATGAAAACTAATTTTGCTCCGTTATTTTTGGTTTCCATAGAAAAATCTGTCAAATTGAACTTACTAAATCAAAATTTTAAATATATTTGTAATACAAAGGTTTCATGGGAAAATTATAAAAATAATAAAAGAATAACCCAGTGCCACCGCTGTCAAGAATGGGGACATTCCACAAGTCACTGCAGAGTAAACCCTAAATGTTTAAAGTGTGCAGAAGATCATTTGACAAATGAGTGTAGGAAGGAGAAATCAATACCGGCAAAATGCGCAAACTGTGATGGTGATCATCCCGCCAATGCAACTATATGTGTAGCATATCAGAACAGAGTGCAATATTTGGAAAGTAAAAAGAATGGTAACAAAATTCCTAGTAAACCCGTTCCCGCAATCAACCAACAAAATTACCCTATGCTTAAGCCTGCACCCCCACCAAAAAATCCAGCTTGGCAAACTACTAACAAATATCTTCAGGTAAATAATCAAAAAACCGAAAATTTTACAAATTCTTTTTCAGTAAATAACGATTTTAATGATTTAGCAAATGAAATTAAAACCTTAACAATTTAATTGACATTAAAAAATGATTTCATTAGTAAAAATTTTAAACGTTAAATTGCAAAGCGCCAAGTCAGGTATAGAAAAATTTGAAATATTTTTTAATTTCTGTCAAGAACTTGATGGCTAAGTTAAATATAGGTAGTTGGAACGCTAATGGAATCCTTCCTAAACAAGGTGAGGTAATTGAATTTTGACAAGAATGAACTTACACATATTCATAATTTCGGAAACTCATTTAAACGAAAATGACAAAATTAAATTTAGAAACTACGACGTTTTACGAATCGATAGGGGTGGACAAAGATGGGAGGTGTACTCATTCTTGTCAAGAATGGAATACCTTTTGTCAAAATCTCTAGTAATCAAAATTGTAGTATTGAAAATATTGGACTCAGACTGACAGACGGGACTTGTATTATTGGAATTTATAACAAACCAGCAAATCATTTCACTGATCGAGACTTGACTCTTTTAGAAAATACCGGTAATAAAGTATTAGTTATTGGCGATTTTAATGCTAGACATAATTCTTGGAATTGTCATAGAAATAATCAGAATGGCAATACTTTATTTCGAAATATGTCAAATTCAAATGTCATAATTACATTCCCAAATCAAAGCACTCATCATCCGTCAAATAATGCTACAGCTACGACAATAGATTTAATTTTAAATAAAAATGTTACTACATTGTCAGACATTAATGCCGTACATGAATTAAGTTCAGATCATTGCCCAATTCTTTTCTCATTAGAAGGTCAAGTGATAGAAGATTGCTCTAAATTTGTTTACGATTACTCTAATGTTAATTGGAAAAATTTTAGAAGAAAATTAGATGAAAATATTACATTACTGAGACAAATACCGGACTTAAACTCTTTAGATTACCATGTAGAAACTTTTGCTAAAAACATACAGACAACAATTAAACAATTAATTCCCAAAAAAAGAAATAACAACAAAACAATAAATTTACCTGACGAAATTTTACAAATAATTAAAGATAGAAATCGGACACGCACGCTTTGGCAACACACTCGACTAGATGAACACAGACAAAGAATGAACGAACTTACTCGACTAATTAGATTAGAAATTAACAACTTTAAGAACAATAAATGGAATAAAAAATTAAAATCTCTAAATCCAAACGACAATTCTTTATGGAAAATGACCAAACGACTTAAAAGAAATTTGAATCAATACCATCACTATCAAAAATGGTATTACAGCTACTACTGACAAAGACAAATCTAATTTAATGGCAGAACAATATCATTCAGTTTACGATATAGGATTAGATAATCTTTCAGCTGAACAAAACGAAATTATACGAACAGTAAAAGAATTTTTTGACACCGTACCCAACAATATCGACACTAATTGGCATAAACATATCACATCCCCTAAACAAATCTATGAAATAATTAAAACTTTTGGAAATTTAAAAGCACCGGGACCAGATGACATACAAAACATCATACTTAAAAATTTATCAAGAAAAGCTTTAGTTCAATTAAATTATATAATTAATGGGATTATAAAACATTCATACTTTCCGAAATCTTGGAAAGTTGCTAATGTAATTCCAATATTGAAACCAGGTAAAGATAAATCAATGGCAATCAGTTATAGACCGATCAGTTTACTTAATACTATGAGTAAAGTAACAGAAAAAATAATTCTTCAAATAATGCAAAAAACATATTCGACGTAATAAAATTATTCGCGACTTTCAATTTGGTTTTAGAGAAAAACATAATACGGTACAACAAAGTTACGAGAATTGTGAATGATGTAAAATAAACTATAACAAACAAAAGATAACAGTAATGGCGCTTTTAGACATTCAAAAAGCTTTTGATACGGTTTGGATTGATGGACTAATTTATAAATTAATTAAACAAAATTTCCTTCAATATTATTAAACTTATAAACTCTTATATAACAGATCGCTACTTTTTATGTAACAGTAAATTATTCTCAATCGTTACCAATGGAAATTCGGGCAGGTGTACCTCAAGGTTCAGTACTAGGTCCTCAGCTTTTTAATCTTTTTATGAATGACTTACCCACATTTCCAAAAACAAACCTGGCATTATTTGCTGATGACACAGCCGTATATGCACATTCGTTTAGTGCGATTGTAGCAGCAAAACAAGTTCAAATACACTTAAATATCTTGAAGAAATACTATGAACTTTGGAAAATTAAATTAAATGCCGATAAATCTGAAGCAATAATTTTTTTCTAAAAATTTACAAACAACAAAATATTTACGCCTCTTAAAATAAATAATGAAGAAATAAAATAAAAATTATGTCACATATTTAGGCGTTGTTCTAGATTCAAAATTAACATTTCAGAAGCACGTTAAAACTGCTACAAACAAAGCTTATGGCAGTTTGAAACAGATTTATTCGTTAATGTCACAAAAAAGTGTTTTGAATATGACAAATAAATTGCTTTTGTATAAAACAATACTAAGACCAGTATTAATCTACGCCTTTCCAGTATGGTGTAGTACCTCGATGACAAACTTTAAAAAATGCAAGTATTTCAAAATAAATGCCTAAGACTAATACTTAACAAAGACAGATACACTAGAATTGCAGACATGCACAATCAAACTGACCTACAACTTATACGTGACTATGTTCTTAACCTATCCCAAAAATTTTACGTTACCCAAATATATACGAATCCTTTATTGACCAATATTACAAACATCAGAAGTCATAATACTCCTTTTGTAATTAAACATAAATTACCGTACCAAGCACTACCTATATTTGATGAGTAAGTTATTACCATAACAATTTTTCCATTTTCTTCTTTCTTCTTTTTCTATCTAGCCTAATAGCAACTACAACCAGGTCCAGATTTTTTGATTATTTTCCTGAAGTAAATAGTTTAATAATTAATCTCATTTCAATTTTTATAATATTACTTAAGTAAATAATAATCTATATACTTATTAAGTTAGGGAATTTTTAATTTTCATCATTTTATAAACGTTGATTAATTATAATTGCATTTATGTTATAATTGAAAAATGTATTATTTATGAATTTTGTAATAAAATTGAGTTGAGTTGAGGTTCTCTCGTCTGATCACCAAAGATAAGCAACGTCCCCCCCGCTAGTACTCTTGGATGGGTGACCGCTTCGGTACGCCTTTACATGAAAAACAGTGAATTTCCATACTATATTATAGATAGAATTTCTATTGCAACTCCTGTCAATTTTATAAAAGTAAGGATTTCCTTTATTTCAATATTCCCACCTACATTTTTTCCTTTATTACTATTATGTATTTTAATTTTAATTTTCTTTAAAGTTTTGTAGGAGTATGTAGTTAGTATTCTGTAATTAAAATTTTTTTAGAGAGACAAAAAATGTTATTTCCCCAAAATACATTTACCAAAAATCTGCGCATATTGAGTTACAATTTAAAAAAAAAATTTTGTTTTCTACACTAAACTTGGTTGGCAGACAATACGTTATTTCCAAGTTTTGTATCAGAACAAGCGTTTACGGTCAATAATAAGTTTTCTCATTTCAAGATAAAATTTCTTATACTAAATAATAGTGACAATTTTTTTAGTGGTATAAATAAACCTTTTCTAATCCATACAGCGTTCAATACTGCTAAACACAAACGCAAATATTTTTTATTTGAAATACATATTAGTAGAACACGCACAATTCAATCGGAAATGAAACTGATTTATATTTAAAAGTATTAGAAAGTATATTACTGATTTTTCCTATACCCTGAAAAAAATTCAAATAAAAAATTGTAAAACTTTTTTAAATAAATTTTAAACCGTCTTACGTAACACGTAATACTATTTAATGGAAAAACTAATAGTTAATAAATATTTCCATAAGTTTAAGTACATATAAGAACTTCAGCAAATAAATTTTAAATTGAAAAACTTTCTAATACAAAATTAGCGAAAGTTTCCAATGCCAAGTTCTTCATCTGAAAATGCGTGAACATTGACGCTTCATAAACATTAAAATGTATTTGAAGATACTACTTTCGAATGTCGAGAATATCAAATATAGTAGCATAAAAATTTATTCAGATGAATTTTTATTAAACATGATATAATTAATTTATATATAACATTCAGCAGTAACTACGTATCACCAATAGAATTACTTACGAGATTATGAAGGGCATACAAAAATAAATCTTACCAAACTAATATAGTAAGCATTTCTGTGGTGTAAATTGTGCAATTCCGACTCCACTTGAGTGGGTGATATAAAACATTATAACCGCCAAAAATCGCTCTAGTGGCACCACTACTATTCTAAGGCCCGATTTTTCATCTCCAGTTAATTTTATCTGACGGTTAATCTTCTTAGAAACGTGACTTTCTAAAAATTTGATTGGCCGAATGCTGTGTTTTTATAGTAGTTAACCGACCGATAAAGTTAACTGGAGGTGAAAAAAAGCCTAAAACAAATAAACCTTTGTTATTGGTTATGGAGCCCCAAAGCAATTAATCCTTGAAAACTTGAAAATTATTGCTAATAATGAAACATTTTGGTCCAACGAGTCGGATTAATTAAGTGAAACAACTATAAAATAAACATCAGCAAATTAAAAATTAACTAGATTCAAACATATTGCTTAAGGTGGTTACGCAGATACAAGAAAAGGCATAATAGTAATTCTGTGTCTTAAACATTTATTTTCTTCCAACTTTGTAGAAAACTGCGTTTTCTGGGTGATAATGTATACATATACAAATAATCAAATTCGTGTAAGAATTGACGAGATAAAATTTATAGATATTTTAAAGATTGTAAATCATAAAACAGTACGGAAGCCCAGAAAATTGAGAAAAATTGAATAAACAAAAGCAAAAGAATTCCCTGATTGAAAATTGTAAACAAATTATAATTGTCGAGTATTAAGAATTAGGTTAATGTTGTTGACGTTATTAAATTTAGTTGGTACCAATTCGCAAAAGTTAGGGTTTTTATTTTAATAAGTACAAGGTATTTGATCTACAAGGTGTATACATGTTAGTTCATGCATTCATGTATCTGGATGTTATTAGAAATTAAAGATTAATTTTTCTCATTTATTTTTTTTTTGTTACGCGTGAGGAAGACGAAGTTCTAAAAACAATCAAAACGTGTAGTAAACTGTAATTGTCTTTTTGCAATTATGAGAATTATGGATTTCCAGACGGAGCTATCCAGTACGTCATTTTAATCAATTTAATCTTTCTATTTACATTTTGACAAGTTTATGTGGTAATATAAGTGTTTAAAGCGTATTTGAATAAAAGAAAACAAACAAAATTTTATAATTATTAGGTCCAAACTCAGTATTCTATTCCAATTGCGGTAACTTTTTTTATTAACAAAATTATGGTCAATGTTATTATTAATACAGTTTTATAAAATGAGTTTAATCTATTTTCAAAACGTTAAATGCACTTTCAAAATTGTATTATAATAACCAATAAAGTTAAAAAAATATACTGCAAGCAAGCGTAAAATATTACTAACCGAAAAATTAACGAATACGTCTACGAAGGCTGTTTATTAAATGAAAATTAATTCTGTTAATAAATAAAAATTTATAAAAATAACCTAAAAAATAACTTGTTTTCCTAATTTTTTTAGTAAAATACGCTTTGAATACACATTATTATCCCTTCAATTTGTTATATTTTGTCCTATTCAACATGATAGCGTTATGGTCTGAATTTGATTTAATTCATGGTGAAAGTGAGTGTTCGAAAATTTTGTAGGCTATAAACAATTTCAAAATAAATAATTTGATAATATTAAGACTAATGAATTAATTATTTTATCCACAATCACCATATTATAGAGCTTATTATGCCGTTATGAAACGTATTATAACACCTATAAAACACTAGTGTCTTATATTCCATAAAACATTAGTGTTTTTGTAATATATAAATTCAAGAAAAATTTGCAGAAAATTTAGTAATTATTTATTAACATTAATATTAACATTCACGTTAACATCAAAAAGTAAACTTATTTGCAATATCAGGATTTACATTTACACAAACCACGTTTGAGGAAGACTGCATCGCGGAGATCTCTTGCATTGTGCTGGATTTTTCTTGAATTTTTTTTAGCAATATCGATTTTATTTGACTCGCTTTCTTCTATATACCCTCAACAACACTAGATGACCTCCACGCTCCGTGCCTCTTAAGAGTGAGAATATCACCACCAGCATTAGCCAACAGAGTCGCCGAAGAACGGCGCATACTATGGCCTTTCTAGGATTTAACGTCTAGAAGTTTTAAGAAAGAAGCAATCTGTGAGGGGATTCTGGAAATAGTGTTAATTCCCACAGGTTGCACGGTGCATTTTGAATTTATATATCGCAAAAAAATCTTCTCTGCGAAATATTACTTTTTAGGACGTAGGCGTATGTATTTCTTGCATATCTCCATAACATTAACAGAAAATCCTTCGTCTAATACAGTGAAACTTCTTGACATATTGGTCTTTGTTTCTGGGATGGACACGTAGATAAAAGATCCTTTATCTTTCACAAGTTCAATATTTAAGTTTACCAGTTCATTGCATCGTAAACCTCCACAAACACCCATTATGACAGCAACCTAGAAATATTTAAAATAATTAAGATACCAATACAAAAGAAAAGAAAATTGGTTGTACCTTCATCATTAAGTACTTTTCATCAGATGCTGTTTTCAAAAATTGTTCGATGTGTCCCCTCTCAAGCACTTTTGCCTTCTTTGCCTTGTAGTTTTTGATTGGCTCTTGAGATAAGCAATTAATTTGCCGTATTTTGATATGTCAATATTTCTATGCACATTCAAAGTTGCTCTTAACATTGAATATTTTGTCCACATCGACGAGGAGGAAAACTTGCTTCTTACATTTAAAAATAAGCCAACAGGACGTCCTCGTTTATGATGTTTGCACCTCTTTTCTCTCTCCATTCATTAAAGGTAGCAAATTCTTTTATGTATGCATCTTTAGATTTGGCCGGCAACAGTTGCAGGGTTACTTCTTCAGCTTCTGCTTTAATTTCTACCGGCAAAGAATCACTTTCTGACATTTTCAAAACGACGCACACAAACGATTTCTAATTTTTTACAAATATTGTTTTAATAAACAAGCATCCTAGCAACTAATAATGCAAAGCCGCCCAAAGTTTCACTAAATTTTCTAATATTTGCTATTACATTGAAATTTTAGAACTGTCAGATTACTTATTTTCAATTAAATTGGTTTGATTGTGGATAAAATCTTGTATTGCATTCGTAGTTTTAGTGGCATATTATCCCCTTAAGAAAATTAAACGCTCGAACTTCGTTCTCGCGATTAAAAAATTCTTGCGTGGATAATCTGCCTACTAAAACACATATACAATAAATAGCTATAATATGAAGCCTAGACTACTTATTAATTTACCAGAATTTAGGAATAAATATAACGCATGAATGAATTTTTTATAACATTTTAATTTAGTTATTAATCGGCTTTATCGGCAACGTGTGTTTCAAGCATTAAAGCTATCGCTTAGAAAGCGCTTTGCACTTTAACACGCACATGTCGTTAGAGTTAACTGTTGGCATTTTTTTTTTTTTTTTTTTTTTTCACACACATTTTTTTTTTTTTTTACTTATTAATTTTAATAAAACATTTCATTATATCAGATTTATAGAACTCGCTAGAAGTTTCTAATTCAAATTATGTTGTAGCGTGGCAGCAGAAGCGTTACGATAATAAAAATTAATCATTAATATGCACATTAAAGAAATATTTAACCTTCTTAAATTGATCAGTAAATCCTATTTGATTTAAGGAAGTTAGTAGTTAATGTTAATAAGCATTTAAGAACGCTCACTAATTTAGATTGGCCCACCGATACTCAGGATGAACCTGTATTCATATCATCATACATTAGATTGCAGAACCGAACAACTATGAGAAGAATAACCAATCAAAAACAGAAGTTTGTCAATTACTAAAGAATGTATTAATCTTGTTATTACAAAAATTAGAAAGTCAAACAATGTATTTAACAAACAATCACCAAAACAATACACGACGAATCATGTAGTTTCAATAAACATTTTTTGTCTTTTTGTAAGAATGGCAATAATTTACTTCTGCAATGTAATCAATTATTAAAACTTACTGTTCAAAGCAGAAGGGACGCCGTTAAAAGATTAAAACTTTGTCTAAAGTAGTTTAATCGAAACTACTTTAATTTTCAATGTAAGGCTTCGTGTTGCAAAGTTTGCAACTTACCGCCTAATATTCTAATGCATGCAAGTAAAAATGTATACAAAACTTAGGGAAATAAAAACGTACCGGATAATAAAAGTTTAGTTTAGAATGGCAAAAATCAGAAACTATTTATTAACGATTGAAAACCTATTTTTTCTAATATCTACCACAATAATTAATATTCGAAACAAAGTGGGGATTACGTTCAATACAGTGCATTATTGGACTCAGCACATTAAAATTTTGGTAGCAGAAAAAATAGTTAAAAAGCTAAATTTAAATAATAGTATAATTTCAGGAGTCATCAAATTGTTATCAAATTGAACTATTGTCATTATTTGTAATCATCATTATCGATAACATACATCAGCAAATTGAAATTTTTATTTATTAGAGGGTATTGATGTTTTTTTAGGAGCAGAAACTGCTCTGGAAGTTATTATAAAATTATTTGTAAAAAAAGTGAAGAATTGAAAAAATTAGCGAAAATAACTGTATTGTGAAAAGCATTTTAAATATGATTGTCAGATGTGCAGTAAAGTTAAAGTAAAGTAAAGTTATTTATACAAGACAAACCTTAAAGTTGTGAAAGTAATTTTTATTTTGCCATAAAAAGATTTAACTAATTACAAAGGACATCATTTAAGGACTTTAAGAAGATTGAACGTAGATTTCATTAAGAAAAGAACAGGTTTTTAGACATATATCTAAGATTGATTCTACGAATGAAAATGAAATAGTTATTTGTCCAACAAGTGAGGAAAGCGATTCTTTCCTCATGTGTTAGACACAACATTTTTTCCACAAAATTCTCCAAAAGTACAACCTAATGAAAGAAGTAATATTTAATAGGTGGGTCTCAATAGTCTTGCTACAGTATTCTGTAGTATCGGTGTGGTCTCAATCTGTCATAGCGCAGCAGCGTAATTCTAACCAATAAATGTAGGGTAATAATTTTTAAGAGTCGAAATATAAGATATTAAATTAATCAAACCTGATTAAATATATATAAACGATAAGTTATTCGACATCTAGTGTCGACTCGTGAAAGCCTTCACGTACGTAAATGTTAGCAAATTTGCCGACAGGTATGTAAAAGCAGTTACATAGTCGATTCTTCATTAATTATAGCCAACATAACAGTTGGCAAGTATAAAAATTTCGAATCGCCTGCAGTAATTTAGTCCACTCCTTTTTATCATATGTTTTTATTTGTGCTTCTCTCCAGTTACATCCTCTGTTATCCAATATTTCTACTATTACTTAATCCCATGTCTTTTTGGGTCTTCCTTTTTCTTCTTATTTCCTGTTCTAGCTTTCCATACTTTTTTAACTGGTCTCGTCTTATACATCCTTTGTAGATGTCCCCACCATGCTGACTGTCTTTGTTCTATATATTCTGTTATTGATGTCAATCCTAAGTCATGTCGTATTTTAGTATTTTTAATTTTATCTCTTCTTGTGACTCCTTTTACTCTACGAAGATACTTCATCTCAGTTGCTTGTATCTTATTTTTTGTCGGTTTGTTAGTATCCACGATTCACAGCCGTATGTTAGTATAGGTCTATATACCACTTTGTATACATTGATTTTGGTCAAAGGAAAGGAACACCAACTGCAGCGTCTAATTAACCAACAGAAAACACCAAAAACTGCACCAAAACTTGGACTCGGACACGTGTTTCAACAGCTAAGCTGTTATCATCAGCGATACCGATACTAAAATAAAAACAACGGGAAGCTTATATATACCATCTGCTTATCACGCATCGTTAAAACTTAATTGATTCTTAGATAAGCTTAAATAATTCCGAAAATCCTAATGGGACCGTTATCATCATAATTCATAAGCAAAATTTTGTTTTTAAATATTTCTAAACTTTCATAAGAATCAAGTTCGTTGATTGATTGATTCTTATGAAAGTTTAGAAATTTTAAAAACAGAAATTTGCTTATGAATTATGGTGATAACGGTCCATTAGAATTTTTGGAATTATTTAAGCTTATCTAAGAATCAATTAAGTTTAACGATACGTGATAAGCAGATAGTATATATAAGCTTCCCGTTGTTTTTATTCCTTAGTATCGGTATCGCTGATGATAACAGCTTAGCTGTTGAAACACGTGTCCGATTCAAGTTTTGGGTGCAGTTTTTGGTGTTTTCTGTTGGTTAATTGATTTTGGTCTTGTACGACACTTCCTTTTTGCTTATAATACACTTATTGATAGCATAATATGTGTTGGTGGCTTTCCTTATCCTGTTGTTAATTTCGTTTCTTTCTGTGTTTTTTATTTTAGGTTTAACAAACGCAACTAGCTTTTCAACAGCTAGTAACTGAGTATACTACGGAATGCTGGCAATGTAATTTCTTATGTGCAAAATTTAAGGTTGCGTTGTTTAAGCTGCTGACCGTACCCAGATTGGAATTTTATGGAGCCATCTTATTAGGGAAATAAATGGATATTAACGAATTTTACAAGTGTTTTCACTTGGTCAAATATTGATCCTAGCACTCTTAACTGGCCAAATGCAGTGAAACATTGGCAAAATTAAAAAAATACCGGAATCGTGCTGCAATTATCTACTGATGTTAAATGATAATTTTATGGAATGGTCATTGTTCACTAAATATTCTGAGGTTAATACATTACAAAAAGTATTAGCATATTTGTTGCAAATTATATTTAACATCACTAAGGGCAATGCAAACAATGACCGACAAATTAACTTTTATCAAATTGAAGTACTCATTAAATAAACATTTGTTACAATAACGCAAAAAAATAGGTTTAGAAACGTAAGCAGTATCATGATGTTTCCACGACTTGGCAAAAAGCTACTTGTAGTTTGTCACTGAACCTGTTTCTAGATAAAAATAGAATATTGAATTACAATTAAGGACCAGAAAAAGGGTTTATACATCTGGGTACCATCGAAATATTAGTAACTTTATGGTCGTAGTACCACAGCATAATAAAAAGCAGCAGAGTGTCTCTCGACGGCGCCTTTACCAATTTCCGATTCAAAAATATGACATTTTATTTGGTTTAAAACGCGGAATCGGATTAGTCGTAGTTTTACAAATACTACGTGTTTAATTATTAAAACTTTATATACAGGGTGTCCAGAAACTCTTCTGACAAACCAAGACCGGAGATTCCATTTATGATGCGTAGTATGCTTCTGTAATGGTCTTTCCTTTTTGAAGATAATCGATTAGGATAACTCCATGACTATCCCAAAAAACAGTCGCCATCAGTTTCCCAGCCGAAAAAACAGATTTTGCTTTTGGTTACAGTAATTAATCATCGCCAAAACTCGGATTTATTGCCCCTAAACTGCGCCAACAAAGCATAGGAAATGTTCATTTGAACACGTTTTTGGTCTAACGTTAGCAAACGCGGCTCCCAACGCGCGGGCAGCTTTCTCATGCCTAGATCTTGATTTAATATGTGACAAACACGTTCTTTGGACATTTTCATTGCATCTGCTCTCTCTTTCACTTTAATTCGGCGGTCGTTTAACACTATTTGGTGAACTTTAGCGATGTTATCGTCAGTAATTACAGTTTTGGGACGTCCCGAACGTTCATCATCTCCCAAGCTGTTACGGCCACATTTAAATTCAGCTGCCCAAAATTTCACAATAGTAAATGACGGTGAAGAGTCTCCGTACACAGAGTGTAACTTATCTTTAATTTGCGTAGGCGTATTCCCTTTCAAAAACAAATATTTTATGGCAGCTCAATACTTGATTTTCTCTATTTCTCAACATCGACTCACTCAAACAACTGTCAAATATAAACTGCGTGTCCAAAATGGCTGAAAATTTTATGTGTTGCTGTCAAAAGATGCACAACTACATTCCCTGACTTTTATTGACGAGTACTGCCATCTTCACGTTGAGGTCGGAAACTTTTGAGACCGCCCTCGTATATTGCTAGGCGGGAAACTGTAAGGCACTTGATTCAGATAATGGTACTAATTTTGTTGGTACCAATAAAAAGTTAAAATCAACAAATTGTCACAATTGGACAATTTCAAATCAAATACAAGTAAATAAAAATTGATCCTGCGAGATCATCACATTTTAGAGAATTAGATAAGGCTGCAATCAAATGTGGTAAATTGATAATGAAAAAATTATAGGTGCTTGAACGTTAACATTTGAACAATTAATATTATTACTTGCACAAATCGAAGCTGTCTTAATCTTAGACTCGGACCAAACGTAGCTTTAGAAACATTAATAATTTTTGGAACTATGATTAATTTTATTTCTAAATAAATCTAAGTCTTTGTAATTCAATTTTATTTATTTTTTTGTTCTAGACATCAGTGTCAAAGGTTCGGTATTGGCATACGGGTTTACATCGTTTTCCGACTAGTTTTAAACCGGAAGAGCAGATAATTAGTTTAGTAAACCAAGATGCGCCGCGAAACGTGATACTAAGATTTAACCGCATTAACCTCTTAACAGTTAGTTGGTTAACTAATGACGCAATACCCCAAGACACCAAACCGTCATACCAATATTTAAACTAATTACACAAATGTATCAACATTTCTGACATCGGTGGATGAAGGAATATGTAGCACGTTTCAGAAACGTAGAAATGGAGAAAAAGAACAGTTACGCAGAAAAGAAGAAAAAGGCTAAATGTATAAAGCATACTAAGAGATGTAAATAATCATCTAGATGTTGAATGTCGTGTGTAACGGTTGTAGTTTACAAATAAACAAAAGAAAACGACGGCTCTAGCGATACAACCTAGAGAGAAAAAGTAAGGAAATTTAGCTTAATGTAGCGCACTAAATTCATGGAGGATCCAGTATTTATAGAAGTTAGAACAGCAGCTTCTGGTTTAGTCGGTGAGTGGGGGTCCTTGAAGAACTGTAAAAATAGACTGCCGCCTAACAAGGCGTCACCTGCTGGGTAATAGAAATAGCTATTTATGCACCAAGTGCGTTACTATAATGATTACGCCCGGAGAACCATGAATACAGCTCAAGGGCTTTAACCCGAGAGATAGATATGGTTCAATGGGCGTAATCATTCAGTAACGCCGTGGTGCATAAAAGGTTTTATTTTTTACTTAGTATTCTTAAAAACAAATAGAATTGGCATCTTTGGGTGCATCGCTTACCTACGCAAATACCTATAATATCTGGTAGCTATGAAACAAAACAAAATTCTTAATTAATTGTCAAATTTGGCATTGAATTGCAATTATAAATGCCCTACCACAATGTGTATAAGAAAATGCTGAAAAAGCGACGGAAAGTTTGCTGCCCGTTAAATCGAAAGCAAAATATGAAAAAGAATACTTAATTCATTGTATGTATTACAAATTGTATTTTATAAAATAAATTTGATTATTTAATAGATCAACAGTTAAGATCAAATAATTTTTAAGGGCGTAATGAATTTATTACGCCTCGGTTGTTATTGAAATGTTTATATATCTCGTATCCTAGGAGTTATCATTCAATTATAGTAAAGTGAAATATAAAAAATAAAACCGACATATAGGACATCAACAGGTTTTACTTAAGGTCTAATACGCTAAAACAAACACAAATTAGAGACAAATAGACAATTCAATACAGCAAACAAATCTTAATGTGATAGGAATGTCACAGAAATAGAGAGACTGTCACATATAGTTACGTGCTTTAGCAATAACAATAAATAAAGCTTGCAATTAATGTGTAGAATTTTAGGGAAGCTTTTTAGTTACACCCAAATTAAAATTAGCGTTTCAATTAAAGATGGTTACTAAGAAGCCACTGCGTACACACGTCACTTACACACGGCGACTTAAAAATAACTTAAACTCGGATTAAAAAGTTAAGTGCCTCCCGCCAACACAAAAGACGTTTTGTTTTAGTTTCAACCGCCTTATGTAAAGCGCCCAAACTCATATTAAGCTAATTAAAAACGTCGGTTGAGGAGTCTACCCCAAATAAAAATTTGCTTAAGCATTAGAGATCAAACCGTACTACGTCACATGTAGGTGAGCTTCATACGCATTAATTTTGGATAGGTTACTTTAACATTAAAACTTATCTGTATTCTGTAGTATGCAGTTCCGAAAATAAAAGTTCCTGCTGTCGACAGTATTCGACAGCTCCAGAAGGTAGGTAACCCCAGGATTTCTCTTAGGAGAGGTATGTAGCAAAGAACGGAAGACGAATATGTTTCCTCGGAGTAGAAATTATGCAGCATGAACGACCCCTGCAGACGGTAGTGTCCACCGGTTGTTTGCAGCTTAACTGAATGCGAAACCGTAGTAGTCGTAAAGTCGTGACGGAAATGTTCTTAATTATAGCCATTCTAGTATTCCCAAGAGTTATCCAAGTGTAATACACAATGAAAATATAAGGTCAACGCACGTGCTAAAGCATACGTTGTAATTAGAACTAACACAACCACGAAACAAAAAAAAGCAAAGTGTACTTACGGTGAATGCGGCCGGATTTAAATTTAAACACCAATTCGACTTGGAAATCTTAAAACACACAGTAATAATTTATGTGTAAAATTTTAACTTCAAGAGTCACGCCAAAACACCCATGTAGAAGGGAGAAGAAAATGTCCGCTGATCGTCTCCGAAACTTTTGTTAATTTTATTTCTACCAATAAAAAATTAGCAACATGCGCGGAAAATTCGAATTTTGTCGTAACGTGCTACACACGACACACGTGTTTAAGAAGGCTCTCGACATACGTTCTACCTTTGGAAATAAAACCGTACCACGTAGTTTAATCATCTAGTCAGAATAACAAATAAGTACAAGTAAGGTAAGAATGGACGACAAGAATAATAAAAAATAGAGAAAGAGAAGGACTAAAAAATGTAGAATGGAAAAGTTAACAGACATTTGTTGTTGCAAATTTTCAATTTGTTTTCGCATATGTTAGGTAAATAACTATTAAGAAACAGTGTATTCTATTTTGAGTTTTTTTATGTTTCTGAGTAAACTTTAAAATCTTTTTGAAGAGTTTGATAAAATTAGCAATTCCATAATTTAACAAAGTTGTGCAAATTTTTACTGTCAAGAGTATTTTTGGGATAATAATCATTGGTGTTTACTTAATCAAAATATTGTATAGTAATATGGAGACTGTGTATAGAAGATGGACTGAATATAGTATTTAATAATTTCTCAAAACTTAAAAAATGAAAGGCTATAGGTAGTCTACACCTTACACGGTTTGAAAGTGCTAAAATACTACCTGTGAAATAAAATTTAAAAGAAAACACTACAAATTAAATTAGTTTTATTCACTGTGACTGATTTAATACGAAATGAAGCAGTTTCAAATTACGAATTGTGTGCATTATAATAAGCGTCAAGCTCGTAATAGCGGAAGTATATGCAATACAAGGGTATCATATGCAATTCATTAGGGTACAATAATGCTCAGATCAATACACTTGGCGCATCAAATAATAAAATTAAAAATATACATTATTTTGTAAATCAAACATTAAAACAATAATTACTTAGATACAGAAACATGTACCGTACATAATAAAAATTTACAAAATTTTGAAAATTTGTAACAATTTGTTGAAAATTGATTGCATACAATTTATTTTATTTGGTTTCCGTTTTCAAGTTTCGAAACTGTAAACGAATCCGATTCATAACTGTATAAGTAGACAACTTTTTAAATTTACAACAAAAAAGTTTAAACCAGTAATCTGTAAAGTTATTGACGTATCTTAAATATAAGATGCAGTGAATAAAGAGGAATCTGCAAATTATTTTACCATAGATGTGCAGATGTCGGTAACTACGTAAAATGTAAAATTTACAAATTTTATAAAACAGATTTGTACAATTTACTAATTAGTATTAGTTTTTCATTAATTGATACCAATTAAAATTAATGAGATATAAACTCTATGCTTACAAATATAATGGAATCTTTCTCGCTTCAAAATTTATATAGTTGTGCTTATTAAATCAACAAATTGTATCACAAAAGATGTGTAAGTATTTTTTAAATGATTGTTTATACCGGGGAACATGGAAAAAATTTAGTAACATAGAAATATAGAACTAGTGTCACGACAAGTTTAAACTACTGTTATATCGTAAATTCAAGAGTAGTCACGCTGTATGGTAAATTTAACAATTTGTAAAATTGACGACTTCCTGTTGTAACACAAATTGTCGCTAAATTTTTAATAATAAAACGTTTATTTTTTATTGAAGTAAGCACGTACACCAAAACAATGTATTAGATACGAAATCAATAGTTCACATTTTGTAAGTACCATAGGATTTTCTAAAATACACATTTTAACTAAGTCATAGTTAACCATTATTTTCATTTACTTCAAATTTTAACGTTTAACACTTTGTAACTTTGGAGATATTTGACAATTTCAAATAAATCTTATTACAAGTTACATTGCGTGCATTCAGCGGACGTATCAGTTGCGGAACTGTTGTGCAAACGTTTCATTTTGGTACCGCTACTTCCACAACATATTGCGGAGCGGTCGCAATTTTTGGTAGCGCATTTTGTTTACGCTACTGGAGGTGAACATACAGTGTATCCGCTCACGTTCTCTGAATGCACCCAATGGGTGTGTTTTTAAAGTGTTCCGCTTGTTCGATCAGTGCGTGCCAGTATGTGCACGACTAGAAGTATAAAACATGTTCGAATAATGTCTAGTTTTAAAACGCGCTTCAGGTTTGTGTTTATCTTTATACATAACCTCAAAAGTGTGTTTAACATGGATTTAAATGTTATTACTCTAATAATTTCTCAAGGAGAGTATCTTTTTAACCGAAAGGGTAATAATTCCGACCAAATACTGTTATGTGTAAAAAATATAAGTATAATGGTCTGTGATAATGGTAATTACACTTTTTTAGATAACTTTAGGCGATTACGTTTATTGCAAATGTTTTACCTTAAAAACCGAAGAAAACATGTTAGAATTGCAATGTATGAAGAGATAATTGGACGTTATTTACATGATGATTTTAAATCGCATTTTCGTATGTCTAGAACAACTATGGAAATGCTAATAAATATATGTGGAAAGTACAAAAGAGGCTTTGGGAGACCACAAGTACCAACAACAATGCAGTCCATGATTTGTGTTTGGGTTTTAGCAAACCAGGAAAGTTATAGGTTTGTTATCTATATTAACTAGTAATTAAATTATCATCAATAGTTCCTTTAGGTCGATTGCAGATAGGTTCGACGTGTCAAAAGTTCAGTATTCCACTGTTTAGTGAGAGTTTGTATTATTTTAAATAAAACTGCTAGCAAATATATTAAGTGGCCACAAGGGAACGTAGCAACTGATGTAATGGAAGGCTTTCAGGTATATGTTTATATTTTGTTACTGATAATATAATTTTCTTGTTCGTTTTCCTTAGAAAATGAAGGCATTTCCAAATGTACTGGGGGCAATAGATGGTTGCCATATATACATTCGTCCACCTAAACAAAATTCAGCTGCATATATAAATAGAAAAGGAAGAGCATCTATCATTTTACAAGGGGTGTGTGACCATAAGAGCATGTTCACTGATTGCTTTGTTGGATATCCTGGGTCTGTGCATGATGCACGTGTATTTCACAGGTCACCAATGCATGATAGATGTATGAGTAATGAATCTTTTTCCAAACAACTCACATTTGCTTGGTGATTCGGCATACCCTTCAAATGTACATTTATTAACTCCCTTTCGAGATAATGGGCATTTGACAAGAAGACAAATAAAATACAATATCTGTCATGCTTCTACAAGATGCGTAATAGAACGAACTTTTGGATTATTAAAAGCACGGTGGAGGAGATTACATTATTTAGAGTTGCATAACACAAATTATCTTCCACATGTTATAATGGCAGCATGTGTGTTGCATAATTTGTGTATTCTACAAAAGAAGAGTTTGCTGAAATTGATGTTACTCAAGACGAAGGTATTGAAGAACACATACAAGATACAACTCAAATAATTGGATATAACAGGAATAGCATGGAAAAACGAGATAGCATTATGAATACCTTATTGTAATTTAAGACACGTTGAAGGTGTTATGTCACAAAAGGTATGTACATAACACCTTCATCTATTCATTTCTTTAATTATTTATTTTAGTAAAAATACTTGTTTCATAAAATAAAACGAATACATGTAACTACAAAATTGAATACATTTTGAAAAGAAATATAATAAAAATAATAAGATTATGTTAATCTTTCTTGGTCGCATTAGATGTAATATTATTTATCAGTTTTTCTAGTAGGTCATTGAAACGTCTCTTTTCTCTTAAATCTTCATCATGTTGTATTTTGTTTTGTTCTATGGCGGTACGAAATAATTCGGCAATGGGTGCACTTGACTGTCTTTTTCTTGTCTTTGTATCAGGAGTGCTGCAGCGACTGCTTTGGGAGATTCTGTTTGCCTTACTATATCTTCGCCATTATGTATTAAAATTGGTGGTTCAACGGCTGGGTTATCATTCATTATTTGATCGATTGGTTCATAGAAAACCCAATGTTTTCTACTTCGACCCGTTTTATTGTTGTGGTCTTTCATGCCTTTGTATGTTCTCATGAGACTTTTCCACTTATTTTGACACTGATCCCAAGAGTAGGAATATGAATGTTCGTTAATGCTGATCGCTATTCTGGAAGAATATACTGATTAATTTTTAATCATTTCGAATAATATAAATGTGTACCTCTGCCAAATATGTTTTTTAAGGCTATTTTTCTTGTCTAATTCATTTTTATGCAGGCGATACTGTTCTATTAACAATAGAACAGCAGCATTCTGCCAATCAGTTTTGTTATGGTCTTGTTCTTCTGGTTCTGTAGATGTGGAAGTTATAGGTAATCTTTCTGATGCTTCATTTACCACTTCTGTGTCATGATCTGCATACAAAAGTATAGGTATAATTATATTTCTTATCAGATGAGCATACCTTCCTCACGATAAACAACATTATTATTATCCAAGCATAAAGTAGTAACACCAGCTAAGCAACGATGTTTTGCAATTGTATCCCAATTTGGACTTGCCCCTTTACAGTAATAACACGTATACATTTCAAGATTCCAATGTTTATGATTTCAATTCAATTGAAAGGTTATGATCACCATGTTTTCCCGCGCTAGTCTATAGCCGCACCAGATACACACTAGGTGCATGGAAAACGTGTTTGAACACTTACTCGAACAGTTTTAAAACGTTGGAGTGTATACTCGAATCGACTTTGAAAACGCGATTTTTGTGTTCGAGCACACGAACATATGTTCGTGGACTTTAAAACACACCCATTGCCTCTCGTTACCCTAAATGATTAAAAAATTAATACAAAAAACATGTGTTTTAATTTGTGTTATTACAAAACCGTAAAAAATTAGATAGGGTCTTACAAAATACAATATTTCTAACAACAGAAAAATAAAAATAAAGTTAAATGTAGTACCTCAAACAATAATAACAATAATTATTAAACACATTAATTTTAAAAAATCTGTAAAAAACAATTTCAATTTTACCAATTCGTATTTCTTTTGTAAAACATTTACAGTGTTCTTTGTGTTAAAGGTAATTTTTGACCAATAAGTTTAGCGACACCTAGTGTCGACTCGTGCAAACGATCACGTACGTAAATGCATAGACATTAAGCAACTTTGTCGACCGATATTTAAAAGCAGTTACATAAGTCGATCCTTCGATAATTATAGCCAATGTTAGCAAAAATAAAAATCTCGAATCGCCTGCTGTATGTACGCAAGAGATTGTAAAACATCAAACAAACACCGATAATCACTCGACAGCTATTTCGTCTTTTTGAGACTCTTCAGGAGTGAGAGAACTCGAGTGATAGATAGTTTTTAGCTGCGTTCAGGAAAAATAGTCCCAATTTTGATTGCAATTAATGTTGGTGTTTAAAAAGTATGAAATTTAATTTCTTTCCAGTATGGACGTTTAGTGAAAAAGAATTTTGGTAGTAATAATTTAGTTATTAACTGAAATCAATAAAGATTGAAGTCTATTGATATCTCTAAATTTTGGTAAAACTAATTCTGTGAAATAGCTGAATATCCTTATAACATTTCTTTGTGTGGCGAAATAAATTAAACAAACACTTTTCTGGTTTCAATTTGCTGACGTTTCGTCTACTTCTGTGCAATTTAATTTAATATTAGATGTGAATCCACCCCTACTTTAAGCACATCAGACTAGGCGAAACGTCGAATAATTAATTCGAGTGATTTATCCTCTTCCTTTCGTATTTTTTCATTCTCAATAGGGATAATTTCGCCTCTATGCTAATAGAAAGAGGGATTGAGATTAGTCCCAGTACCTATATGTGTAGTGGCGCAGTGCACCAGTGCTGGTAGTGGTTTTCCTCCACCTCAAAGAGTCCTTACGAGGATATTTAATTGCAAACGCAATTTGGAAGATTATTAAGTTTAATTCATTATGCTGTGAAGTTATAGGCTATAAATTGACTAAACCCTGTTTTTGGAGTTATGGAGTTTAATTTGTTGTGGAGTATATAACTATTTCATCATACTTATAAAGATTTTGGAAAGTCGGCAATTTTGTGTAACCTGTTTATGACTCTTTGGGAATATTGTGTGTGCACTGTACAAATAAATGAGGGTTTTGAGTGCTCCAATAACGAAAGTATTGGTTGTTTGGTGCTCCATTGAGATTGAACAAACTTTCATCGGTGAAGCAAATATTCTTAACAAAATTCATATCATTATTGCATATCTCCATTAATGTTTCACAAAATTTTGCCTTTTGTCAGCATCGGTTCTGAATATTTGCGAGTGATGTGGGTAATGACATGACCTATATTTATGGTCTTTTCAAATTTCATACTTCTCAATACCTATTTACACCACAGTCGATAATTAGTTGTTGAATGCTAATATTAGGGTTGAGTTGTACAGCAGCGAGTACATTGACTTCTTCATCGTTGGCAAAATTATTGTTCTGGTTTTCTTGAACCTGCTTCGAACGCTTGTATACAGTGTCAGTTTCTTCAAATAGTCGCACTACCCTCATCACTGTATTGCTATTTGGAATTGGCCGATCCGAAAAAAATGCAGCAAACAAAGCAGAAGTGTTAATATAGCTCTACTCTATACCCACTTAACCATTTGAACTTTCTCGGGGATTTTATAGGGTGATTCATAATTATTGGGACTAAGGGCGGGTTATTTAGACCAAAATAGGACCATAACACACGATATGCCTTAATAAAATATTGCTGTGGAAAAAGATACAAGGCGTTGGATAAAAAATTTTTTTTTTCATTTTTTGTTAATTCCCTTCTGACACTACGAGTTGTTCAACTGCGTTTTTCTCCGAAACAGATGAAATTATTGTACGAGTATTTAAACAGGAGTTTTAATATTGTGTAAGAAAGATGTTTACGTTAAATTCTCTAATCAAAATCACTAAAAAGTTTTCTCAAAAAAAGTTACCAGTCGATTGCATCATCAGAAATCATTCATGTAGCGTCCCCTATAACAAATTGTAAAATAATACATAAAATAATGTTATTGGTTTAAAGTTATGCCTCTCTGCCGATTTTGATAAAAATTGATAAATTTACAGCGAAATTATTAACAAAAAATGAAAAAAAAAATTAATTTAACGCTCTGTATCTTTTCCACAGTAATATTTTATTAAGAAATATTGGGTCCTATGGTCATATTTTAGCTTATATAACCCGCCCTTAGCCTATGTCCCAATTGTTATGAATCACCCTGTATACACAGTCATTTTCATAAATTGAATTAGAGTATACGTCAATACGAGAATTTCATAGCCTGAGTGGACCAATTCAATTTTTTTCTATAGCGAAATTCTTATGTTGCGTTTTGCCACACACGGTATGTAAATTTAATAATTTTAACGCAAACATGCATAATTTTAACGTAATCACTCCAAAATAATAATAATGATTCCGGATTAAAGAAACAAAATTACATTATCATTACTTAATAGTATAAATTTTTAGAAATGGGAAGCACACAATTGTGCGCGCAATAACGTCGTCCGTTTTGTGTAGATAATGTTAATAATAAGGAAAATGTAGCTTAACGTTTATCCGGTTAATCGTATAGGTGATTTTAATGGGATGTGTGTAAAACGGTAGCCGTTGTCCACCGCAGTAATAATTGTGTTGATGATTGCGACTTTGATGTTTACGTCCGCTGTTCTAAGATATCGACGGCACACGGTGATCTGGTTATTAGTAAGCAATAAATGTAGACTAGTCAAATTTGAGTATCACAACCAGCATCCAAAACAATTGACAATACAACGAGAGATTCTCAAGTGTCAATGTAGTAAGCCCTCGCAATGACGATCGAAACGTTGGCAATCACAGCCTATTGAGGTGTTTGTCCTTCCTACCTCCACAAAGAAGATGTCCTTAAAGACCATATTTATTTAAAAATACTATGTTTAATATAAAAGTGGACCTGTTTGAACTTTTTCTTACGACACAAAAATAGAAGAGTTAAAAGGGGGAGGGGGGGCTTAACTCTTATTCCACTGCATGGACACTTTTTCTAAAACAAATGTTAAAGTGTTATTTTATCTACTCAAAATAATAGATAAAGTGATACTTTAACAGCAAGTACCTTGTTTTTCCTACATTAAATAAATTGTAAATAAAAAATCTAATGACATCATCCAGTTCAAAGATTTTTGACTTTTTTAACGTGTATCCATCAGATAATAATGCAATCAGATTGCTGTATCAGCAAATATCCAGTGCATTATTTGACTGTATACAGTGTCCGTATTTAGGCATGACGGTATTGGAATCTCGGTTACTATTAGAGCTAGACAATCGGTTAAATGTTTTAGCCAAAAGTAAAATATTGTATTTTTTAAAAGTCGATATAACTTTGTCGATTTAAAAATTTTTGAAATCTGTAAACACATTTTTAAAGCACTTTTAAGTCTAATTGGACGGTGTATTCAGTCTTGTTCAACGACGTTTCTTCTTTCTAGAAACTTCCTCAACCTTGATATTTGTAATGGCCGCTATATTGGATATTTGAATAAAGCTAGTAATAATTATTTGGTAAGAAATTTACTTGGGTTTGAAAGTTTTGAACAACCTAAATCCAAAAATTACACAAAAGACAACAAAAATCGTAACGATAATTTTGGAACATTTTAGTAAAAATCCTAGACAGTCAAGAAGAGTTGTCGAAAGAGAGCTTCACATTCTATAAATCAACTGTTCATAATCTTTTAAAATAGTTACCAGATCCATCTTTATAATCCAGTAATTGTACAAGGACTTCGAGAAGGTGACTTTGAGAGTCAATTTTTGTAATTGGTATCTTGATAAATGTCCTGTTTTTTCCAATTAAGTTCTATGGACATGTAAACAAACTTCACCAATGTTAGAATTTTAAATAAAAATACTAATTATTATTATTGAGCTCTTGCAAACCCAAATTGTTGTTTACTTAAATTTAGTTTTAAATTTAGAATTTATTTCATATTTATGGTTTTTTTATACGTAATTTTGGATACTCGATAGATTTTGGAGCCCATCAAATAACGTACTCTATGGTTATAAATAACGATAACGTCAAGCAATTTCAATGGAGGTTTTGAACTAGATTTAACAGAACTGTCAGTTATTACAATTTTTCATTATAATTTTTTACCCTAACCTAATTTTTGTGACGGTTAACAATTAATTTGACAGTGTATTGCGGAATGGCCGTGCTATAACCACACTAAACGTAATTAACATTCGCATCTTTTACGTGTACATCTGCAAAACAATTTAATCTTCTCGCGACAAATTATTTTTATTTTCTACAACATCATTCAAAAATAAAGTGAGACAGTTATTATACGATAGTAGGTTAACTATTAATAGCTTACTTTTTGAATTAAATTTAGTTTTTTGATTATTTTCAATGACAGTATTAGCCAACAAATAAAAAGCAGTTTAAAAAATAATAAGTATGTAGAATGTGTTTAATTTATGTTCAGGTTAAGCAGACGGTTGTCTTTAGAGAACCAGTCTGAAAATTACCATTTGTTGCAAATTTTGTTATAATTGTGTACATTATAATCAAAACTTTTGTTTTTATTGTAATGTTAATGTGACCATAAACATTATTATTATTATAACGTTTGGCGTTATCGTTACATCGTTTGATCTTATTTTTTTGTTACTGGGCATGCGCACAAATAACGATAACCGCGGAAACTGCTATTTTAGGTGACCCAAAACTTTTCAATTCATTAGATGTTTTTTTTTATTTTTACTTTGTAAACCTTTTTTTCTTGCATTACTGTTTTATCACACTATTAAGAAAAAATATGTACTCATAATAAATAAAGAATCAAATATGGTGGCTATTAGAAAAATCAAAGATGATAATGTTTGTAGAAAGCCAAAACATTGTAGCACTGTAAACACAGTCCTATTTAGCTTAAAAAAGTGCTTTAAAGATGTTTCGACAGATTTAAAAAATTTTATATTTTATAATAACGAAGTTATATTGACTTTTCAAAAACAACATTTTACTTTTTTTAACTATCTGGTAATACTGTATTTTTGGGACAGTTTATTAAGCGTCACTATTCTACAAACATAATTGGCTAAAACTTTCTCCATTTAACCGATTCTCTAGCTTTGATACTAAGCGAAAAAACCACTAAATATCTTTGAAAACTTCAGAATTGTTTAATTAAACAATAATTTAAAAGGTGTGGTTTCTCAAAAAATATCGACGAAGTAGTTGCGATTTCAAAATGACATACATTATCAATCTCGCATCGCTCGGCGTACATAGCATGAACGGTTGGTTGCATTTGACAGGCGCTTCTACCTTAATTAATCTTGTATATAAAAACAATGGTGAAATTTGTATGACCGGGCTAATTTGTAAGACCGGACTTGATAAAATTGAGGTATCTCTTTCTACTATATCCCTTGAGGTTGGAGAAATCATTTTGGTTGGTGATCTTAATGTTGATTTGTTGAATCATGAATCATCTTATCGTGGATACTTTAATAGTATTATTAATACGTTTAACCTCAAACAGATTGTTACTAAACCAACTAGAATTACTGAAATATCTGAAACGTTGATTGACATTATGTGCGTTGGTAATAACGTTGATGTTAAAGAGTGTGACAACCTAGATTTTCTGACTAATTCAACTGATCACTTGTTAACTTACTGTGTTTTAAACTTTCCTACCAACAAACCTCCAAATAAAACGGTAACTTACCGTTGCTTTAAAAATTTCAACTTGAATGATTTTGACCTAGATGCTGCTTTGATGAATTGGAGATATGTTGATGACCTGAACAATATTGATAACAAAGTTGAACATCTTAACAATCTTATTCTTACGCTGTTTAACACTCGTGCACCTTTAAGAACCGTCAAGCTGCATACTAAACACCAGCCGTACATTACTGACACCCTAAAATTACTAATTAAATTAAAAAATTCTGCTTATAAAAAATATTGCAAAACAAAACTTCTATAAAGACATCCGGAACTACCTTTCCATAGCAACCAAAAATGAAAAAAAAAGCGTATATTCAATTCCAAATTAGTACGAATAGAAATAATGCTCGAAGATTATGGAAACATTTAGCAGCCTGGAACGTTCATACCAAACCTAAGTCCGAAATAGCTGAAACAATCAAAGATGTAAACCTAATTAATAGTTACTTTGTAGACAGCATACATAATGAAGCTGTTGATAATGAAACCTTAAACCATTTTAACTGCTCAAAACATTTGGTCACGCAGCGTCAACATCTTACTCAAACGTCAGTGGAAGAAGTTGATAAGATTATATTTAAACTATCATCAACAGCTACGGGTGTTGATGGAATTACGGCAAAAATGTTGAAATTAGTATCACCATTTTGTGGTAAAGCGCAAACTAATTTTCTGAACTACTCATTGAGCAATGGTGTTGTACCTAGGTTATAGAAAAAAGCTATAATTAATCCCTTGCCTAAAAGTAATCAGCTAAAAAATTAAAGGACCTCCGACCCATTAGTATTCTGTCAACAATGTCAAAGATACTAGAAAAAATTGTAAACACTAGACTAGTTAACTATATTCATGACAATAGTCTATTTCCTAGCATACAATCGGGTTTTCGTCCTATGCACAGTACTACTACAGCAATGATCAAAATTACTATGGATGTAACTAAGAATATGGCTAATCAGAAATCACATGCCTCACTTTGTTGGACTACAGTAAAGCTTTTGACAGTATTAATTGGGATTTACTATTAGCGAAATTACAATTTTACGGTTTTTCTTCGCAAACTACTAGGTGGTTTAAAAACTAACTTTCTCACCGTTCCCAAGTAGTTAAAATCGATAATTCCGTATCTGTGAAACTTCTGGTCGAATGCGGTGTACCTCAAGGAAGTATTCTTGGACCAACTTTATTTACCTTATTCACTGCGGATCTTTCCAATATTTTAGAACATCAATGGAATATTCACCTATATGCGGATGACACGCAGCTATACAAATCTTGTTTACTGAACAACATCAATAGCTTGTTCAAGAAGCTTAATCATAACTTGCAAAACTTAGCTAGATGGTCTGATAAAAATAGATTACGCTTGAACCCAGACAAACTCACAGTCGTGTGTATTGGCACAAATTGTTTGGTAACTAAAGCTGTGAATATGTAGGAGATTCAACCACTGTTGAAAGTTACTGTTATTAAATTTAGTGATAGTGCTTGTGACCTCAAGTTAGTTATGTATAATAATTTAAGTTTTGAGAATCATGTTATCCTTAAGTGCAGGCTCTGCTATTTTAAATAAAAATCCTTGTGGAAATTTAAATATGTGCTTCCTCAAGATGTTAAGTGGTATCTCCTTAGCACTCTGGTTCTAACCCATATTGAATACGGTAGCAACGTATATTATAACTTCCTATCAGTTTCACTAAAAAATAAACTTCAAGTGTTACAAAATTCGTGTTTACGTTTTGCTTTTGAAATACATCCAAAAGATCATATAACGCCTCATTTCAATAGACTAGGCTTACTAAAATTAGAACATAGATTTGCACTTCTATATTTAACATTTTGGTATAATATCTTAAACTGTGGTCAACCTACATATTTATACAATATATTAGTACGGCGTTCCGATGCTAACTTAAGTTCAATGCAATTAAGAAATGATGAAAATTATTCAGTTCAACACCACAAAACTTGTAAATATCAAAATTGTTTTGAATACATTGCGCCTAACTTGTTAAATTCTTTCAAAAATATGTTTAATGTCAAATCAAAGTTAAATTTCCATGATAAGTATAAAGAGCATTAGCTAAATTTACAAAACTTCTAACATTGTTCTAGCTTTTTGGTCTGAATTCAATGATACAGGGATAGTGAAAAACGGCATTGCCGATCTGTCTCCTTTGAGCATACGTCAATTTGTCATTCATTTCATTATTCAATTTATTTCATTTCATTATTCATCTCACTCTTCTTATATGAATTGTCTATGATCAATAAATTGTTATTATTATTATTAAATGTTACAGCCTGAAATTTTAGTTGTGCGCCTCAATAGTGATCTTAGTGAATAAAAAGAAGAACCTTAAATCTTTATAAACTCTTGTCTAGAATCATATCTAGGTACTTGGTTATACAGTGACCGGCAAAGAGTTTGATTAAAATGGAAAAAAATTTGTAATTGAGATATCCAAAAATTTTTTTTGGTAAATGAATTCAGTATATCGAATGACAAAAAAAGCACTTTGACCAATGTCATGTGACCACTGTCACAGCGGCAAATTAAAAAATTGATTGATTATTTTAGGACTATTTGGAATTTCAACTTTTTGTTTTCTGTAGGTCATTGCAACAAAATCTGTCATAAAAAACAATGTTTTTGTTCTTAACCGTCCATTGGTAGACTAATAAATAAAAATTACTGGATTGTAAAGTTTATTTGTTGATTTTATTGTATTTTATGCAAATCAAACGAAAAAATTTTGTTTTCTCAATATTTCCGAAAAATGCGGAAAACTAATATGTTTGAAAAGTTATTTTTTTTAAATTTGCAAACAGACGTATAATCTAATTTTGAACAATTTCTCTTAGGAATTTTTCAACATCTTGTCATCTAACCTCACTTTTTACATATTTAAGGGATATTTTTTTAAGTTTTCCCCATAACAGTGGCCACATGACATTTGTCAAAGTGCTTTTTTTTGTCATTTGATATACTTAATTCATTTGTTAAAAGAAATTTTTAGATATCTCAATTACAAAAATTTTTCCTATTTGATGCAAACTTTTTGCCGGTCACTGTATAACAAACTCGATTTCTAACAATCTTTAGGACATGGTGTTTTCTAAAATCCTTGAAATGATAATTACTAAAATATGAAAACTCACTTTCAAAAAACCTCCAATACTCCGTTCGTTGGTATCTATTAGAGAAAGCATTCGATACTTTAAAACCCAATACCAATATCGAATCGATTCAAGAATGGACGCCTTCCTAAAATATTTATAACGGTTCTAAAAAGCACTGAAAACACCCGGAAAGGGTTATCTAATCTACGTTTTTGTTGATAAAATAGTGCTAAAATGCACGCTACTGTTAAACAAGCTACAGGCAATATGCGAAAGTGTCGAGTCGGAGGTGACAAATATTGGTCCTAGTAGTAAATTAAATTAAGAATAGTAGAAAAGGAAATAATTATGGGGTCAATAGTATGTATACAGGGTGTCCCACCGGGAACGCCATCGATAGATTATAGGAAAACTGTACATGGGAAAAATTTGAAAATTTGGTAGTAAACTAACATCGACGAGGGCAGTTCCGCTAAAATATTTTCAAGATAGTAACACTTCCGGTTATACCGGAAGTATGTGTCAACTTGCTTATTTTAAATGGAACACTATATATTATTCCATTTTTGAATTTTGCACATTCTAGACATATTTTGTGTATAATGTCTAACTGTTTTGAACTTATTTTAAATTCTATGGTCAAAAATGACGTTTTCAGGCCTAAACAAAATTATATAATTTTCCTATACTAATGCCTTTATTATTTAATTGGAATAGGTTTTTTTGTAGCAGGGGACCTATTTTAGTGGGCTATGTCAATATTTTGATAATAAATTAATACAGGGTGATCAAAAAAAAAGGATTAGAATTAAATTCTAAAACACGTCAAAAGTAATTTTTTTTTAATGCAAGCACCCTATTTTTACAATTTTATCTTATTTAGCATCAAAAATAAGATTGACTTTGTACAAGGTAAAAATTCATAGTTTTCGAAATATTGGCAATTTAACTTTTTATTTGTTGCACAAATGCTGTTGTATTGCTTTTGTGGTTATTGCTAGTTGGCCATGATGGCGTTAGAAAACAATTATCTGTCAAGAATATGTCAAACTGTTAAAAATATGCAATACTCATGCCGGGACGCTTAAATTATACAAACGAAGATTACATAAATTTATTTCTTATTTATGGACAGTGTGATAAAGTTATATCAAGAACATGTGTTACATTTGCAGCAAGATACCGGCAAAGACAGAAACCATCACCAAAAGTCTTTAAACGAATAATAGAAAACTTCAAAAACTTTGGACCCGTTAATTCAGATAAACAGATAAATAACCTTATTATTTGATTTACAAGAAAGAACAATTAATTAGAGGCCAAAGTTAAAAAAAAATTATTTTATTAAATGTTGAAATTGATGTCCTTGAATTTCTAGACATTTTTCGCATCTGAGTAGCAAATTTTCATGGGTCGCCTTCCTTATTGCTGCACGTGTTAAATTTTGAAACTCGGTCCTAACTCGCTGCATGCAGTCTACTTTGGTGGTTAACGGGTGTTATAAACTCGAATTTTAATTGTACCCAAATAAAAAATCGAGCACTGAGATATCTGAGGACCGTGGTGGCCAAAGGAAGGGTCCATTGTTTGCCATTAATTGATCATAAAAGGCGTCTTGTAAAAAATTGTTGATTAATTGGCTAGTATGTGAGGTGCGCCGTCATGTTGATAGAATAGATGTCTACGATCAGCCAAAGGTAAATTATCTAAATAATTGTGCAGGATGTTCAGATAGCCTTCACCTATTTAATAAGTTAAGAAATAAAATATTTTCAATGGTCTCAAAAAAGGTTAACTTACCTTTTAAATTTTCTTGATAAAAATGTAATGCCACGATGCCATCGTTTCTTACTGCATCATAAACATTAAAATGACAAGATTTTGAAGATTTCGCTCTCTAATAACGTGGACATTTGATTCACTCCAATAATGGGCCGATTAAAAATGCCGTTTTTTGTAAATTTGGCTTCGTCTGTCCAAATGATGTTATCAAGAAAAAATTCGTTTTCTTGCGACCAGGTTAAAATAAATTTGCTGAAATTCAATCTCTTTGAAAAATCAGTCTCTTTTAGATGGTGAACCATGGAAAATGAATACAGATGAAATTTATGTTTGCGTAATATTCTTTGAACTGACGATTTGCTTAATCCAGACTCCAATGCAGCTTGTCTTACAGACATTGTTGGATGTGCAGCAAAATATCCCAAAACAGCAATTTCAACATTTTGATTATTAACGTATTAAGGTTTATTTCTCTGTACATTTGGTTTAACGGATCCAAAGTTTTTGAAGTTTTCTATTATTCGTTTAAGGGCTTTTGGCGATGATTTCTGTTTTGCGGGTATCTTGCTGCAAATGTAACACATGTTCTTGATATAACTTTATCACATTGTCCATAAATAAAAAATACATTTATGTAATCTTCGTTTGTATAATTTAAGCGTCCCGGCATGATTATTGAAAATTTTATCAGTTTGACATATCCTTGACAGATGATTGTTTTCTAACGCCATCATGACCAACTAGCAATAACCATTCATATTAAAAGAAATACAATAGCATTTGTGCAACAAAAAAAAAGTTAAATTGCCAATATTTCGATAACCATAAATTTTTTTAAGAGACAACCTTGTACCAAGTCAACTTTATTTTTGATACTAAATAAGATAAAATTATAAAAACAGGTTGCTTGCATTTAAAAAAATGACTTTTGACGTGTTTTTAAATTTAATTTTAATCCTTTTTTTTGATCATCCTGTATTCATTTATTATCAAAATATCGACATAGCCTACTAAAATAGGTCCCCTGCTACAAGGAAACCCATTCCAATAAAATAATAAAGGCATTAGTATAGGAAAATTTTATAATTTTGTTTAGGCCTGAAAATGTCATTTTGACATAAAACTTTAAAATAAGTTCAAAACAGTTAGACTTAGGTATAGGACATTATACACAAAATGTGTCTAGAATTTTGTGCAAACTTCAAAAATAGAATAATATATAGGGTGTTCCATTTAAAATAAGCAAGTTGACACCTACTTCCGGTATAGCCGGAAGCCCACCATCTTAAAAATATTTTAGCGGAACTGGCCCCGTCAATGTTAGTTTACTACCAAAATTTCAAATTTTTCCCATGTACAGTTTTCCTATAATCTATCGATGGCGTTCCCGGTGGGACACCCTGTATATGTGAAAGCCACTAAATTTTAAATCAACGATCAAATAAATTTAATATATCAAACAGAATTTTTATCTCTATAATATTTGTAAAAATTTTTAATTAACTCCAGATTTAAACATTTTACGCACCTAGTTTATATTAAAAAAAAAACCTTTTGTTACAAACCATTTCTATTATTATATAATTCTAAATTACCATTTAAACCAATTGTCAAGTAAGGTTTGTTAAATAATGTATATGTAATTCTGATGATGATTCACGTGTTATTTTTGAGTTGAAACTATAGTCAAATAAATAATATACAAATAATAAATATTGGATTGCTTAAAGTTTTAATGATTTGTTCCTTTTTAATTTATTTCAAATTCTAAATGTGTACCGATCTCAAATGTCTGTATCGAGTATTATTGTACACATTTTTGTTCGCTTATACGATAATATAACTAACTGGTATTTAAAAAAAATAATTAACATCTTTAAAATTAAAATTCATTATTTTAATGAGAAAAACATGTTTTAAAAAAAATTAATTTACGATTCCGATCGAAGAAGACATAATTTAAAAATGAGACCCTTATTTTTATTATCCTTTCACAACAACGCTTAGTTTTTTACTGTCTATAAATACAATACAATACATCTTAAGATGTGTACCATTGTCTGTATTTTATCAGCATTTAGAGAAAAATTGAAAGACGCTACATAAAAGTAAAGTAAAACTCGATATCATAAAAAAACAATTTAAATAGAAAAGAAAGTTAATCAAGTTCAGAATATTTAAAAAAACAATATTGACTGACTGTCTAGTACATTGAAAAAGTTATAGTTCGATATTTTTGTTTAGTAAAATATATATGCCTATCTATTATATGCAAATAGTAAATTTTTTTTAAATTAATAAAACACAAATGTAATTAAATTGAGGGTGATTGATTAGTGCGATAAAGTTCAGTATCTTCTATGTCCTTCGAAGTATCAAAGCAAACGTTACGGGAAATTATAGCCATAATTAAGCTTTATATTTTAAAATTAATTACAATGTTACAGGGTGTTCCATAACGCCGTGCCAGACCAAAACTAAATTTTTTAAATGAAACACCCTATATTTTAATTTAGGCCTTTGAAATTCGCTTCACTTCCTCATTACAAAAATATATAGTTGCAATATGTTACAGAGGGTATTTAAGAAGTTATAACCACTTTTCCATGAAAATCGTAACAAGTTCACTGCCCTGTATAATTTCAAAGGGCTAAAAGAACAATGATCTGTTGCAGCCGTAGTTTTTTAATAATTGTCAAATTTTATAAAAATAATTGAGTTTGTTAATATTTTTTTTTTATAAATATTATAAAATTTGATAATCAAAAAAAATTACGACTGCAACAGTGCATTGTTCTTGTAGCTCTTTGAAATTATACAGAGCGGTGAACTTTTTTCATGGAAAAGTGGTTATAAGTTTTTAAATACCCTGTATAACATATTACAAGTATATATTTTTGTAATAAGAAGTGAAGCGAATTTTAAATTTAAATTAAAATACAAGGTTTTTCATTTAAAAAATGTAACTTTTGTCTGGCACGGCGTTATGAACATCCTGCAACATTGTAACTAATTTTAAAATATAAAGCTTAAAGATGTCTATAATCTCCCGTAACGTTTGCTTCAATACTTCGAAGGACATAAACGATACTGAACTTTATCGCACTAATCAATCACCCTGATGTTTGTTAAATTTTATTTAAACTAAACTTTAAATTTGATACGTTTGGTATTGATTAAAACAAGTCTAGTAAAAAGAAAATAATGTCGCCACAAAAAAATATATTATGAATTTGCAATCAAGAGTAAGCCAATATACAGTGTGTCCAATATAAATTGATGTACATGAGGATATTGGAAACTGTTGGAGTTACGATGTCGGTTAAATGGGAAAAAAGTTGAGCATTTATCTGCCCAAAAATAATCTACGTTATTTCCTTTATTATAGAACCTATGGTCATCAAATTTTCAGGATATGGGTAAGAGGACACGTCGAAGCTAAAAATGGTGCCAAAGATTGTTTAACCCTACTATGTTGTGCACGGTCGAAGTTTGTTTTTCTTACGGGCGCCATATTGAATTTCTGCATTTTCTAATACCTTGAAATATTAATTTTGTTATTTTTCACAATTTAGCTTGACCGAACATAAATGTGTTATACATGGTTGAAGAGTATTTTTAATGAGGATTTTGAAAATGTAGAAATTCAATATGGTGCCCATAAGAAAAACAAAAGTTGATTTCGGTTGTGCACAACATAGTAGACGTAAACAATATTTGGCATCATTTTTAGCTTTGGCGTGTCTGATGACCATGCCTTCTATAATAAAGGAAATATGGCAATTTTACTAAACTGTACAATATCCTGTTTCACCCTGTATCTATGTAACGGTATCGATTTAAAATAAAACAAACGTAGATTATTTTTGGTCAGATAACTGCGCAACTTTTCTCCCATTTAAGCGATGTTATATCACCAACGGTTTCCAATATCCCCATGTACAGGGTGTCCTGTTTTCGACACTTTTGCAGGGTATCTCCGTTATTATTGCAGTTCGAGTTTTAGGATTTTCGCGAACCTGTGTCACTTTTTTGTAAAACAAACGATAGCGCGGACAGATTTATTATGGCCCTCTTCGTTTTTGAAATACAGAGTGAAATTGAAAAGTGTGCATTTTCAGACACACTCTGTAATTCAGGTATCTGATAAGTTATCGACTAGGTAAAAACGGAATCTTACAAATTTTTTTATGAAGAATCTAGTGACGTGCTTAGTTTTTTTCTAGGTGTCCCCATTTTTGAGAAAGTTACCAAAGTTAGGATTTTTAAATGGGACACCCTGTATGTCAATTTGTATTTACATTCCACTCATTAAGAGCTTTCCAGAAATGTATAATAGTCGGCACTTTGTTCCCAATCGAAGGTTAGAATCTCCTTTTTTTTTAAATAAGCCTAGAAACTAAAAGCCAAACAGATTTATTTTTATTAAACTTATAGTAAAAACCAATAACAAATAACGCGTATATATATTTATAGGTGTTGTCAAAATGGTTGCCGTTTTTCCTAATGCAAAATTGACACTTTTGCGAAATTTTTTCAAGGCATTTAAAATTATTATGGGGTGACCTATAAATATATATATATATATATCGCGTTATTGGTTATTGGTTTTACTATAAGTTTTAATTTCTTTGCATTTTTAGCAGCCATAACATTTTTCTTAGCAACAGATAGTTTTCTTTGGTTATATGGTTTTTCCTAATATTTCCTTTTTTGTGTCGGTGATAATTGTTGTTTTTTTCTTTTACATTTGACCTAATGCTTTTTGGTTTGGTAAAATCAGCCTTTGGGAAGAGCCAAATTTAATCGAATGTACAGTACAGCTTTTGTAGAAGGTTCTAACAGAAGAAACATTACTTTCTCAGCGTTGGATAATCGGGGTGGTCTCAAAGATTTTCTGCTTTTACCAAATTAGTTTTAACATGCCTATCAGTAACTAGAAGGTGTTAATTTGTCGTCTATAAATATATTTCTATTAAAAGACCAAATTCCGGAGCACCTACAGCCTGTAGCAATATTTTTGGGGGTTAGAGCTAGTGCTATGGTCTTTTTCCACTAGTGCCGGTATAGTGTGAAAAGTCATTTATATGCCTGGAACAATTTTCAATAAGTAAGATAATGTTTTGTGAAATAAAAAGTTATGAACAAATTGGAAAATCTAGACAAAAAACGTCAAGGTTGTACAAACCTTGAAAAACCCGAAAACACCAAGATCTAGAGGTTGAAGTTTATGGGATATGTATGGTGTAAATGTGAGTAATGTTAATGTTGTTTCCTCTATAAAAATCTATAACAGAAACTGACAAATGTGAATTGTGATTGTCTAAGGACTAGTTCTGTTGGTTGGATTAGCATATTTTGCGACGCGTTTCATAAACATTAAAAATGATTTTCTTTTGCATCCAACCACTTTTGTTTCTCGGTTCGGTACAACCTGGCGGATCATCTCTTACAAAATGTTCATTATACCTTTTCAAAGAAAATATAAAACTATTTCCAACTCCGTTAACAGCTACACAAACTGATACTACTGTACCCCTTTCTTGTGACGTTACGGCACTCACTTCTTTACTCTTTTCTTTGTTATGATTTTATTGCGTTTTTTAAAGGTAGTGCATCCTGGTTAGTCCACGTTGTTGATATTTTTAGGTTGTTGTCTTCCTAAAACGCCAGCGATATTATCAAACAATTGTTGACGTTTTTTCTACTGCAGTTCATTGCTTTGGCTAAGACGGCTGATCCAGGGATGCGAATGGACAAAGTAAGCCAATCTTCACTTGCTATTTTTATACCATCTTGTAGAAAATTTGCACACATTTTTTGAGCGTGGTAGGCTAATTTTCATGAACATTTTGGTAAAACTCCAAAATACAGTTTGGAAAAGGTGGTGCAGTAGTCAAATAATTCCTGTTTATGTTCAGGAGTAAAAACATTATTATGGGGGTGATATCCAACTAGTGATTTTAATACAATAATCATTTAAAACGTACTTAAAAAAAGACTTGAAATCATTTACCTTCCTTTTTCTCGGATTGCAATAAGCTGACGTCAAACACAAAAAGCGGGTAGCTGTTGAGATAGGATTCAGTTAATTGCGAGAATACAGATTATTTGTTATTTAGATGAGCGGTGATACTTAGATTTAATAGTTATGCAATTCGTTGGATAAAAGAAATTACATTAGATACTCAGATAGAATTACTCAATTCAGTTGGGTAAAACAACGCACCTTTAGTTGAGCAATAGAATGTTCACATGAACGCCATCTATCAAACAACCCTCTGAATCTCGCTGTTTTAACCTGAGTAGTTTTAACATCTAAACGTACGAAATAGTTCAAATATTACAAAGTTTGCAACCCAATTCTACTAAACTCTCTAAAATTCCACTAAGCCTTAAAACATGTTTTAGCTTAAATCTTCTTTAAAGGGCGTTTTAATATATCTTATAAATACAGCAGTAAATTTGAAACACGAGTATTCTTTAAATTATGGAATGCAATAATACAGTTTGCATTAATTTTGAAAATCAGTTTTCTTAAGTGAAATTAAAAGCATAACCAGAACATATTTTTAGTTTGTAGGTACTATTAAGTTTATACGTTTTTTTTTTGAATAATTGGTTTACTTCTTTGGCGATTTTATTAATTTATTAAATGGTTTTGGAATAACTAACGGGTTCATTCTAAGTTGAAGCTTAATTAAATATACGTTTCTACTTACTTTGATTAAACACCTTGTTTTTTTGCGATTGAGATCCTTCGGAGTTCCTTAATTTTTTTGAATTTTTAATTTATTTGTCATATGAAATTAAATAGCGTTTTAATAATTATTTTAGTTATAATTGATCTACTACTACTCTCTGTCGAACCATGACGCTTTTTCGGGTAAAAATGAATGTAAAAGTGCTTAAAAACATGAAAATGATTGACTAATAAAGATTTACGTTAAAAATTAAACAAATAACAAATTAAAATCACATATACTTATTGGAAACTTAAAAATTTGAAACTATTGATCAATGTGATGGAGATCAATGAGTGCGACGTATTAATGAATTTTAAATAAAAGATATAATCTGAATGCATTTTGAACAATGAAGTTTGAAAAATTAAAATTAATGATGGTTACACGAATGCAAAATGTTTAATAGTAGATTATTTTACTAAGAGTTAAACAATATAATTGGTGAGCTTAAAAATTTGCTGACAAGGTCAATAAATTAAGCGATCCAATCAATCCAACTAAAATACATTCTCATTTTGAATATTGCAAATTTATAAATAAATATTTGCTTCAACTGTTTAAACTGTTTTAATTAAAATTTAATGTTCTAAAAACGTTATTTGAATTAACCAAAACTATTTTGCAATTAATTTATACTTCTTGAAATGTTATTTTATATTTTTAATAAAGACAATTGCAGAACTTCACAAAAATTCATAAATTACAACAGCATTGTATTGACCTAAATTTTACTTCCAAAATAAACAGAAACGCACAATGCAAACTGGGACGATCACATTTTCTTTAGTACATAAGAAGTGTGTCAATTGCTTCTGACGTTAAAAATGGTTATTTGTAACATATTGATTACATAAGAATTTTTGATTCTGCATTAAGTGGTTTTGTGACAATTTTACAATGAACATTTCAATATCTCGTGCTTTTAGATCTCTCGAGAAATTAAAATTAGTAGATCATATTCTTTATCAAAATTTTCTTTCTTTATTGGATGTTTTTTCGCTTAGAATATTTGTGTAAAAATCCTCAAATTGCTCAATAAAACATATGTTAAATATGATATTAAAAACCCGCATAATTTTTTGAGAATATACACTCCCGGACAAAAAAATCCTGGATACTAAAATTTACCTTATGTTTAATGCTTCTAACACTTCTAAACCGTTGATTCGATGTGGATGATTTTTTTTTAAATTGTTGTTTGATTAATCAGGAATGTGTATGTGTAACAGATTCTTAAATCAAATTTAATTTTCATTAAATACAAGGTGTTACAATGAGTTTATGTTTTTTTTTCAAAAAGTCGGAACGCCCTGTGAAGTATAGGTACCAGTAGTAGCAGCTAATTAGAAGTAAGAGATAATTATAGCCCCATCTGTGTTTAACATTTTCTTTTTTTTTGCTTAGTTTCCTATCTCTCCTATTAGAGGAGGTATGCAGTTTTAAAGCACGACATGCAAGAAAAGTTATATTATCCATTAGTCCGGACTTGAACCCTTTAGAACACGAGTGAGATTTTCTTCTTCAAAGAGTCAGACTTCGACCGGAGACGTTGAATAACCTAAGCCTGGCGTTACAGGAAGAATAGCACCAAATACCGCAAGTGTATTCCACTATTCAAACCATGCAAGGTCATTAGGGTTCGTAGTGGTAACACCCGTTATTAAATTATTGTTTATATCGTGTAGTGTAGTTGTTCATGTCTTCTTGTTCTTGTTGTGTTACTAACGCTGTGTTTAAATATTAAATCTTTTTTTTTTTTGCATAATTATCTTTTAATTCTAATTAGCTGCTACTGCTTGTATATTACACACAGGGTGCTCCAAATTTTTGAAAAAATACACAGACTCATTTTAACACCCTGTATTCAATGAAAATTTAACTTTATTCAAGAATCAATTTAAAAAAAGTAATCCAAATCGAACCAATGGTTCAGAAGATAATTAGCACAAGGTAAATTTTAGGTGTCCAGGATTTAAAAAAAACAGTTTTAAGCAAATTTGACATGTTAATATTAAAATAATTAAAACTGATGGTTTTGGTAAAGGTATCAGAAATCGTCGTTAAGGAAAGTTTTTGAATATCATAAAAAGAACTAAAGCATTTAAAAGCTGACAAAATATCAAACATTTCTAAACTTTTATAAATTCAAAAAAAATTGTCACTATTGAATTGAAACGTTTTTTAATTACTATCTAATATAACAAAAAACACAATTTTTTAACATTTTAATATTGAGATGTCAAATTTGACGTATACGAAGAACCTCTTTAGCGGCTCCATTGAGTGTTATTTTTGTTTTAAACTAAACAAAAACTATTAAATCACGTTTCCTTTGATTGATTTTCTGTACCACAAGGACAAAAAACAACGAACCACATTGAGCTTCAACTTATGCAACCTCTTTCAAGTAAAGGAAGAAATATTACCATTGATGATCACTTGACAAATGAAGTACTGAAAAAATACATTCGAATTTGGTAAAAATGTCTACGCCTCTGTACAGCATCCTATTCAGCAGGAAAGCAGGTTTGTGAATTAATTTACTTCACACTTACGTTTGAATGGTTTAGACAATGTTATGTTTAAAATAATAACACTATTCTAGACTTCCATTGTGTATATGTATATATATATATACATTAGCAACTTTGCCGACAGGTATGTAAAGCAGTTACATAGTCGATTCTTCAATAATTATAGCCAACATAACAGTTCGCAAGTATAAAAATTTTGAATCGCCTGCAGTAAAGTACGCAAGAGGTTGTACAATAGCAAACAAACACTGAGAATCACCCGACAGCTGTTTCGTCCTTTTGGGACTCATCGGGAGAGAGAGACTCGAGTGTAAGTTCACTATTGTACAAACGCGCTGTCGACTATATGCCCTACTGGGGGATTAGAATATTTAAACGATAAGTTTTTTCGACATTTACGTACGTGAACGCTTTTCACGAGTCGACACTAGATGTCGAAAAAACTTATCGTTTAAATATTATAATCCCTCCAGTAGCATATAGTCGACAGCACGTTTGTACAATAGTGAACTACACCAAGTTCTCTCACTCCCGATGAGTCCCAAAAAGGACGAAACAGCTGTCGGGTGATTCTCAGCGTTTGTTTGCTATTGTACAACCCACTTGCGTACTTTACTGCAGGCGATTCGAAATGTTATACTTGCCAACTGTTATGTTGGCTATAATTATTGAAGGACCGACTATGTAACTGCTTTACATACCTGTCGGCAAAGTTACTAACATTTACGTACGTGAACGCTTTCACGAGTCGACACTAGATGTCGAAAAACTTATCGTTTAAATATTATAATCCCTCCAGTAGGGCATATAGTCGACAGCGCGCGTTTGTACAATAGTGAACTTACACTCGAGTTCTCTCTCCCGATGAGTCCCAAAAGGACGAAACAGCTGTCAGGTGATTCTCAGTGTTTGTTTGCTATTGTACAACCACTTGCGTACTTTACTGCAGGCGATTCGAAATGTTTATACTTGCCAACTGTTATGTTGGCTATAATTATTGAAGGATCGACTATGTAACTGCTTTACATACCTGTCGGCAAAGTTGCTAATATATATATATATATATATATATATATTTTAATAGATTAAACAAAACGTTTCGATTGCTATTGAATCTGCAATGGTGTCCCACGACGATTAAGACAAGTAATGTATCACAATTGGGCAGTAGTAGATAATTATAATTTTGGGGGTGTAAATTAGAACAAATGTTGCATCTTTTCTTGTTATTGTGTTACCCAATGAAGTATTTTTTCAAATCTTCAAAATCTGTAGCCGAAAATTACAGGGGATTCAATTTGAATTTTTTAACTTCCAATCCTTTAAGTACCTGTAGCTCTTGAATTAATCACTTTAGACCCCAAGTGTGCTAGTTAGTTGGAATTTCTTTATCGGGAGGAACACAGAAAGGCTCAAATATACAGGTTGTCTCATTAATAATTTTGAATGCGACGTCACGTGACCAAAAACGAATACCTCATTGGGTAACACAATAACAAGAAAAGATGCAACATTTGTTCTAATTTACACCCCCCAAAATTATAATTATCTACTACTGTCCAATTCTGATATATTACTTGTCTTAATCGTCGTGAGACACCCTGTATATATATATATATATATATATATATATACACAGGGTGTCCCAAACAAAGTGGCGTATTAGACGTTTATGGAGAACTAATCGTATTTAAATTTTGAAACTTTGTGATAATATATTATTCATACTGATTTTTAATTGTAAAATAGTTTCGCTTATATTGCACTTACGGTTGTGCCGGAAGTCGACATCAACTTCTTTATGTTAAATAGAATAATATATTTTTTATAATATTTTTGTATTTAGCCCCTAATTTAAAACAACTTTTATTAAGGTTTGTAATATCTACTTCGCATAGTTTTTGAAATATCGTTAATTTTTTTAAAAATATTGGTTTGTAGGATTTTTTTAAAAATTCATATTTTTGAACTTTGTTAAGATAAAATAATTATATTTGGTTTCCTTATAACAGAAACTTAGTTTTATTCATTACTGTGATCAAAATATGTTCAGTGTATTCAGGACGTCCACCATTGATTCTCAAAGTAAGCTAACTTCAAATAGCAACAAGTCGATTTTTTTAAATGGAACATACTAAATATTATTTAACAGATTGATTCAGAAATTTTTTTGTGATCGATTGATATAAACATTACCTGTACTGATTTCATACGGTTTAGAAGTTATTACGTATTATTATAAACATTATTTTTAATGTGGTAATATCTAGTTAACTATGGAAAAAATATAAATATGCATTGGTAGCAAGATATTTATTTGTAGTAAGTCAAAATCTAGGTAGCGGTGCAAGACAAAAATTAATGTTTAAAAAAATTTTTGAATCAACCTCTTAAATAATATTTAGTATGTTCCATTTAAAAAAGTCGACTTGTTGCTATTTGAAGTTCGCTTACTTTGAGAATCAATGGTGGACGTCCTGAATACATTAACATATTTTGATCACAGTAATGAATAAAACTAAGTTTCTGTTATAAGAAAACCAAATATAATTTTTTTATCTTAACAAAGTTCAAAAATATGAATTTTTAAAAATATCTTACCTACCAATATTTTTTTAAATTTAACGATATTTCCAAAACTATGCGAAGTAGATATCAATCATAATAAAAGTTGTTTTTAAATTAGGAGCTAAATACAAAAATATCATAAAAAAAACATATCATTCCATTTAACATAAAGAAGTTGATGTCGACTTCCGGCACAACCGAAGTGCAATATAAGCGAAACTATTTTACAATTAAAGATCAGTATTAATAATATTATCACAAAGTTTCAAAATTTAAATACGATTAGTTCTCCATAAACGTCTAATATGCCACTTTGTTTGGGACACCCTGTATATATATATATAGACAATGGAAGTCCAGAATAGTGTTATTATTACTTCACACTTATTATTATTCAATTAGACGACAACAAAAATGTGTTGTTTAATGTACTAACTGTTTAAAAAATGTAAATAGTATAAGTATAATAATGTATGTCTAAGACTTTGATTATAAATAAGTGTCCCAAAAATATAATTGCACCAGTGCTAAAATGCAAAGAAACAAAAACCCAATTGTTGAAACTATACAAACTAAAGCTGACAAGAGTTACCAAAATCAAGAAAACCAAATGTAAAAATCTTTTTCTCCAAGCGTCCAAGAGTATGATATTTTTGAACTGTCAGGAGTCTTGAACGTTGGTATTTTGTGTATCAAACAAAAAAAAATGATACCTTAGCAACAAAAGTATTCTCATTTAATCTTAGTAGTGGGATGAGATAGCAAAATATTTTACGTCTGGCAAGCAATGCATCATTTTGAATTCATATAGTATAATAGTTAAACGAGTCTAAAAATTCGAAGATACAAATTTTTCTGATCTTTTAACGACGTTGATGACGTAATTAATATACCCACCAAATTTTTGTGATAGGATTCTATATTTCCTTATGTAACTCAGACTTTATTTTGATATTAACAAATATTGCTACTGATTATTATTTAGAAGAAAACGTGCATTCCAACTGTATATTTGACATTATCATTTAGGTTCATAATACTAGAAATATTTTTAACTTTATTTAAGTAACAAATGAAATTATTGTAAAGAAAGCATACGATACTCTAGGCACGTACTCTATCGTTGTGCGTCTTTAATATATTCAATATGTAGGTGTCATGATTCTGCTGTCTTTAAGAAGAAGAAAATTATAGATAAATAATGTGTTCCATACAATCGCATGCAAAAAGTATCAGTAAAACTTACAAATTTGTTGTGTACCAAATACATGGAAAATTGTGTTTACCACCCAAAATTGTGTAACATCAGCAATAGATAACATTAATCATAATTAAACTTTTTTTACTGCCGTTCCTTCTTTCCATATTTCAAGTGCTACGATTACTCAGCATCTTCACGGTGAAGAAGTTATAGAGACTGATCATGACAGCATTTGTATCTATAGCAGTGGAACAAACAAATTATCAATTGATTACCATTCCTGTAACTGATAAAGTTAGAAGTGACCCACATTTTCTAGCTATTAATCCACAGTACACTGACCATGATCTTGCCTTTACCTATAGCACGTTTTAAATCATTGGTTTAATTCTGTCTAAGAAAAATTCAATATTAAAGACACACAAGAAACAGAGCATACGTGTAGAGTACCGTTTGCTTCTATTACAATAATTACATTTGTTGCTTGAACAGTTATAAAGCCGACTTGCTGCACATTTGTGTTTTGCTACATTGGTTTGGGAGACTTTCAGCAATTTTTCAGACATGTTTTTAGTTTTTAGCAAGATCTGTTATGATTTGAAGTTATTTAGCAAACGGTCTCAAACAATTTAAACAAAAATTTTGGTACTATGAACCTAAATAATGGTGCCAAATATACTGTTGGAAAGCGCGTTTTCTTCTAATCACTACAATATGGATTAGATCAAAATACAAACCCGAGTTATGTAGAGAAATTAGAATTGCATCATGTTTGGCGGTCATATTAATTACGTTATCAACGCCGATAGAGGGTCAGAAAAATATGTGTCCCGACCATTTTAGACTCGTTTATCATGTACTATCTGAATCTAAATCAAAGTATTGGTTGCCAAATCTGAGCCTTTTTTTAAGCTATCTAACTCCACTATAGGAGCTAAACTTGTCACTTTTTCGTCTCGTTTTAAACAAATTAGATCACCAACTTCAATTAAAATAGTAGCAAATTTTCTTCGTAATGTATTCTAGTGTATAGTTTCTTGCTGTCAAGCTTCAAAATTTTGCTACTTTTTGCGAGGTAGCACTATTTTATGAAACTTTCGATGAAACTTTCCACTAACATACCTGGAAAATAATCGACGTTCTACCAAACCGGGCAGACGTAAAGCAACATATTTTTGGAACAAATTCAAATACTGTGCCCCAATACAATAAAAGAACGTCTCTTGGTTTTGGTATTGGGAATTTTGATAATTAAGGTGGATGTGACCCCAATATATAAGGCCGTCTTATATAATAACATTTATCCAATATATATCAATGAAATCGCAAAAACAAAAGCTATTTAATAAGATCACAGCCAACTATGATTGCCATTTAAAAAAATGTAAGTTTGTGTTATATCTTGAAAATCAAGAGGGTTATGACATTTTGAGTAATTTTATCGAATTCTACGTAAAAATATGTATAAGATGTCATTTTAGTTCAGTTCTAAAGTAAGTAGTAGTGGAACAGGACAACATTAAAAATCGACTGTTTTCAGTTTTTTTCACAAAATTTCAAAAAGTTGAAGACATATGTCAAATTTGAAAAAAGTTTAACATTTTGTTTGTAATTCTGCCCAACTTTCCTAATTTAACCGATTACCTATTTTGCATATTAAGAAAGTTACCCATGTTATGAGATAGATTATGGGCACCCTGTATATAAGTAAACATTGTGACGGTAATATTTTGCATGCTTCGTTTACGCGGGCTTTTCGTTGTGTCGACTTACGATAGACGGCGCCCCACTCATTGCTCCCTCTATTGCGTGTGTGTTAGCGCGCAGCCGATTTCAGATCACTTTCTTCCGGTAACTGTTGGTGGTCGAACTGGCCTGATATTTGCTGTTATGACTGTCATCATGGGGTAATTATTCCTGAAATTTCATTACCATCGGTGCTAACCGACATTTTCTTCTAGCCGTTGATGGTATAACAGACCTCGGGGAAGCACTTCAGACGGATATTTTTGTCCGATATTCACGTTCTGTCACCGTAAGTTTTTCTTCACCACGAGTAGGAGCTTATCGTAACACATGTTCGTTCTTCTTTTTCTTTGTAGACGACTTTGGGGGCCTCCGGACTACCCTTTCGTCTTACTCTCCGTCTCTATGTCTACGTACAACATCTCATAAATAATCCTGGTGATGCTGTAACATTCACGTCTGGTGGAGAGCAACGTGCCGCGTCTTATCGCACCCGCCGTTGTGAAGCGGGCCGGTTCAAAATACACCCGTTCGCCTACCTGTCGGGAACCTCTCGTCAGCGACGCTACACGAGCTATTAATATAACCAGGTATTTGTGCACGTTTTGATTAATCAAAGAAAAATAACCTAACTTGAATTTAGTCGCAAATTTTACTTGTACTCGAAATAAGTTACACGCCTAACGCGGAGCGCTTACGTTACTAATTTTATAATCTTTGCTGTTATTGTTTTGTGTGTAAAATAAATATTCTGTCTTTGGTCACGTAGCTGTTTAATGTTTACTTTAGAGATTGCACACGGAGTAGAGTTTCTGTCGTGCTCTCCTTACGACTACCGTTAATTCGACAGTGGCGCCCAAATGCGATTCCCTTCGAGGTTCGTATTCAACATAAAAAAAAAAAAGAATATAAGTTAAGTAGACGCCGTACCACCACTAACTGTCTTTTTTTTCTCTGACCCGCGACGCTTTCCGACGATCACCCTAGCTGTGGCTCTATGTTAGCGGGGGAGGCGGATGGTATTAACTTTATTATTATTATTTTTTTTTTGTTTTCCACCTGCTTATCTAAACTAAAATTTACAAGTGCGTTGTACTACATTTGTTGTGTGTTTTCTCTCTTTTTTTTTTAACGTAATAACATTCACCCCTGGTGTACAGTTGCCCGACACAATGTCGTGGTTTCTTTAGCTGGGGTTAATCGCAAAAGGGAATATTGCGGGCTACCTGAACGGTGGGGAGGGTAGCCTTATTATGTGACCTCGATCCTGTCATTGGGATGCCAACTAAGTTGAGCGTCCGGGGAAGCTTCACACAAAAGTCAAACCAATGCTTGGTTTGACTTTGTGTTACTGACGAACAATTTAAAATCGTTTTCGTTCACTTGAATTGCATCGAAATAGTCAGATTGTTTTGAAATTTGTTTTAGAAACGGTAATCATGGTAACATCGGTCACTCTCGATTAGAATTTGAATTCGAAATAAGTTTATTTTCTTTTTTTAATTAGAAAAAATATTGTATGTTATACTTGTAACGAAACATGATTTTGTAACTCGTATAATATTGCGAGCTTTGCTACCCTGGTCCCGCAATTATCACATTTTGTTATAAAAAATCACGCATTTCGTCACTGGTAGCATAAATAACTATTTTAACTATGAATGTACAATATGAAATATCTGATTCTCTGATATGATATGTATTGGTGTAACAATTTAAAAAGTTTGTATTAGCTAGAACTAACTCTTTTGAGTAATTGTTAGTTTCAACAATGCATTTACATACCGCAATATAAATTTTATTACATTAACTCAAACTGCTTTCTTTCGATACATAATTACATAATTTAAATAAAACTTAATTTGCCGAAAAAAAAAGAATGTAATGCGTAGGTATTAAAACACGCTCCTCAAATGAGGCACTTTATTTTGCAGAGAAGTTATTTATTGCTCTTGATTTTTATTTTGTTTATCTTTGACACAAACAAACGTATCTAATCTAAGTAAAAATGTTAATTAAGTTCATAAAGTTTAAACGACGTTATAAATTAATTGTAGACGGCAAGTGAAAAACACATCACACATCAGACTTTTAATCCAATCAATATACACAAAATTTTCTCAACTTCTAGAAAAAATTAAGGAATAAATGAAATTTAGGATTTAGATAAACTTTTTCCACGCAAAGTAACCTGTAGTTACACCTGTAATTACCTGAGTTTTTAATTTTTAATATTACTTTTTAAAAAATAAAAATGCAAAGGAAAATTTCCTACAAAAGTTGTAGCTAAGATCTTAAGCTACAACTTCAAAAATTAAGATAGAGAAAAGTTTTTTAAATAAAAGTAATAACTAAAGTCTAAAGCTAATACTTTCATATGAATTTTTTTTGATATTTTAATAATTTTTACAGTTATATCAGTTTAATATTCAATGGTTATAGCCTATTTAAAGACTAAACTATTTTTAAAAGCGTGACGTTTAAACTGCCATTATATTAATACACTTTTAAAAAAATTGAATGGACTCAATTTTTTAAGCAGAAGTTGGAACTTTCGTGATGTTTGTTTAATTTTTTTTAATAGTTTTATTACAGAGATATTTGTATGGGCGCCAGTTACATCCCAAAAATGCTACTATATACAGACCAATGAGGGTTTTATTATTGATTAAATTAATCTGGAAGGTTGTTTTCTCAGGCAGGAAGGGCTTTCTTTATAGGAGTTGAAAGTGAGTTAGAGTGTAAAATAATCTTGTCCTTTTCTTTGCCAACCTTGCTTTTAAATTATTAGTGACAAGTAACTGTCGTTAAAATAATTTGTTGTTTAAACAAACTATACCAATTTTTCTTTAACAAATTAACAAAAATGTAAGTATGCAACAAAGATGTTTTTTAAATCATTCTATCTTTATATTCCAAGAAACAAAATTTTATTTAAATAAATAATAATTAAATAATTTATAAATTTTTTATAAATAATGGTGAGGTTCCATTGTAAAAACTTTTTGACTTTCTTATAATATGACTTTTGTTTTGAAAACATACAAAAAATAAATTAACTAGCGTAAAGTAAGTATACTACATATGTAATACACAGCGGCGCGTCTGCTCTCGGCGTTTTCGCAGCATTTACACCTGTTTTTTATCTACAAATAATCATTCAAATATTTAAAAATATAGACCTTGAAGTATGTTTCATTGAATTTTTATAGAGACATGTGAAATATTATTAAAGTTATACGTATTCAATCTTAAAACTTTACGTTTCAGCAACGTGTTAACAAAATCGAAATTGAAAGGTCGATATTTTTCCCCATTTAAACAAAACCGGTTTAATTTTAATAAGATGAAAAAGTAATCCGTAATCAAAAAATGGTTTTGAAAATCGGCTGTATTTCTATTACAAATTAAGATATTAAAAAATTTTGAACAATAGTGTTAGGTAAGATCGTAAACTACAACTTCGGTTTCAAAGGATGTTCGTTTTGTAAGATTTTGCAATTTTTTTAAATCACAGGTGTTATCACTTAGATAAAGTTTTTAGTATGATAGAATAGGTTTTTAAGTACTTTTCAGAATTTTATCGATTTCTTAATTTTATTTGACCTAAATGTGTATATTGATTGGGCTACGTTGCTTCGAGTCTTATTAAAATGTTAAATTTTAATTTGTTTGTTTGTGATCACAATTACATAAGCATTCAATAATTTTAAGTTATCATTTAATTAATTTTTTTGAAAGTCTAACAGATTCTTCTACATCAACTCAGATGTATATTATGCATATTTACATAACATAACAATAGGATAACATAACTTATGGTGCAAATATAACACCATTCTAAGGACTAGGTATTTACATCAAATATATTTAGATAATAACCAATGCATATTTATGCTAAATGATACTTGTATTGGCAAACATAAGATTGAATTAAGGGCTGAAACATTAATAAATGCCAAAAATTATGTTAAAAGTTGTTAATTCAAACATACACTACCGAATACTTAGTAATAAGAATAAAGTTACCAAAAAAATTGTTCTATCAATGAAGCTAAAAAATGTTGATCTATCGGAATTTGTTTGGTCGTTATAACAACAGTAAAGTTAATAAACTGTAGAAGGAAAAGTAAATTCCTAATGAGTATAGGTAGGTATATAGTATATACGCAATGGTCAAATGTACAAACTAAGATAATTTGTATAAAATGAAAAGTACCTTAGACAATTATTTAGATAGAAAATAAAATGCCCACGGATCTTGTGTTAATATAACAATTGCGTAGGATTCAAAGAACTTTCAAAAATCTGCTGAAATAGTAAAAGTAGGTTAACATAACTTTTCCTGTAGTTTACATTTGCTTTTAATAGCAAAGAAAAGTGTTGTAGGTGGATGTCCATTACGTACATAAAAGTGAAACAATTGAATTGATTTTGAATTGTGTTTTATATTGACAATAAAAATTTATTTTTTTTACTTTGGGTTGCTTACAGAGCTATAAAAGCACCAAAATAAGTTCTTTTATAGAATTTGAGTTCTTTCATAAAAATAGAACAATTTTTATTCCGAACTGTGGTAACACTGATTACGTCCAAGCTGTCATTACGTGTGCATTAATTTAAATCGTAATTAATGTTCAGTAGATTTATTTATCTACTTATTTTTATTTCCACCCATTTTTTAATGAAACATATGATAAATGCAGTAATTAAACTTAAACTAGCATTTAAACCAAAGTTTAATAAAAATATTGCCACCTTAGCAACTACACTTCAAAATTCCCTAAATTTAAAACTCGCAAAATTTTATTTTAAAATCAATCTGAAAAGCACAAAATAGAAAAAATAGTATAAAGAATTCGTTTCAGAAGGCATTTTAGCGACTCGTACTTGTCTTATAAAATGAGTCTTCTGAAACTAGTTTTTTAATATACTATTTTAAACGCAAATATTGAAAAAAACACGTATTTTAGTATATGCTAAATTGACACCGTGTTGACGGCTGCCAAATGGCATTACCAACCGAAAATGATTTGGCATATAATAATATTTGAAAATTTAAGTTTCAACAAATTTGATCATTTGTCGGCCCAAAAAATAGTGTGTATCACGTGACCAGAAACCATTCTCGCACTCCCAAAAGGTCAGTTTCTGGCCTAGTAATACAAATAACTATTTTGGCCTCTAGCACTGTAAAACATTTAAGATAGGTGTCTATAAATAACAGGTAGCTTGATGTTTACACACAATATGGTAGCTAATTAGGTAAAATCATCAAAAACACTGGACGATTAGGGTGATTTAAGAAACAAACTTTGGGTACTATAATTAACCCCGTGTAATAAACTACTTGTTACCTATAATTATTCTGCTTAAAATAAATCGTTATGTTTTATTTTAGCAAAAAAGTAAATGGGTGTAAGTACTTTGGAAAGAGCGACATCTATTTTGTACATTTTGAACCGAAACACAAATGTCGTTTAACCTTTTGTTACAATGGTCATTCCACAACTCTCCATAGTACATTTAAGGTGTAATGACGGGTAATTTTATGGAATTAAATCAGATAAAGCAAACAAAATAACTAACCTCAATTTTAAATTATTTATTTGTAGATATCCTGACTGACTTTCTAACATCCCTAAAAGCCATTCCTGCTTAATGCTTGCGTTTCCATGTAACCATTCATTAAAAGAATATACTTGAACCATGTAGAATTTATTCATAATTATCAAAATTTACAATAAAAATAATTTTTGCATGTTATTACTTATTTTCTCTCTCCACTGTACAATTGTTGTGAATGTTTACGTTTATTGTACAATGTTCTAAATTTGAAAATAAACCAGGAATCAGCTGTTCTGACTGAATATTTGTATTTAGAGGATTAGTAACATTAACTTGTATTGTAGGTCTTTTAGAAGTTGATGGTACTTCGGTGATCATTTCTGAAACTTCCCTTTTTCTTTTTAAGGATTCTTCCACATAAGACTCGGCCACACTGCTACTTTTCCAACCGCCGTGTCTCTTCAACGATAGCAAATCACCACCTTGATTTACTAATAAGGTGGCCGAACTTCTGCGGAAACAATGGCCTGTAAATTCTTTGGGGTCTTCTAAATGTAAAAACTCTGCAATCTTTGAGGGAATTGAACCTATAGTATTAATGCCTACAGGTGAGCCCCAACATTTTTCCTTTTCAGAACGCAGAAATAAACGATCATTGATTTTAGTTATTTTCATTCGTAGTGCCAAATACTTTTAACGATCTTAACCCATTCTATATTTGATATAACAAAAGAACGACTAACATTTGTTTTCGTTTTAGGAATCTAAATAAGTAGGATATCATCCTTGAATTCAATGTCACTAATAATCATATTAAATAATTCGTCCCTTCTACAAGCTCCAGATAATCCAATTATTAAAACAACCTGAAGATAAGTATGTAACTGTAATCTTGGTGCAAATGACAATTTTTTTGCAGAATATAGGTAAATGTAAGTACTTACTTTCATTAATAAGAAATTATCATCTTGGGTTTGGGTGATAAAGGAAGAGATATGATCTGCCTCCAAAACTTTACTTTTCTTTGGTTTATGAAGTGCGGCCTTTCTTTTCAAGAAAGATATCAGTCTCGCATATTTTGAAATGTCTAAATTATCGTAAAGAGAAATACATGATCGTAGCATCAAATAGATAGCCCATAACGATTTGGTTTTTTATCCACTAATTGTGTAAAATACGCAAGAAGAACATTTTCAGAGTAGACTTTTGCTTTATTTACGTTACACCAATTTTTGAAGACATTATACTGAGCTTCATACCGTACTTTTGATTTTTCTGGTAGTAATTGTTTAGTAGCCCTATCTGCTAAATGCTTTATTTCAGGGGTGTTGAGGTAAAACTAACATCACTATCGCTCATTTTGACTATCACAAAACAGAGTCACACAATTAAAAGCCCTCAAATTGTTTTTAATTTGAATATGGGGATCAAAACACACTATGTTTAAGCAAATCCAACAATCAATTATTTTTTTTAAATTTAGACTTTAAAATTTGTCGGCCAAAAGCTTTATACAAAATCTCATGTGTTAAGTTCTTCTACAACGCTTGTCGCGCTTTAAATTTGAACTTACCGCATTCGAATGTAAACAGCTATTTCAGGTGCTTATCTTAAAAAGAGACGTTTTACTTAAACCACAATAGCGATTCGAACGATTTTCGAAAAGTGACAGACATTCTTATAGCAATAAATGTTACCAACATAATTTTGTTTTGATTAACCTTTATTATTTTCAAAAGAATAATTTATTTTTACAAACAGAAAGCGGCCGCCTAAAAAATGTTGCGTGCATCGCGGCTCTAAAGGTTTTTTTCAGCTTTTTCTGATATGTTGATCAACCATCACAACGGCCAAAAACACTTTACAGCCTTGATACACAAATAAATATACAGTGTGTCCATTTAGTGTAAAATTGTTTAATTACGGGCCCCCAGACTACTTGTCCGAAATAGTGTAAGCAGGTTTCCCAAATAGGATTTTTGGATTTTATCGAATAAATCAAAAACCGCTTATATCAGGTATGCTACATGTTAGATACTTTCCTATTGATTTTCAAAGGAAAATTCACTAGTGGCATAAAAAATGGTAGTTTACATTTGAAAAAAATTTAGTTTACAGGTATTTGTGATGCCAAAGTTTGAATCAAATTTTTGGACAATATTTTCGGGCATTGTAAATGGCTTTTATTAGGGCGGTACTCAGACAATTTTTGATGCCGTATATCTATTAAAAATTTTAAAATAATGCGAATAATTTGAAAACTGCTGAAGCTAGAGATATGAATTACACAAAATTTTACGAGTTGTTCGACTGTGCAAAAATATACAGGGTGTTCAATTTTTAAATAAATCAACTTTGGTTGACGACGATTTTTTGAATCACTCTGTATATATAAAAATACTTTTAAAATGTGCAACTTTTAGTCTATTTGGGAAGCCTGCTCACACTTTTTTGGATAAATAGTCTGGAAGTCCATAATAGAACAATTACATACTAAATGGACAGACTGTACATCGTTTTTTTGCGATAATATTGAATGCAGTGTTATGATTTTTCTTAATAGAAAAGAAATCTCAATCTTCTTATCCTAGAGTTTAGTAGATTAGATGGTTTAATAGACCCTAGCAATCAGTCACAATTGTCACATAACTTAGGCTTAATTGCGACAGAGTTGAAAGTTGTTTGAAATTTTACGTTCTTAATTCTACAGATGGAATACTGAAACAAATATTTTAATTACATTTAAAGCAAAGACTAAAATATTAATTTGTATGCTGAAGCTTGAAATTTTGCAACAGTTCGACGATGTTTAATGAGTTAATTAAAACAAAAGTAAGTAATAATATTTTTTTGTCAATTTAAAAAGAATAAATACTGTTGAAAATGAGCTTACTAAAAATTAATTACATATTTTACAAGAAACGCTTAAAATACAACTTATATTTAATTAGAAAAAAAATTTCATTTCATTGACACAAATATAAGTACTTCTTTGTGTAACATGAAGTGCTAAATTATTTCACAACGCCCAATACAGTCCACTATTACGCTCTGCGATTTCCACCATATTATTCCAAATTGAAACCACCCCGACATTTTTACGGTTTTTTCTAGTAATGCTTGTAACTAAATATTTGCAAAAAACAGTTTGACGTAGATAAAATATTGTAAAAGTCACATGATCTCGGGTTATTATGAACTCATGCATCATAAGTAACTGAACTTTGACTAATTTAAATAGTTTTTAGCTCTTCTTTTGCAAATCTTGTATAAGATAATGAAAAATGTATATATAACTAGCATTATTTCTTGTAACTTGCAAAATAATTGCACAAGTACACTCATGAAATTTAAAACTTGGACACCACAATTTCTGTAAACAAAAGTTTGCACATTGTGAAGCAGGCTTAAGGGTATCATTTACAATTCTAACAGCAGTAGTCTCAGCAGGGGTTATCTTATAGAAAGACTGTAGAATGAATCATTACACTAAGCACGTTTTAGAAAATAGGTAATTTACGTTGCTTACTTAATTTTTTTCTTTAAAGAATATATTTGAAGCGCTTTTAAGAGCTGCAACAATATTATTTGGAAGATTTCTACTAACACTTCGTAGGACGTAAAGGTAAGTATTACAATTGCATACAGATTTAAGCATAAATTTACTTTTAGTACGGCTAATGGACGTGTAAGTAGCTCTACAACGATCATAGATCATAATTTTTAATTGATTAATTAGCTAAATTTTAAGAATTTTGGTTCTTGCTGTAGGTTATATAATAACCAATTATTTGAAAATAAAAGTTGTTTCTAATTAAATAATGCTAAAAAATTTTTGTTTTTGATACAGCAGGGAATTACTGAAATACATGTCATTTTTTGTTTTAACAATATGTTTACAAATATTGATTATAGAAAAAAAGTTATAACCCCATAGTTGTTGTAAAGTAGGTATACATACATTATCGTATCTCTAGTTAGTAGGTAGTTATTTATATTTAAAGTTTCTCTACTTACACTTTCCTAAAATATATTTCATAAAGTGTGTAAAGTTTCTCATTTTTTTCCAGAAAATCAGTAATTTCTTAAAGTAGTCCCGTTGCGCTTCTGAAAAACTGAGCCATATAGAGGTAAATCTTATGAATTTTATATAACTTACAATACAAGTTTAATAGTTTTGTAATACAGCAAGTAAGTCTGAGATAACGATCTATTACGGTCATGTTTACAATGTACAATCTACAATTCTATTGAAAATACAAATCTCATTGAAATTAATGTACCGGGTTTAAAACTAACTGAACAAGATAAATATTCAATTATTTACAAGTAAAAAAGTATTAGAAGTTGGCATTGCAAATGTAAACATTAAACTATATGTTTAAATAATTCCGTCGTCCAATTAATACATCAATAACACTGGTCTGCAACAAAATCCTCCTTCAAAAAATTATGTTGTAAATATGAAGATTTTGATGCTCTGAATCTGTTCTCTGTGGCCAATTTTTTCTACCCCGTCTAGATTTTTCGATATGAATTTTTTTCCAAAATATCATAAATTTAGGTTTTTTCAAATTTGTTTTATGCGTTAAGAGTAGAAACAATGTATATATATACGAAATAGGTTTTTACTAGTCGTAAGAGAAAGAAGGAAAGTGCCGAAAGTGATGTCTATGGTAGTACATATGCGCCTGCGCAGTATACACTGTGACTTTACAACAGTTAGTTGAAAACTTGTCTTTTAATTGCATTGTTTACGTTCTATATTAGTAAGTTTTGCACAAATTTCATATTATACATATATTTGAAGTATTTTATGTGTAGGTTATTCATTTTTTTTGAATAGAGATAATAAATATAAAATAGAAATTAAAAATTTTTTTAAAAATAAATTTTATTCAATTTTAGGTTTTAAAATGCCGCGCACTTGTAAGAATTCTACAGACTCTTTTTGCTACATTTGTGGTGAGTTCACTCTAAAAACACAGCGAAATGCAATAACAGATCTTGTTAAAAACGCTTATCAGTTTTATTTTGGATTTTCTATCGATGAGAGGGATAAAAGTTGGTTCCCAAAAATTTGCTGTAACACTTGTTCAAGAACGTTGAGAGGTTGGTTTGAAGAAAGTCACAAATTTATACTGTTTACGATGCCGATGCTTTGGATGAATCTCAGAATCATGAAAATGACTGTTATTTCTGAATGACATCAACACGAGGATTCTCGAAAAAAAATAAACACAAGATTGTATATCCAAACATCGTATCTGCAAAGAGACCACTTCCAAGTGGTGAAGGCAGTTTACCTTCAATACCTCTAAAAAATAGCGAAAAAATGGAAAATAAAAATAATTCTGGTCGAGTTTTATTTCTTCCTGTACATCTTCATCATCATACGCTTTATTTGGATCTTCAAACCCATCAAAGAACCTCATTTTAGATATTCTCAATACCTTGAATATCTGTGCTGACTTAAAAGTTGTAGCTATACTTCTGGATTGCAAAGAGCATACAAAAAGTTTGGCTGTTTTTATTTGAATGGGACAGTCGCGCAAGAGACAAACATTACAAACAGAAAACATGGCTTAAAAAAAAGGTTGATACCTTGGACTTACAAATGTATCTCAAGAACCTCTAGTACCAAGTGACACAATTTTGCCACCACTTCATATAAAGTTCTCAGATTTATGGTTTATATTAAAACTAAAATAGTTCAAAGGACAGGAACACTAACTGCAGCGTGTATTTAACAATAGAAAATATCAAAAAACTGCACCAAAAACTTTACTCGGACACGTGTTTCAATAGCTAAGCTATCATCATCAGCGATACCGATAATAAAATTAAAAACAACGGGAAACGTGTATATACTATCTGCTTATCACACATCGTTAAACTTAATTGGTTCTTAGATAAGCTTAAATAATTCCGAAATTTCTAATGAACCGTTATCATCATACTTCATAAGCAAATTTCTGTTATTAAAAATTTCTAAACTTTCATAAGAATCAAATTCGTTTTTATTATCTACCCTCTTAATTAATTCAATGTCGCCTACTCTATGGCTATTTTCAAGCACAAATTTTGGCAATAACAGATGACCCACAACATAAAGTTCACAGAATTATCTAAAAACAAAAGAGGTGCACAAACTTGATCCCTAAAAATCTAACATAGTGGTAAACAATTCCTCGGAGATTTTTAACAATGACGAATAAACTTTGTTGAATAAAGGCTTGAAATATAACCTCAAATTTAACAAAGCGCCCATAGATGAGATTATTGTAGGAAGTGACAGTTCGATCAAACTTTTAGATGATAACTTTAAAAAATTTATTTGAAATGCCTGTAAAATTCAAATTTCAGATAATATTCAGCAGTTACCAAAATTTAAATTTAACGCGAGAGAAATAAACATTGTTAAAAATCTTAAAGAGAAAAATGGTTGTTATCTCAAAGCAGATAAAGGCAATAAAGTAGTTATTTTGGACAAAGAGGATTATTTTGAGTCAGTTCAGGTGATGCTTAATGAAGGCCCCTATTTATTAATATCTAAAAATCCTCTTTCCAAAATGATTGGTGATACCCGTAGAGTCTTATTGGAATGTGGAAATATTATACCAAAACAACTTAGGTTTAGACTAACGGTATCTAACTCGGTTTTTCCAAAAATGTATTGTTTATCAAAGATACATAAACCCGGAAAAGCAATGCGTCCCATTGTTTCAGGTATTAATGCTTCTACTTATCTGATATCTAAATGGTTGTCAAATAAATTCAACAGTTTTGAATATCAACAATCAAATTTCAGTGTTCAAAATTCATACGATTTTATTGAAAAAATTAAAAACATTGAGTTGAGTGAGAACAAAGTTTTAGTTTCATTCGATGTCTGTTCATTGTTTCCAAGCGTTCCGATAGATATCACTTTAAATTATTTGAAAGATATGTTACACCAAAACCATTTAGACAATTCAGAAGTAGGTAGATAATTTTATTAAATTAGCAAGATTATGTATGAGTCAAACCTACTTTCAAATTAACAATAATTATTTATCAACAAAATTATGGTACAACAATGGGTAACAGCTTATCTCCGTTTATGGCTAACCTGTTTATGGGTAAATTTGAAACTGATTTAAAAATAAATTAGAATATTTTCCTAGAATTTGGTGTAGATATGTAGATAACGTTTTTGCAGTCATCGACACTAAAGTTTACAGCCCTCAGCAATTTGTAGAAATTTTAAATTTAAAATTTGAGACGATCAAGTTTACCTATGAAACAGAAGCAAACCTTAAGTTACCTTTCTTAAACACTTTAGTGACAAGAATTGGCAACAAACTAGATATAGATATTTATCGTAAACACTATGAGGTTTATAGCAAATGATTTCAACTATAGTATGCAACATAAACTTGCATCTTTCAACTTCTTGATTCACAGATTATTACATTTCCCATTGTCAAAACAAAACTTTGATAAAGAACTGCAAAATATTAAGCAGATCGCATGATACAATGGTTTTCAAGAATCAATTGTCACAAACATAATTAAAAAACAAACATAAATTAAACATTAGAAATACTACAACGTTAAAAACTAGTAATAGCAAAATAGATAAAAAATATGTCAAATTACCAAATTATCCCACATACACAAAAGGTATTCAAAAAATATTTTCAAAATTTGATAATAAAACAGTAACCTCTAGTAGTAACAACTTGCAAATCTTTTAGGCAACCCGAAAGACCCAATAGAAATGTGTGATAAATCGGGAATATATAAAATTAATTGTAAAGACTGTAACCAAGTATATATAGGGCAAACCACGAGACCTATTAAAACTCGTTTTAAAGAGCACGTAGCTCATGTCAAATATCATCGCACAGATAGGTCCAGTGTTGCCATAGAGTGTTTTAAAAACAGAAATTTGCTTATGAATTATGATGATAACGGTCCATTAGAAATTTCGGAATTATTTAAGCGTATCTAAGGATCAATTAAGTTTAACGATGCGTGATAAGCAGATAGTATATATACGCTTCCCGTTGTTTTTAATTTTAGTATCGGTATCGCTGATGATAATAGCTTAGCTATTGAAACACGTGTCCCAGTAAAGTTTATGGTGCAGTTTTTTGGTGTTTTTCTATTGTTAAAATTAAAATAGTTATTTGTCCAACAAGTGAGGAAAGCGAAGAAAAAGGTTTTCGTCATGTGTTAGACACAACATTTTTTCTACGACATTCCCCAAAAAAACAACCTAATGAAAGAAGTAACCGTAACTTATTGTTATAAAATTTTGTCACATTTTCGTACGTAAAAGCAAAAGTTGATAATATGTGAGTCCCAATAGTCTCGCTACAGTATTGTTTACCATCGGTGAGGTCTCAACCTGTCATAGCGCAGCCGCGTAATTCTAACCAATAAATGTAGGCAAGCAATTTTTAATAGTCAAAATATAAGATATTAAATTAAACAAACCTGATTGAATACTAAATTAAATTGTCTAACTAAGTACTAGGCGCATATAGCTTTAATGACACATTCTTACATTTTTGTAACATGACATTATTTTCTTCGCTAATAAGGAAATAGTTATTTTCCTAACAAGTGTCGAAAGTAGCAAATATCGTGCGAGTGTTTATAGCTAAACGAGTGCGAAGCGTGCGTGGCACAAGTGGTCCTAAACACGAGTACAGATATTTGCACTTTCGTACTAGATCAGGAACACTATTTTTTAGACGACTACAATACAAAATTACGTTCTTACTTGTTAAGGGTTAAGAAAATAACTTGCAACTCCAGTTTGGTAACTTTAGCTTCTTACAAAACTAATGACACTGTTAATTGGATGTTACATTCATTGCTACTGCTCGACATTTTCAATAATTTGAAGATTTTATACACGAATACAATTTTAGTTTTTATTTTACTGTGCTTTAAATAAATAACATGTCAAATTCGGTAGACGTTCACTTAGTTGATTTTTTGAATTAAGTGGTAAAAAATTGATGCGAAGGTCGTTGCTAAGCGTAACTAGGACGATATGAGTGTAAACTATTAACTTTTGAGTTTTATCACGACAGTTTTGAAAGGGTTATGATATTTTGCATTTTCGGACACAACTTTGTGTTGTGATATCGTTACTTTCAATAGTAGTTGTCTAAAAACTAATTTTCCTCACTATTTGTAGAGAAGAAACGTCCGTTTTCTAAGTATGTCGTGGAAAAATAAAATTTCAAAATTAAAATAAAGGGTAATGAGCTGTAGGAGTTCATTCAAATACATTGACAATTAATTTTAACCTCTACTTTACGTTTAAAATCTAACACTTTAAAATGTAATTGTCAAAGTTTTATACTAATTGATTTATGGTCCTACCAGTTTGTAATTATTAAAATAATGATTACTGAAATTTTAATTACTTTGAGGGGTTCTATTATTATCTCTCGTAATACAATTATTCATAAAAGCTATTAGTTAATTTATATAAGTGTACTGCATTATTTAACGTTATGTAATTTTAAATGAAGTCTTAATTTTTCTTTCGTTTTATTTTGTATGTACGTATGTTTATTTATATAAAAGGTCCTTTATCTAAATACAGAATAAAAACGTAAGGTTGTAGAAAAAAATGAATGTCTCATGATAAAAATAATTACAACAAATTTACTCTTAGGTTTGAATAAAAGACTCTTCCCTTAGCCTCGTTACTGGGTGTTTACAATTTATAGTTCAATTAATAAAACAGTCTCGCTGAAATAATTGGTTTATTTTAAATAGAATCCCGTGTATTTTATAAACTTATCGTGTAGTTTATTTAATTATCTTTCACATTTATTAGAGTTTTCGTTGCTCAAATTTTTCAGTTTTCAACTTTTTGAAATTATAATATGTGCCATTTCTTCGTAAAAATTAATGGCGTTGGTCCACTCAGTATAATACAAATGATTTAATACCGTATACTACTTAAGATTCTAAATTTATGTGCATTGGAAAAAAAGTTTCAATTAATTTTTTTTATAATTTCATAAAACTAAGTTACTTAAATTTAAGACTAAATAAAGGTTTAAGCATAGCAACAATTGTTTTTAACTTACGAATTAAATATAACAGAGTTTTGTGAATTGGACCATAGAGTGTTTAATATTAAATACTAAATTCTGATACGCAATAACGCGGAGCTTTATTGAAAGCTTTTTATTATCTCAAGGGAAATTATAAATGTCAGGTTTAATAATGATAATATCCATAACTTATTTGAAAAGAAATTCGTAATCAATATTTCAATTTGTAAATTAATCGCTTTAATATTGTTGTCGTTTTTTTTTGAAATGTTAAACTATCGATGTAAATGTATAGACGCCTGACACTGAAAACCAATTTTAGGTATTTTGTTTAGTCGAACATGTCTTCTTTGGTGGTAAGTGTATCTATAATACTATTTTTCAATGCATGTAAGTTTCTAATATTTCTTGTAGCAGGACATTCATGGTGGGATTGCTCTATATAAAACACTTTATTTGAAATTTGATTTTGACATCAATTTCTGCTTTGATCAAGATGACAATTAATCAAAAAATAGTAATCACGTGATACGCTTTATCTGTTAGATTAAATTATTTTTTCAAAAAATTCCGAAAGTTAGGTTACTTATCCAAAGCAAGCTATTAGAATTTTGTTTTAATTTTTAGCTTATATTCAAAATTTCTGATAATTTAAACTTTTTATCAATTTTTGTTGTTGTAAACTAAAATTTAATTTAACGTAGATAAAACGTCTTAGTTTCTAAATATTTTACTTCAGACGCGTTTTTATACATAATTCAAATATCTTTTTAAATTGTTACAGCAAGAAACTACTTTAGTATTTCAATATTAAATTAGAAACAATTGATAAAATTATATTGTGTTCAATATACAAATGTGTACTAATTTTAAACACAAAGTATTTTTTCAAAATTTTGTATGTGTTAGAAATCGCATTTTTCTAATAATTTTTTCAGTATTTTGAGAAATACACATCCCCTCACAATTAACTGATCCCTATATTTTCACACTGATCTTCTGGAGTACTTACATCACAATAAAATAATGTTAATGTACCATAAGAAAAAATAAATAAATAATTTTTTGTTGTTCTATGATACTTAAAACCTTCAAGCATTCATATGTAATTAATGGTTTTGACTTTTATTTTGACTTGATTTAGCAGAAAAACAAAAAAAAAAGAAAATATGAGTTTTTATTCTAAAATAGGATTATTTTATTTATGCTTAAAATGTTATCAAAGTAGTGGGATTTTGACAGTTAAGATTAATTTGATTTATTGCTAAACATTGAATGAATTATTCACACAATTTAAGCTGCGGTGAATGCGTACAGGCGTTAAAATTAACTGAGGGAGAATAAAGTTACCCGAGGACTTGGTGTGTCCCCTTATAACCCCTCCAGTTACCTTTCCCAGGCTAAGAGGGGCAACGTTTAAGTCTGGGATAATTTGGACCAAAACAACTTAAGACACCTCGTCGCTGTCAAGCGGTAATACGCAGTAGAAGGTAAAACTCCCACATAGAATTATAAAATTTTGTTAAACGTCAGAAAAACAAAAAAATTATATTCTTTATTGTATTTAATAATCTGAAATCATTTTATTTTAATTTGCCGTAATAAATAAATTATCTCAAAATTTCAAAGTGATGCGTTTATTTTGCGGGATAAGGTATTATATTATAAATTTTGGATTTTTTTTGGAAAGAGTATTTAAATTTGTAGATAATGTATATCACGTAACCACTATTTTTTTCTCTGTTTTTATCTTGATAGAAGTACAATTTGATACCAAAATCAAATTTTTATTACAGTTCTGAATAAAAAAAATCCTATATAATGCAGACTAGTGATCAAATTATATAGCAAGAGTGATTGCGGTGTGGCTATCCGCATGGGTGTCATTTTAATCCTACTTATATAGTTATTCATTTTCGTCCACTCATCCTAACATTACCTATTTCACTTCTTTATAGTTGAACTTCTTTTAAATATAATTAATGTTGGTTTTCTCAGATACTGAGCTTTCAATGAAGGAGGCGCGGTAGTGAAAAGGACATTAATTAAGAAGGGCTTTCAATGTCCATTTCACTACCGCACCTCCTTCTTTAAAGGCTCAGTATCTGAGAAAACAACTGTTTCACTTCTATTTTAGCGGTGTATGGATATCAGTGTCGATCATGTGTCGATCTAGAACTTTGCGTCCATATGTTTCCTTGTATACCATTATGACCCGATAACCATTAAAAAAATTTTTTCACTCTCCTGTTTTTAGTTAGGGCTTAGGGCGTTCCTGTCGCCATCTGCAAAATTAAATCAAAGAGAATATTCTTTTGCAGATTGATAATAGTGTCTGTCGATTCAGATTTGGCTTAGATAAATCACCGAAGTGTGCGGTTTCCTGGGACACCATTACTGTATCTACATCTCATAGATTCCTTTTTGGTGTATAAAACGACCGAGTTAGAATATAATAGAATCAACGCTTTTTCATTATTCTACGGCTGGAACTACGATTTAACGGTATTAACTTTTATATAATTTGAAACTAGAAAGAAGTAGGCATTGGAACACAATTTTGGTGAGTAAAGTTTGTACCTATATCTTTATCTGAAGACTAGTAGATCAAAGAAATAATATAGTTCGGTTGACAGAATGTTCAACACTCTTCTAAACGTTTTTACTCATAAACCTCTACAAATATAACCAAAAGATTCAAAACTAATTGAAATAAATAAAAGTATTCTTAAAACCAGCCACAAGATGAGAATGTCTCGCGGTGTAAAGGCTCAAGAGAGAGCGGATTGTGGTACTGGAAACGCGAGGTTTCAATTGACTCATGCATACGATCGCAAAGTAGAAAATATTTATTCAGTTGTTATTTGTTGAGTATCTTTGTTCTCGGTTTATCTAATTTCAAAGTAAAAAAACTGAAAGCTTGTTGATGTTGATGTAAAAAAGTCGAAAATTTTGATTAAAGGCTTCTGTACAAAACAACTTTTTGACGAACTAGTACGTTTTGACTTATTGGGCAGCAGTAGTAATATCTGAAGTTTGTTTTCACCTTTAACTTCCCACGAAAATTATGATAAAAGTTATTATTAATTATTATGGACAAGGAGTAGTATCGTAGTTTTGGTGTACACATATGGTGTCAATTACAATTAATTTTTACATGGCAAAATTTTTCCATAAAAGAAGAAATGCCAATCCACCCATTTTCTTTGAAAACACTGATCTTCTGGGGCACCATACATAACACTTATTACAATAAAATAAATAAACTGTACCATACGAAAGAATAAATAAATAAATGTAATTGGTCACCTGACTGAAGAAACACACTCTTTGTGTCCCTGGCTACAATCACGCAATATATTACGGAAGAAGAAAAATTACACCATCAAAATTTTAACTATTTTATAGCAGTTATAGTTTCTAAAATTTATTGTTTATTTAAATTTTGAAAGTAGTAATAAGATTTAAACTTATTCAACAAAGGCCAAAGTAAAAGAAAAACTTCAATATAAATAAAATTTATAAATTAACTTGTTCTTATAATAATATAATACTACTATAAAGCTGCAAAAATCCCGCCACTCAAAAAATCCACTTTTTCTAAACACATAATGATTAACGAACAATCTTTCCCAAAATATGATACTATTGGGAATTTACATTAACTAAAGCAAGACTACTTAAGTACGGCTTTTCTGAAGTTGAAGAGTGGAAAAAAATTATGGTCTGGTGTTGATGTTTTCAATAAACATCTCATTGATGATCCAACAATGGAAGGCCCGGGCTTTGATCAAAAAAACGAAACGAACCAGAGACCGTTACACATATTGTAGAGGATTGTCAATTAACGAAGTTTAAAGGAGGGTTTCCCAAACATTCATAATTTAACGGATGAAGCAATATTATGGCTTACGAATCTGAAGGACATCTGAAGTTCAGCAATTTTTGTATTCTTGTCTTGATTATCTGTTTTTCTATTATTATGGTTTGCTATTTCTTTAACCTACTAACCTACTATTTTTTTCGTCATTTTCATGACTGGCGCTTGGACCGGTCCATTATATGTTGTCATGCAATGGTTGTGCTGTTATATTTTATGTTTTTATTTACCTTCTATAATGTTTACACACTTAATTAATATTATTGCATGTGAATATAGGGTGGGTAAGGGTTGGCATGTTTGAAGTAAATGCTTTGACAAGAAGAACCAATCCACTATTGCACACGGTTTCGTTACCACACAATCTTCTGGGGCACCATACATAACACTTACATCACAATACAATAATTGTATAATGTACCATAAATAAATAAATTAACCAAAGCGCCAGTAAGTGACTAAATTTGTAACGACTGAATAATGTATACTTTTGTTGGTTGTCCAGTAGCACTTTAAGTCAGTCTTAAGGAAACATAAATGTTTTTTAAGAAAAGTACAAAGTAGAAATATGAAAACCGGCCCAAAGCATCAATAAACATTTTATTTTTTTATTATTGACAGAATCATGTTCATCATCTGCATTCGTTATACGTAGAGGTAGCTTAATGATTAAATATTTGTAATAATTTTAGCTTTTTTACAAGAAAATTTGAACTGTTTATGTTGTGTCAAAGAACAGTAATCGATTTACTGCAAGAAGAAGTGCATGTCCCTATTTCCGTAGAACAAGAGTTAGTTCTGGTTGTTTTAGACAATGATTTGTATGATTCTCTTGCATTAAAGAACTACTAGGTTTGGGTTTTGGTTTCCCTTCTATTTCAATAGGCTCTGCACTTTCTTGTTTTGAATAACAGCAATATAAAATTATCTTCTTTAAAGTGCAAGAAACAAACTTTGATGTTATTTGAAATACGTTTTCCCAATATAAACATAACCTTTTTTTTTCCTTTCTGAAGTTATGGTAACTTAGCTGGTTGTCTCGTCCGTTCTTGGTATGACAACCATAAACACAACAATTAGTGTTATTAACAATTTTTTCTGTTTCATTGCGAAGATGGTTGGTGGTGTTGTGTTTACACACACAGAAATCGTGAAGCTAAAATACATAAACTTTAATTTTTATACGTTACAAGCGCGTATTCACTCACGTAACAATAAAACAAACAATGATGAACAACAGTTTTAAAAAGTAAAGTTGTTTTATAATATTTTACAGACATACACTCAAAACACAATAAACCGTGATGTACACAATACGCGCCAAGTTAAACTGTGATAAGTATACTTTCTTTGACAGCCATATTGAAGCTTGTAGCGCCTCCAACGGTAATGTAAATTCCCAATAAATATCCAACATAGTTTCAATGAATGTATTTACGATATCTACGATATTTACGATGTCTCATCAAGTCAGCGTTGGAAAATTTTAAAAATGCCTAATTTATGCTAATGTCATCTTCCGTCAGTTATTTAATTATTCCGTTATAAATATTACCCCTGATTGTAATTGTGTATTTATCGTTAATTTTGTTCATTTAGTTGCCAACTTGATGAGACGATCATTTATAGAAACCTTGTATTAATTGATTGCAATTTATTTCTTAATTTTCTTATTTTATTTCATTGTCAAAAGTAATATTCTGTAAATTATTTTAAGTTTCTAGTGGACATTTGTTACCTCAGAAAATAATAATTTGCCAAAACTAGTCACTAACAAACTTTCAATGGTTTTAATTAGATCACCACCTATATGCTATATTAATTTCACTCAACTATCCAATTAAATTGTTAACGTAGCAAAAACAGTTTTGTTAATCCAATTAAACTTATTAAAAAGTTTCACTACAATATAAAAAACTGAATCAACCGATTGTAAAATATTTTACGTAGTTAAAAAAAAGGGTTTTTACCAATATCATTTGATGTTCTCTACAGATCATTAACAATTTAATTTAATTATTTTCGAAATAGCATTTTCCCAATTAGTCGTAAACATCTAATAATGATGATTAATAAAATTCAATTGGTAGAAGACGGCATCGTGAGATAACACTTTAGTACGCTATAAACCGTGCTTTCTTGTTTATTTACAATTACAATGTAATTCATTTAATAGATAAATAAATAATAATTTATGCGATAAGGCGAAAATTGATATATTCTTGTTATAGAGGATTTCTTTTCAATTTGAATTGATAAGTACGTAATTTTTTAAAAAAAATTTCTTGTTTGTTACTCAGTATGTTTTATAAGAAATTTTATTTTCCTACTGTGATAAAACGTTACAATATCACAAAAAGATTAAATATATAGTTATTTATGATACAACCGTGTTAAGTAAGACTTTTATGCACGAGTTGTGAACATAAACCGAGTGTTTTAAACGCCTGGAGGAAAAACCCTTCACACACGTGTCTCATACAATATTTTATCAACGTTAGAACTATTTTTTGCAAATAGAAACAATTATTATAACAGGAAAGGCATGCGGTTTCTACTTTTTTTAATACGAGTGTTGGTTGCCAAGCTGTTGACAACAAAGATGGTCTAGTAATAAAAGTCCAATTTAAATTACATTTGTTTTTACCCACGATTCATTCAAAAGTAGCATTTTACACACAATTATTTAGTAATTAATGTGCTGATTATAGGTTAGACGTAGATAAAGATTATTTTAAACTTAAGTTTCAACGATTGGTGTTCATGAAATTTAAAACTTGGACACCACAATTTCTGTAAACAAAAGTTTGCACATTGTGAAGCGGGCTTAAGGGTATCATTTACAATTCTAACAGCAGGTAGTCTCAGCAGGGGTTATCTTATAGAAGGACTGTAGAATGAATCATTACACTAAGCACGTTTTAGAAAATAGGTAATTTACGTTGCTTACTTAATTTTTTCTTTAAAGAATATATTTGAAGGTATCGCTAATTAAACACCATAGCTCGATTAATTATCGAATCAAAATTTTGTTTAGGAAATGTTTACAAAATAAAATTAGAAATAATTTTGATTTAAAAAACGTCTACAAGCAATAACTTTTAAATTAAATCAAAAAACTAAACATGGTTATTTGGGTTGACTGATTATTACTTATTTTTAAATAAATCTAACCTACTAATTATTGTAAGTTATTAAAAAAAATCATTAAACTCTCTATTCATAATATTTAGTCCTTACAAAATGTATATTTTATGACGTTTCATTTTTTTCTGTAGTTAATATAAAAAGTGAAAATAAAAACTAAGGCAATTCTTATTGTCAACGTATATATTTAGTTTTTTGACAAGAATTTATTACATAATTATAATTAAGATACCAAGTTATAGTTTAAAATTAAATGAAAACTTTTTTTTTTAAATAAAGGTATTACTATATAAATAAATATAAGAAATCAATAATGGGTGTGACCTCCATTATTATTGATACATTCTTGAGGCGTCTGCTCATTGACGCTATCAAGGTATCAATATAATTAATATTAATCGTTTCCCATGCGGTATCAATGGCTGCAATTAGTGCATTACGGTTTACTGGTATAAAATTTGGCCCTTGTTGTCTTCGGATAACAGCAAGTATTCGAGCCCAAACATTTTCGATAATGTTAAAATCTGGGCTTTTGCTGGCCAGGGTAACAGCTCCAAGTTATTTGCTTGTATCCAGTTGCGCACAACCTGCGAAGTATATGGTTTAGGCGTCATCATATCGCGATAGTTAATTATCGAATGTTCCAAGAAAATATGTCCAAAAAAAAAAAAAAAAAAAAAAAAAAAAAAAACACAAAAACAAATAAAAACAAACAAAAATAAAAAAATCAAAAAACCATCCCAAACCAAAAAAAAAAACCAAAAAACAATAAAAAAAACACAAAAAAAAAAAAATAAATATTATTTTATTTTTTTTTAACTTTTTAATTTAATAATATTAAATAAAAAAAAAAAAAAAAAACAAAAAACAAAAAAAAAATTGTCCCTATTAGCATCATTTGGGCGGGAAATTTCCAAAATAAAAAAAATAACGATAGTAAATTATAATTTTTTACTCTTCTTTGTGCGTAAAAATTTGTTTGGCACTGTCTTCTTGTTTTCCGCAATTTTCTCTTCTCAATAATAAATATATATGAACTGAAAACTACTGAAAATAATTATGGGAACAGCACAAACGTTCCGTTTGTTGTTCGGATTGTGGAAATCATAAAAGATCGTTTGTCGTTCTGTTTGACTTTCGGTTCGTTGTTATGTTTGTTGCTCGGTTTGTTGTTCAGGTGTGTACGAAGCTTTACAACTTAAGCAACAATTTTTGGCGAATAAAGATTAGTTTGTGATGTAATATTAGAAACACAAATTTATATCATATCAAATTTATGACAACTTAAAACCAAGAACGTGTATGTTATTGCTAAGAAATTATTAAGGAAAAAGCGCAATTGCAGTGTAAATATTTATAATTAGATATTTTCGAAAGTTTATAAGTCCTCTATTGTAATCTTAATACTTAAAAGAAAATCCTGTCCATTAGCATTATAAGGAAATGGCTTTTACTTTATGAATAAGTTTCAATAACAATAGAATATCCTTGCTTGTTTAATTTACTTCCTTTGAGTCATATTGCTCTAAGGGTTGTTACATTGGTCATTAAAAGTATGTAATAAATAAACAATTACCTACTGTTTGAGAAAGGGTAGTGTGAACCAATAAATAAAGTAAGAAATGTAAATTCCATTTTAGTTTAAAATTTCAAGTGTTGTGAAAATGCCACCTCATCTCGGTGCTGATTTGAAAGCGCGGATTGTTTCGGAATTAGCGGCGGGCCGTAGCGTGCGTGAAATTTCACGTATGTTAGATATACCAAAAAGCACCGTAGGGCATTACCCAGTAAAATGGAATCTTGAACACACTTTGGAAAGAGCCATCGGAAGTGGTAGACCTAAAGTATCTACACGTGCTCAAGATCTCGAGTTGTTTCATTACGTAACAGAACAACCATTTGCTACATACTCCAGGGCTATAGCAGATACACATTTCCCGGATGCCGTATAACTGCACAAAAAGATTAAAGGAGATGGGAATAAAGAAGTATAATGCTGCTGCGAAAGATGTTCTCAGTGACGAAAATATGAGACGTTGTCTGAAATTTGCAAGGCGATATGTGAACGAACCTTTGGAATTTTGGAATCGAGTGATTTTTAGCGACGAAAATACGTTCAATAGCCGCAACGATGGACCACTAGAATAGAAGGAACTCGTTACGAAAATAATCACATATGTCCTAAAAAACGAAGTGGTTATTTTCTGTGAATGTGTGGGGTTGGGTTAGCGCGCGTCCAGGAGTTTGTTGGGCTATCGATGGACGTCTTGATTCTGCTGCGTATTTAGATATTTTAGAAACTATTATGAAACCTTCAGTCGAAGTGTTTTATCCAGACGAAGATTATATTTTCCAACAAGTAAGTATTCTTATTTCACTATACTTTCTCCAAAAATAGTTCGGGATCTGTTGAATTAACATTTTCATAATGTATTTTTGTTGTTAAAGGACAACGCCCCTATTCATACTTCGCGGGTTGTGCGCAATTGGATACGGGAAAATAACTTGAGAGCTATTACCCTGGCCAGCAAAAGCCCAGATTTTAACATTATCGAAAATGTTTGGGCTCGAATACTTGCTGTTATCCGAAGACAACAAGGGCCAAATTTTATACCAGTAAACCGTAATGCACTAATTGCAGCCATTGATACCGCATGGGAAACGATTAATATTAATTATATTGATACCTTGATAGCGTCAATGAGCAGACGCCTCCAAGAATGTATCAATAATAATGGAGGTCACACCCATTATTGATTTCTTATATTTATTTATATAGTAATACCTTTATTTAAAAAAAACCTTTTTCATTTAATTTTAAACTATAACTTGGTATCTTAATTATAATTATGTAATAAATTCTTGTCAAAAAACTAAATATATACGTTGACAATAAGAATTGCCTTAGTTTTTATTTTCACTTTTTATATTAACTACAGAAAAAATGAAACGTCATAAAAATATACATTTTGTAAGGACTAAATATTATGAATAGAGATTTTTTTAATAACTTACAATAATTAGTAGGTTAGATTTATTTAAAAATAAGTAATAATCAGTCAACCCAAATAACCATGTTTAGTTTTTTGATTTAATTTAAAAGTTATTGCTTGTAGACGTTTTTTAAATCAAAATTATTTCTAATTTAATTTTGTAAACATTTCCTAAACAAAATTTTGATTCGATAATTAATCGAGCTATGGTGTTTAATTAGCGATACCTTCAAATATATTCTTTAAAGAAAAATTAAGTAAGCAACGTAAATTACCTATTTTCTAAAACGTGCTTAGTGTAATGATTCATTCTACAGTCCTTCTATAAGATAACCCCTGCTGAGACTACCTGCTGTTAGAATTGTAAATGATACCCTTAAGCCTGCTTCACAATGTGCAAACTTTTGTTTACAGAAATTGTGGTGTCCAAGTTTTAAATTTCATGAATGTACATGAGAAATTCTGTGACACATCAAGTGGTTTTAGTGTTTATACTTTTATTCTTTTAGTATTTTTGTATCTAGATAGTAATAAAAAACATAAAATAGGAAAAGCTCTTCAACAAACTTTACACTTTAATAACAGCCCAGCTACTTTACTTCATACTTGAACTTTACGGTTGTTACAATCAAAATAATATTGATGAGTAATTTATCTTGGATATAGAAAACTACAGAAACAATACATCTATCAAAAAACAGTTAATAAGCAAATATCGATAAAAGACGTTATCTCTAATACTTGGAATTACAGCTTCAAACAAATACATATTACGTTATAATAAATCCAAGTTTAATTTTAAAATATCAGTAACAGTTAAACCTAGAGTCAAGAAGTAAATTAGAATTGTTGAATTAATTTTTATTGCTTTCTTGTTTTAGTTATGTAAACGGAGATGCTTTATCTGTATAATATGAAAGTTTGTGTATACTTAGAGATTAGAATAAAGCGGCAACTAGCATTGATTGCAATTCAGTAAGTGTCATTATGCAAATGAATTTGTTCAAACTCATGAATATAATATACATAATGTTTTTAAGCGTTACAGTTCTGTAAAAACAAATTTAATGTTTTATTGTGAGTTGGGAAGATAAAAGTGAATTTTTAAACATACTAATTGGTAAAAATTATGTATTTGGAATAAATTAAGAAATATTTATAATATAAAAGCTAATAGTAGTTAATGACATTCTTGAAAAAAAAATTTTAATAAACGTTATTTCCAGTAACTGAAATCATAATTTTAATGTATTAAAATATTTGTTTGTTTAACCATATTTAATACTTTAATAACAAGTTTTATTTTGAAAATGCAACGAATCTGTATAAACTCAGACTACAATAGGAACAAACAGAGCTGTGGTAACTCACAAGGCCGTTCTTTAAGTCCCTGAGTATTTAGTAAAGTGTCAAGGTCGATGACATAGTGTCACCATGTGCGACTATTATTCAGCCGTAAGAATAAAAACAACACGTAGAATGGAGGACAGGAAAGAAACACCCCTAAAAGAAAATACCAAGTACGTATTAACAACTTAGGAAGCCCCTAATGGATTTTCTTTATTTACCTGTGAAATAGCCAGAATCCTCTTAAACAGCGGTAGTATTTTAGTCCCGGGAATCAAACAGTGTTAATTCAATTGAATTAATTCACCTTTTGTGGGATGCACCCCCGATTTAATGGATAAACATCAAAGAAATTCTCCAGATCGCCACCGAGGTTTCAATTAGCAAAATGGCTTTGATCGGAAATTTGTAACGGAAATCGATGGCGACAAAACGACAGTCGATCAGAAAATCAAAAATTCTCCAAGAAATCAAATTGCCGTTAATTACAAATTTCAACATTGCAAGAAGTTGACATCTGTACCCGTATGTATGGAAAGTTGCATATTCCGCAAGGAGGTGACTCATATAATTTTTAGATTTCTTTGTGAAATTGCATAATAACCGTTACAGTTTCATAAACTTAATAATTATTAATATAAATCTTAGATGTGTGTTCCTAAGCCTTCATTCTCATAAATAAGCAAGAATCACATTTTAATTGAGACTTACGTAAACATTCTTCTCCATTATGTGTAACCGTTTTAAAACTAAACTATTTGTATAGAATCTCCCAAATGACTTTAAAATTCCTTTTAAGGGTAGCAGCCTAAATAATTTTGTCATGTAATATTGATAAAATACATGATAATTATTCGCTGGTAACATCTTACGATCATTGAGAGGTCCAAAATTTTAATATTTAAACTTCAAAGTTTTGAAATATACAATATATACTCAATATAAAAACATATAAACGTCGTAAATTTTACAGAAAGGTGAAAAAAATTAATGTTTTTGAAATATATGGCTAGAAATTACATAAACCAATGATCTTGTTATAAAACTAATTCTATTTTTGTATAAGTTTATATTAGGAATGTTCAGTGTAAGATTTTGGAATTTTCGATATTTAGATAAATTTTTTTTTTTATAAGGCAATTTGTAATTTCAAAACATTTTATTGCAAATAATCAAAACAAATTTTTATAGTAATTATTAATTACCTATGAATAATGTATTAAATGAATTTTAAATCGCCATAAACTGCGGTAACAATCCTTACATAGTGGTTCCAGTAAAGAGACACTAAACATTTAAAAAAACAGTCTGTATAAAACAGTAACCTCTAGTAGTAACAACTTGCAAAATCTTTTAAGCAATCAGAAAAACCCAACAGAAATGTGTGATAAATCGGAAATTTATAAAATAAATTGTAAAGACTGTAACTAAGTATATATAGGGCAAACCAAGAGACCTATTAAAACTCGTTTTAAGGAGTACTTAGCTCATGTAAAATATCATCGCACAGATAGGTCCAGTGTAGCCATGCATATGCTATGGCCATAGAGAGTAGATAATAAAACGAACTTGATTCTTGTGAAAGTTTGGAAATTTTTTAAAACGGGAATTTGCTTATGAATTATGATGAAATCGGTCCTTCGGTGGCATACAATTGTATATTTGGGAATTTTACTTACGGCTACATTTCTACAAATTAAATTTGGATAAATTAGGAATGTTTGTATCATAGTACATTGTCTTAAGAATTTTGTTGTACAGGTGTGGCGCGAAGAGTTTTGATTAAAAGTAATGGCGGATAGAGTTATGTTAAAAATCTGAAATTACAAAGTTATAGGTTTTCAATGACGCCGAGTTCAAATATATTATCGTCCTTATCGTGGCACTTCCGGTTATACCGGAAGTAAACGTCAACTTTGTTATTTTAAATGGAACCTAGTATTTTTTATTTTATTTTCGGATTTTACATGAAATTCTTAGATTAAATTTGTGAACAATGTCCTATACCAAAAATGAAGTATTTTCGAGATATTTCGATTTTTTTTAAATTTTGAAAAATCCTAGTCTACATTGAATACCGATATCTCCATTAATAACGAAGCTAGTGACGTGAAATTGTAACTAATACACAACAAGCGCTTGTCTGTTAACTCCATGTGTCCAACTCATTGATATTTCATACAGAGTGTTTAAAACTTAGCTGCCACCGTGGCCAATTTAAATCATTTATAAGTTGCTTACTTTAAATAGAACACCCTGTATTTTATTACATTTTTCGCTGTATTTTTTAAGCCAATTCGTTTGGTATTAGTATTCCCTATACCTAAATCCAACCAGTTTTGAGATATTTCATTATCTTTTGTTAAAACATAACAACACATAATTATTTCAACATTAGTAAAGGGTAGGGCCATGATTTCCATTATTTAAGGTAATATTTTGATATTTTTTCATAAGTTATTAATTCTGAAAAGTAACCAATAGCCTGAAAGGATTAGTAATTATGTGATATCATTAAAAACGTTGACTAGGTATTTTGTATTAATTTAATAAGATAACTTACAAACAAAAATAACTAAATGTAATATTAAACAAACAAAGTTTTATAATAAGTGTTTAAAATTAGCTCCATCTACTTCTTAAACATTTATGAATCCTTTTGATTAAGCTACGTCTTGTAATTCTGGAAATATGGTCGGGTGTTAGAGAATTAAAAGCAAGTAAGACTCTTTGCATCATACCTTCCTTTGTCGTAACAGGAAAATACCTGATTTTAATGTAACCCCAAATACCAAAATCTAGAGCAGCCAAATCAGGAAAGCGAGCTGGCCAACGAAACGGACCTTCATTGGCAATCCATCTATCATCAAACATGTCGTGAAGATGGTCAGCAACACGCCCAAAGTTATGAGGAGGTGCTCCATCTTGCTGATACCAAGCTGAAGTCGCCTCTCCATTTCTTAAAGTATGTAACTTGACTTCTAAAATGTCGCAATATCTTTCACCTGTTTAAATTTTCATCATAAAATTTTATTGCTCAAATTTTATCGTCTTTTATTGCACAAAAACATTAAAACTCCAACTATCTTGGAAAGAACGTTCTTTAATAACATGTGGATTTTCATTAGACCAAAATGGGAATTATGTCAATTAAATAATCCATTTTTAAGCTAAACTTTGCTTTTCATCACACCATATAACTTTTTTGATGAAGTTTTCATCTTCTTGGGGTCTTCATTAAAAACCATTCACAGAATTGCACTTCTTCGAGGAGGATCATCTAATTTTAAATGCTAAAAATCAAATGAGCACGGAAATGGTTTCCATTGTTTTTTAAAATGCGATGAATTGTTCTCGTCGACAAAGTGTAAGATCTCTTTCTACAATCTCTAATAGAGGCATTTGGAGAGGCCGTAAAATAACTCCAAAACACTAATTTGTGCTTATGTCATTGTCCACTAGTGGTATATTTTTATTAATTTGTGTCTTAAATTGACCAAACTGACGGCAGTTTTTAAGCAATCTTCTTACAATATCACCAGTTGCATTTGGTCGATTTGGATATCTTTCTGCAAAAGTACTCGCCGTAAATAATAATAAGATTTAGGAAATCATCATTAGTAAAACCTACATTTCCACATTATTTACTATCAAAACAATATAAACATTAACGTTCTAACTATCAAATCTTTGACAGCCATGGCCTACTCCTTTACTAATGTTGAAATAATCAGTGTTGTTATGTTTTAACAAAGATAATAAAATATCTCAAAACTGGTTGGATTTATGTATAGGGAATACTGATACCAAACGAATTGGCTTAAAAAATACAGCGAAAAATGTAATAAAATACAGGGTGTTCTATTTAAAGTAAGCAACTTATAAATGATTTAAATTGGCCACGGTGGCAGCTAAGTTTTAAACACTCTGTATGAAATATCAATGAGTTGGACACATGGAGTTAACGGGCAAGCGCTTGTTGTTTATTAGTTACAATTTCACGTCACGTCAACTTCGTAATTAATGGAGATATCGGTATTCAATGTAGACTAGGATTTTTTCAAAATTTAAAAAAAAATCGAAATATCTCGAAAATACTTCATTTTTGGTATAGGACATTGTTCACAAATTTAATCTAAAATTTCATGTAGAATCCGAAAATAAAATAAAAAATATTAGGTTCTATTTAAAATAACAACGTTGACGTCTACTTCCGGCATAAACTGGAAGTGCCACATTAAGGACAATAATATTATATTTGAACTCCCGGCGTCATCGAAAACCTATAGCTTCGTAATTTCAGATTTTTAACATAACTCTACTCGCCATTACTTTTAATCAAAACTCTTCGCGCCCACACCCTGTAGAGGTGTAATAAGTACTGCAACCAGTTGGGCGGTATATTTTTATAAAATCATTGATTCCGTCACTACCTGAGGTTTTATTTGAATTTACATTTTGAAAACTCTGTTTGCAATTCCGTTAATGAGAAAGGAATGTCGAAAATCGTACTCGTACTGGTGTTTGAGTGGAAAAGAAATTAGAATTCTATGTTTTCCAATCGGTTAAAACCGATCTCGTTTTTGCTATTACTGTAACAAAACTTTTGATCAATTTTTCAAAATTCTAACATTATATTCTATACATTGCTAATATTTATTTTAATTTTCTTTGTAGAACTTTCTTTTACACGTTTAAATAGCGTTAATATCTCTTTCGATAACGATCATATCATACAAATCCGTGTAGTACGCGGACCTTTCATATCGCTTTTTTAAAAAGTAGATTTTTGAATTATACTGTGTTCCACTTTACATGGACTATCATCAACTTTAATATTTTAAATAGAAACATAGATTTTTTTATTTTAAACCCTACATAAAAAAAAAACTATAGTGACTTTATGTATACTAGTCTCAGGTAAAAGTGACACTTTTTGAGGTATTGATTTTTAAACGCTTAATTGGGTCAATACTGACCTTCTCAAATATTTTACGTTTTTTAGGTTATTCTTTGAAACAGCAAATTGAAATTTTATTCAAATTTAGGGCAGGAACTAGTTTAATTATCCATTGTTTAAAAGTTGACATTAGTTATAAAGGGAATGAAAAAAAAAGTCAAACGTTCTGATTGAAAGTAACAAATAACTAGGTAAAATCACATAAATCGCCCTGTATATTTTTTCCCAGATCGATGTAGAAATAAATTTTTATAATTTGGCTATACAAGACAGTCTTCCAAAATCAACTGGTACCTGTCAAATTTCTTCTTTTTTTGTTTCAAAAACACACGTTCTATTAACACATGTTTATTGGACAACTCTAAATTAGAAAATATATCAACAAAATCGTTAAACAGATTATTTTAAGCAGCAGCCGAAAGGAATGTTCAAATAATCTAAAGTGTTCTTACGTTCTTTAACAAAGCTTTCAAGCAAAAAAAATAGTTTTGGCAAGCGGGTAGAGGAATGACAGCAGTTAGACTAGTACCTAAAAGTTCGACAAACAAAACCGGCTCTATCCCACTACTCTTACAGTATTCAAAATTTGTAACAAAATTAAAACCTTTAACACTTTGTTTGTGAGATCACGGAAAAATATACAGGGTGTTCTATTTGTTTTTCTCAAGTTACTTATCATTTACGATTTGACATTTTTTTTCTCATACTCTTATAACCGATGTTAACTTTTAAATTATTGATCACTTTTAAATAATACTCTGTATACATAAAATCTCCATCGTTTTTCACGTAGATTCAGAATAAAAATTTATGTTTCCGTTTAAAATGTCAAAGTTGACAGGTGATCTATGAAAGTGGAACACCTTTTTATAATTAAAATTCTTTTAAATTAAAGCCACCGAAGAAGAATGGTCAAAACTGATTTTGAAAACTCATCAAAGGTACGCGTACTACATGGACAGGCTGTAATATTAACGCAAGTAATTGTACTAGTTTCACATTTTCAGTAAGAATTGATTTAAACTAATTTAAAATGTCGTTACTACTTATTTACAAAATTTCCTTTTCAAAACTAAAAATCCATACAAAATAGTCGATTTTCACTTTCTTATTGACTTTATAGGTATGGGGAAATGTTGGATTTCTGCATCCAACTTTACAAATAAATCCTTTTAGTGCAACATAAAAGTTTAATGTGTGCTTTTTATAGAAAAACCTGATTTTAATAATGTATGACCTATTCGATTTAATAAATAATAAAAGTACACAGTATACATATAAGTTAAGCAGACGCAAAAAATTAAATAAACATGAAAATTAAACTTTCAGAAATAGGAACAAAAACAAATAAAGTTTTATTTGTAGGTGAGTAATCAGAACATAGATATGCCGGCACTTGAAAAGTTGTTTTGTACATTTCCCGTTTTCTATTTGAACAGTCGAGACATAATATGGTTTTGCAAAATAAAAAAAGGAAAATAAATTGTAACTTACATTCAAGATAAGTAATTGTAGAGTTCATATATCTCACAGGTGCACTTACTGTAATTTTACTAAAACTTCTTAGTTATATAATTAAATATCTTTTAAAGAATTTATCTTGTTTAGAAATAATGTGTTTATATTTACATTATAAATAGAACATGTGCTTATTTCAGAAAATAATTAATGTATGTTGAAAAAAAATTTAAAAATTTAAGATTTCAACTATTTCTTTTTTTTCAGCAAATTAAACAAAATACAGAAAAACCTTCTAAATAGCGGTCACTAAAATTTGCTGCAAAACTGACCGGTATATGGAAGTTGCCGTTATTAGAAGGAAAAAAATTATTTCTATTTGTTGTTAATTAAAATCTTTCAAGTATGGAACAGGATCACGGTTCGCTATAGGATACTATATATCTTAATTAAAAAATAACTATAAATGTGTTGATGCGATATTAAATAATTAGACGATATAATAATGGAAGAGTTATACATATTGAATACATAATACATACATTTACATAATATATACCTATTTTCTAATTGCCTCATTATACCTATTACAATAATTAATTGCATACATATTATTATTACCATTAAATTGCATATTATGTGAAATATTTTTGTATTGGAGGTTTGTGTTACGGTTTATTTGTAAACAAACTAAAATAAATATGTAGCATTGCTAGATTTATAAAGCGCCACGTAATATTACATATAAAAAATATCTAGAGCCACTAGGAACCCATGGATACAGAAATAAACCGTACGTGTATAGAAATATACAGGGTCACTGGTAATTGGATACATTCCTTTGGAAATCTGATAGAACAAGAGGTAAGGAGTAAATTTAACCCTAATATGTATTACACAAAACTCAATGGATTTGGAGATGTTTCGATTTTCACTTTTTACTTAAAAGTTAATGCATTAATATGGTAAAATGTAATTTCCAAAACTTACTCAATCTTTGTGGAACTTTTGACGGAATATTGTTACACTACGGTCTTTGGTATGGAATAAAATATTTCTTAGCATTTCCATCATGTGATAATTTCAAAGAAAAACTTAACAAAAATAATTTTAAAATCAGATGCGATAGTTCTTTGAGGTTTTTTTCAAATAATTCTTAAACGCTTCTTGCGTACAAATTGTGTTAAAACTTCCTTGTTGCAATAGCTATCGAACAAGCTGCGAATCTTACAACAAACCCTTAACGGTTCCAAAAAAAAATAGTAAAAAATAAAGCAGTAGACAGCAGTTAAATAAATTCCGTCGACTGCTTCATTTCTTTACTTTTTTTTGGAACTCAAAGGAAGTTTTAACACAATTTGTACGCAAGAAGCGTTGAGAATTATTTGAAAAACCTCAAAGAATTATCACATCTGAATTTGAAAAAGATTATTTTGTACAAGTTTTTCTTTGAAATTATCACATAATAGAAATACTAAGGGATATTTTTATTCCATACGGAAGACCATAGTGTTGGGCAAGTATTCCATCAAAAAGTTCCACAAAGTTAGCAGTAAATTTTTGAAAATTACATTTTAAAATATTAACATCAACTTTTAAGAAAAATGAAAATCGAAATATCTCTGTATATATTGTTATAGCGACTAGGATTCAATTAACACACAGAGAAACACATAAACACGACAACAGATAATATCAATCAGAATCCATAGCACATATAGTTATCAAATAATAATGATTCACGAGAGTGAGTTAAAAACACGAATATAAATTCGAGGCACAAACGCCCCAAATAGGTTAGCGTATTTGACAGTCAATAACACCGAAGAATTCCTGCGAGTAATTCACTGAGACAAAATATTGTTCAAAAGTTGTTTAACAACAATTACGACGAGTACCGGACCGTGGCCGATTATTTAAATAAGTTCAAAACGCACAAAATTAATTGGGTCCCTACTTGAATAGATCATTCGAGTTCACAAATGTATTTTTTAATTACAGCGCCAAAAAATGTACGTTGTTAAACGCACGACCACGATACATATACATAGAACAAAATTTATAAATGACATGCATCGAAAAATTAACTTAGCTCGTGTAACTATAAAGTCTTTAGTGTTCGACAGTTAATCGGCAGAGATAACAGCTCTCGTATCCAAATCTAGTATTTGAGTATCACACAAAGAAAAAGAAAAAGGCAAAATGGACTCCGATGATAACAGATGCTGGGCTGCACCAAAGATTAGATAAAGGCTTTGGCCTTGACTCGACGATGGCATCAAGGTAAGTTGATTAACCATTTAATTATAGTTTACAAATTACTTTAGTTTATTAAGTTTTGAATTCCCACGGTGGTGTGATATCCCACTTCGATATGTTACGATTTTTGGATTATTACCATTGCCAGTATAACTATCCTTAAATATCCATTGACTAATTACAACGGAGTACGTCAAACGAAAGACCAAAACGACAAAAAGAAAATGCCTGCAATTAATAGAACAAATATTTTATTAAAACAAAGAAAAGTAAAAAAGAAAGGTACTTACACCGGAACCGGAATCGAAGATTTATTTCCTAATTAGAATGGAATGATTTTACTTCAATCAATATTACAAAGTCTAATTGTTCAATTTTTATTTTCCATGTACACCTCAGAACGGAGAGTCAATCGGAAATGAATTGTAACTTTTGCGAGAACCCGAGCACAAATATGGAACCGACAACTCCAAACAAGTAAAATCCCAGAAGACTTCTTAATATAAGAATGCATATTCAGACGCATTACTGTAAACATGGCGGCTTATACTGTAGGGAGAAATTGTTCAATAAATCAATTATTTATGAAATAATCTCGTCACATTTGTTTTACATTTTTAAGTTTAGTTTGTAAAACAGAAGAATCACATTTGATAAAATTTAAAGTACTTCAACCGCTAGCTCACGTTTATCATTAGAAAATAGAAAATTAGCACATCTCTTAGTTTTTCACACACTTAACCCATATCTTTAATGTTTGACGTAAAAACCTTAGATTCTTCTGCACCACTTTCATTGTTCGAATCACAGCCTTCATTATAGTCTAATTCACTAATTATATATTGAATACTTAAATTGAGGCTTTTGGTCAAAATATTACAATCAATAGATGCATCACTTTTAAGGATTACACGTTGATTACCTCCTGGTAATACAGGAAAAAATTGAGCTAGTGGAATTTCGTTTTCTTCATCAAAATCTTCTTGCAGAACATTTTCCGAGAATCCTGCTTTTGCAAAACATTTAGCAATTGTAATAGGCAAAACGTTTCTCCAGGCTACTGATATCCAAACCAAAGCGCTGGTTAAATTGATACTTTTTCCTCATCTTCCAAAAGACGTTCGGTATTTCTGAATGTTAGCAGTCTTTTGATTAAAAACTTTCTGTAGGCTATCTTAAAGTTTTAGATAATTCCTAGATTTCCTTATCACCGTCCATATTTGTACAAAATAAAATTGTCAATCTTTGTTTTGCAGCTTTTTTTACCACTACATTTATCGTAGTTTAAAGAGAACGATTTGTTTAACATCGCAAAGTAAAAAAGTTCGGTCTCGTCAGCATTGTACACATTTTTGGGTGAATACTTCTTCAATATTACTGACAGCTTTGCTTTCCAAGCTTCAACAATGTCCAGGTTAATATCAGCTGACTCCCCGCAAATTGTTTTAAAGGCTATGTTATGTCTTTGAAAAATTTCTAAAGCCACCCATTTGAAGCTTTAAAATCCGTCATTTTTTAATTTTCCGCAACTTCCAATGCTTTCTCTTTTTATTAAATGTCCAGATTTTTATCAAAATACATAACAATATTATCAAAAAATTAAATGAATGAACGATGAAATGCCAACATGAATTCTTACGGTTGTGTTAGTAATTGTCACAATTTTATTATTTTGTATTGTTAGTAATAGTACGTGAATTTTTTGACAGCAGTTTGTTAGTTAGTACGGTTTATTACAGCTGGAAATGGATTGGAAATTGCTTATTGACAACTTATATTGATAAAGCAGATAATACGGGACTATGTCGATGCTCTCGAGCTGACTATTTTTAAAAAAGCTAAAGGAAAGATTCAAAAGAACGACAAATGCCAATTACGAGAATGATACTACAAATACTATAAAACATGTTTGTACGGAAGAGGACATGCAACTTGACATTGTTATCAGAAATTAAGTATTTTACTATTGGAATACGACAAATACCATATAACGTTGAAGCTTTGAAGACCTCTATAAATAAAGTGTAAAGAAAAAAACAAATTCTATCCTTGTATTTTTTAATAAAAAGTGAGTTTACGGCTAAAGTTTAAGTTTTAGTAGACAAACATGCATAGCAAAGTTGTAAAGAATTTAATACTGCATCTATTTGGAAGAAAATATAAAATGTTCTATTTGATTTTCTCTAATTAATTGTTTTAATTACAAAGTTTTGACATTTGTTTCCTCATACCTTGTATAACCGATACCGACCTAAATGTGAATAAAATATGAGTTTGCTGTTTTAAATAATAACGTAAAAATGAAAGGCAGATAAAATGCTGATGTTGTCGACAACCTTTATTGTTTGTTCTAACTAACCGTCTGAGTGAAATGGCGTTGTTCTGGTCTTTTTAATTCCTAACAGTTGGCAGACGTTTCAAAATAAGGTTAACTTAAAGTTCCGCCCTTGGTTTGAATGTAATTCCAAGGGAACTCGAAAACCAGCAGGTAAACTCCTTAACCAATACGTCTGCTACTGTTGCAATTTTAATTTCAAAAATTACTACATTCCTTTTGTTGATTACTATATAATCCTCTCAGAGTGTTTTTTAGTAATGAGAATTTGAAAACTATTTCTATAAAATCTAAACATCTATTAAAAGTGACGAACTTTTGATGAATATAAAACACATTTTTTGAAAATAAAGTGTGTAATAAATATTTATAATATTAGATGGCGCTAAAAGAACTGAGTAGATACCTATTTTTGTATTTTATTTCCATCTGTAAATACTTTTTACTTTGTGGTACTGGTAGCATAAAAATCTGGCAATAAATGCCAATATCAGTAACTAAAAACATTGACAAAAAAGACAAAATTCCTAAACAACACGTTTTATAAACTACACGTTTTAAAACACTAAATCGATGACATTTGATTAAACTTTTTTTAAATTTACAAAACATTGTATTCACTTAATATTTTACTTTGTTTTTTTATAGGCTCGAAATTTTTGTTCATGCAGAATTTATTCATTCCAATAAAAGTTATGGACTAAATTGACTAAAATGAACACTTACAGGATTCTAGTAATTATCTCTTCTACCGTCCAATTCCATGTTAAATGTTAATTTCTATATCACGGGCGCTACTCTCAAGGGTACAGTTTTTAATAAAAATAATCATAAACATCGATTTGTTACGCAACTTTGCTCGGATTGTTTTTCCCCAGAAATATTCTAACTTTTATAATTACGTTTTGAAGGCAAGGCTGTTTTCGTAAATTTTGTCGTGAAATATTGAAATCCTTTCCAATTTATTAATTGATTTTGAATTAAGATAAACGTCCCCACAAAGTTGGAAAGAACATTGTAGAATGTGAAAAGTAGTATTTTAGAATATTTCAGTTCCATATAAGGATGTTATTCAGGCGCTTCAAAAACATGTAATTTCTTCCTATAAAATAGCGCCACGAAACAGTAAAACCTGAAACTAGTTTTTTAAACGTGTATTAACATTGTTTTTATAAAAAAATAGAATAGTTTTTAACAATTCGATATAACGATTTTAGCACAAAAGGGTACAGAATGCTCTTAAGCAGTAGGACATAAGAAAAGTAAAACAAACAAACTGTAGAAGAAGGACTAGAGAATTTATTCTAACGGAATTCACCCTAGTGAGGCGAGATACCAACAATTTTAAAATAATAAGAAACACAACAGTATTCAGATTAATACATCAATCAGAGTCTAATAGTATAAAATTTAGATTGAGAATAGACGCCACGAATTCATTTAAGCGTCTGACTCAAAAACTTAATGACTATACGTAGCAACACATAATGCTAATAAGTTATTGTAATTTAGAAATATTTCGCCCTAATAAGACGTGTATGAGGCATACACCAAACTTTCAAATTAGTACTACAAAAATGAACAAATGATTCGTCGACTGCAAAGGCCTTTGAATTCACAAATGGTAAAGCCAATGTTTATTTGGTATCTTAAAAATGTAAGTTGTAATCTAAATAACGTTCAATAAATGCACTAAAACGCATTATAAAATTAAAGGTAATTTAACTGTACAATTAATAAAAATCCTTAAAATTAAACATATCGGCAGTATATCGGCGACAGCTTCATGAAAATCGTTGAACATCATCACCATATAAAACTGATAAATAATTTGTGTGATATCAGACAGTTCTTGCTAGAGGTATTTGCGACGACGAATGCACCAGGTCAAAAGTGTATACAGGGTGTCCCAAGAATGAAAGGCCAAAACTTGGGAATGAGTAGTTGGCATTAAAATAATGTCAGTGGTTTATACAACTTTTTTTTCTCCGGCCCTTATTTTCAAAGTTATAGGGCTGTGAAGTTGGAAATTAAAAACACAATTTTATTTATAACTCTAAAACTATATTTTAGAATTTAATGAAATTTTGATGGATTGCCAATCTCATTGATGCATCTATTTTCGGGGTACCATTAATTTTACCGGGGTTCTAGAAAGTCTGGAACATAATTAGCTCACTGGTTAAACGGACAAAACTTTTTCAGAGATAATGCAACAGACTTAAAAATACTGTCAGTTTATTCCCCAACTATTTTCCTAAAAAAAGGTGCTCTTGGTTGAATTCGATAAAACAAGTAGTTTTTGAGAAATTTCAAATTTTCTTAGACTCATCAGAGCACGTGCAATTTCCACTATTATCTATTAAATGAATTTTTATCAAGTAGGCCGCTGGCAATTATTTATTATAGTAGCCTGTACGATTTATTTGCACGCTGAAATACTTGTTATGGCAGAATAACGTTTGATAAAGAAGTGTCAAGAGTAATCTTTTCAAGTTCTACAAATAGAAAAAAACACATACGTATAGGGAATATTATTAAAAAATAACAAAGTTACTGAATTAAGAACTAAAAACCAGAAAACACTTAAAGTAAATGTTTTCAATGTTATTGATATAAAAAAGAACAATTTTACGGGATTACCATTAAAAGTATTATAATCAATGCCATTAATAACGAATTACGAAATTAAAAAAAAACTTTAGAGCAAATGTTCAAAATGTGCACCTGCTACATCTACACATTTTGGAGTCTACGTAAATTATTTCGTTGTACTTGAAACAACATTCCTGCATTGTTTTTGATATTATCGCAATGGAAGTGAATTCCTATCCAATAATTCATTCCTTGTTTGTATGGGTGTTGCATATACCAAACTTTTGAGGTAACCCCAGAAGAATGAATCTAGTGGATTTAATTTCTGAGTACGTGGGGGCCATGCAATTGACCTCCTCTTCCAATCCATTTTCGGGGTACTCAGTGTTTAAGTGATTTCGTACCATAACACTAAAGTGAGGTGGAGCGCCGTCGTGCATGTACCACATATTAAGTCTGGTTTGTAAAGAAATGTCATCTAACAGTAAATTTAAATTATTCTGAAGAAAATCTAGATACGATTGTCCATTTAAACGGCCATCAATGATAAATGGGCCAATTAAGTGATTTCCAATAATTCCAGCCCACACATTGACTATGAATCTTTGCTGATGTTTTGTCTGAATTATACCATGTGGATTTTCATCAGCCCACAAATGTAAGTTATGGGAATTAATTGTACCATTTCTCGTAAATCCGGCTTCATCAGTAAACAGTACTGACGAAATAAAATCAGGAGCTTGTCTCTGTTTTTTCTAAAACCAGCGCGCATATTGAAGGCGTGCTGGATAATCTTCTGGAGTTAAACCCTGTACTTTTTGAAAATGGTACGTATGTAATAATTGTTCTCGAAGTATTCGGTGGACGCTGTTCTTTGAAATATTTTGTTGGGCCGCTAATTTTCTAATACTAGATGTAGGATTGTTATCTACTTCATTTAAGATTTCTTGCTCTAAAACGGCTGTACGAACATTTCTTGCGGACCCACGCCACCTGCTATCTGCTTAAATTTACCTAAAATAAAATAAAATAGTTTTCAAAAAGAATAATCGCAATTTTCGTAAAACCGTACCATTTTCTCGTAAGTTTCTGTCAACACGTTCAAAAGTTTTTCTGTCTGGTAACACTCTATTATGGAAGTTTTCAGAATAAAGTCTTCTGGCTTTGCGAGAATTGCCCGAAGCTTTTCCATACATTAAATGCATATCTGCATATTCTCGAAAAGTGTATTCTGCCATAACAAGTATTTCAGCGTGCAAATAAATCGACAGGCTACTATAATAAATAATTGACAGCGGCCTACTTGGTAAAAATTCATTTAATAGATAATAATGGAAATTGTACGTGCTCTGATGAGTCTAAGAAAATTTGAAATTTCTCAAAACTACTTGCTTTTATCGAATTCAACCAAGAGCACCTTTTTTTAGGAAAATAGTTGGGGAATAAACTGACAGTATTTTTAAATCTGTTGCTTTATCTCTGAAAAGTTTTGACCGTTTAACCAGTGAGCTAATTATGTTCCAGACTTTCTAGAACCCCGGTAAAATTAATGGTACCCCGAAAATAGATGCATCAATGAGATTGACAATCCATCAAAATCTCATTAAATTCTAAAATATAGTTTTAGAGTTATAAATAAAATTGTGTTTTTAATTTCCAACTTCACAGCCCTATAACTTTGAAAATAAGGGCCGGAGAAAAAAAGTTGTATAAACCACTCACATTATTTTAGTACCAACTACTCATTCCCAAGTTTTGGCCTTTCATTCCTGGGACACCCTGTATAATAACATACACCCCAATCAAATTTCAATTTAATTACTAGTGTTTACGTTAAAGTTCACAGAACAACCATAACTCTGTAGTAGACAAATGTTGTCAATCTTCAAGGGATATATTTGGTAGTTAAAATATATTTTAAATCCTTCCGGGAAGAATTCTAAAACTTCAAATGGCCATAGAACCTGTTGATTACTAACAATCAACTTACGTATTAAACTGACGGATTAAACAAATCCCCAAATGTTTAAGAAATTTACAAGGACATACCTAACAACTAAAACAAGATTTTAGCCGATTAATTAAAGAACCATTTTAATTCAAAAGAGTTCGTCACACACACACACACACCCGCACACACAAACGCATCGTCTGCACTTTATAACAGCATGTTCTAGTTACGTATGCGTAGAAATATCAACAAGGTTCCTAAAAGGACACCTAACAAGTACGCCTGGTTGCCTATAGTCAAGAGCTAATAGCAGAAAAATAGTATATTATGCTACTAGGAGTAGAACGCATTCTTTTGTGTTGAGCGAAGGTATTGCGGCCGAAGCGCAGCTGAGGCCGCAAAATACTTTGCGAAACACAAAAAGGCGTTCGACTCCGTGTAGCATATATTATTTTTTCTTCAAGCGTAAAAAACCAAATTCTTGAAGTAATTGAGGTGGTTTTAGAATGAATAGGCAACAGCGTTAACTCAACTTTACAACTGTCAAACATGACTGTCAAACAAAATTATTTTTGTTGTGTGTATTAACACGGTTTGTAAAAGGAAAATTTTGTATTAATTTGTAGAGTAAGAAAGAAAGCTATAATTATTTAACAATACAACAATAATAATAATTAACTCTTATTTCAGATGAAAACTTAAAACAAACATTCTTTTGTAGTAACTATATAGTGGAAAAAATACCTATTTCTTATTTATAGTAATATTAAAGGTACAATTTTGTAATGTCGAGTTAATAATATTTAATCCACTACTTGCTGTTTTAGAACTGACATTGACCTCATTATAGTCGTGATGGATTTCATATTCACTTGACTTGACTGGGATATGCTCGATGTTGCGCGTGGAAGTACTAGGCCTGTTAAGATCACCTGATGTTACGGTAGATGTGTTACCTTCATCGCCATTCTATTGGCAATTTCACGTTTGTTTGAAGGGAGTCTTCGATGTATCCCTCAGCTACATTGTTAGATTTCCATCCACCGTGTCTTTTTAGAGTGGTAATGTCTCCACCATTGTCAACTAACAATGTAGCTGAGGTTCGTCGCAGTGTATGACCAGTGTATTCCTCTGGATTAGGTAGTTTTAAAAAGTTGCCACTTGTTTTGGTATACCTGAAATTTTATGTATCCCCATAACGACACGGTGGCATCTACCATTTTGGTATTTTAAAAAGAATCTTGTTATGTTGATGTCATTAGGTCGAAGTGTCATATATTGTCTACATAAATTTAAATAAAAATCTCCAACTATGGTAAATGTCCGTGACTTATTCGTTTTAGTATTAGGAATTTTTACTAGTATTATACGTTCCAGGTCTTCGATATCCTGTATTCTTAAATTGACTAGTTCGTCGCAACGACATGCCCCACTAACTCCGAATATTAATACGATCTAAGAAAATAGTATCTACTTTAGCGATTGAAAAAGTTATATTTGAAATTACCTTCATGGCCAAATAGTCATTGTTTGGCGCATTTTGTAAAAGTTATTAAAATGTTCTTTCAAGAAAACTTTTGCTTTTTTGGTTGATACCCATCAGCTTGGCGCTTCAAGAAGGAAATTAATTTTGCGTAATTTTTTAAGTTTATGTCATGTTTAATATTTAATTGGCACTTTAGCATGGAATATTGTGCCCATAATGACGAACTTTTCATAGTTTCCACCAAATTGGAAAAATACGCTAACATAATCCCGTCATTTTTAAAATAGAATACAAAACATACAGCACAACATCGTCATCGTATATATGTACAAAAAGAACATCTAAATTTTTACAAATTCCATATTACATACGCGAACTTTTCTGTTGTAGTACTTTTCCTCTGTCGCTGTGTTTCGGACCTCCAAACCTTCCGAACTCCGTACTGCCCTACTTACTACGCATAAAAACTCCGCGTGCTCTTCCGCTCCGTAATTGTATTGAGATCCGATATTAACTAGCTGCTCGAATTTCCATCCGTCAGACATTGTTGATACCATCTGTGTGAGTTCATCTTCGTGACACCTGTAATACTCTATAAACATGAGTTTTACCATCTTTCGAAGGTTGAATATCTCTATGATAAATAAGATCTTTAATTAATTTAATCAGTTCGGCTATATTATAAAACTCGGCTTCTTCTAAAACACCCTCCTCTGCTAAACCTTTATTTATAACTAATTTACCGTGTCTTAGATAATTTAATATTGGAGAAAAATACGTCGGGTCTCTATCGATGAGATAAGCTCCTGTTTCGTCCTTATCAGAAATAAGATCGCTATCTTCTTGTACTAGTCTGTATAAAAATGAATTTGATCTCGGGTTAACGTGGTTTTTGTTGTTAAAAATACGTTCCACTGACATACAGTTTTACCCATTGTTTATTTCCATTTTTTTTAATATTGTTTGTTTATTGTCTAACGAATTCATAGCATGCTCCGCCATGTTTATTATCTAGTTTTTCAGTGCTAACATTTTCTGTGTAATTGATTATATTATTTTCTTGCGCCTATTTCAAAATTCTATTGTAAGCAAAATCATATATTTTGCGCGATTTGTTGGGGATCAAATTTTCAACTAAGGCATCGGCGATTTGTTTTATTTTAGGTGGAGTTCCTCTCAATTTGCGACGTTTTTAAAGTTTAAATTTTAAATGGCGTTTCTGCTTTAAAAGTGCTAATACCTCTACCGGCAAACTAAGTTACTAATTGAGCGTAAATAACATATTGTACGCCGTAAAATAATGTAGTCGTTCTATATATTCAATGCGGTATAGTAAAATTCATATTATAGCACGCTTGAAGAAAAATTATTTTTCCAATTTTTTTCTAAAATTCGTTTACTCTGATCGAGTACTGTACAAATTAGTTTTTCCAACATCTCGGCTTTTATCGTTTAACATTTGGTGTACGACGGAATAAAAATAAAAAATTTAACTACTCTAAGTACAGTATTTTTGCATCAAATTGCATCAAAAAATATGACGTGTACTTCTGTGTAACAATTTTTTTTTATGTAATGATTAGCTTTAGTCATAGACAATGAACATAGCAAAAAAGTTGAGAATTTCAATTTTCTGCCTATTAAGCCAAAATATAAATTTTAGTTCAATATTGGGTAAGTGTTTATAAGAAAACATACATTGTAGCAAATAATTATATTACGTTTCTGTATCAAAATATACCACAAAATATTGTTTTTCTGTAACATTACATAAAATGAAACCAAACTGTTATGCTTGAAGTTCTGTCTAAATGTTAAAATAAGTTTATTTTATTTATTCTTTGAAAAGAAGCCGTACAAGGATAACGTGTGGGTATTGACACCATAGCAACTTGAAAAAGAAACATTTGTAAAGATTTTATAGAGTATAGAGGTAAATAATTTATATTCAATCGGTATACAATGTAACATTCGCAAAAACACAATTCAATGGAATTCACTTATAACAGTGCAAACACCTCAAATTTTATTAACAATCAAAATTATTTTTTTTCAGGAACAAACACACAACGCAAAGTTATACCGCCGAACACGACAAAGTAAACAAGAACGATCGATTTAAATTTATCCGTAGGTGTTGTAAAACTCAACCATAATTTTATTAAAACAAATAAAACAAATATGTTGCTATTAAACAATTAATGCTGTTAAGCTGATTATTGATATAAATATTTATCATTTGTATTTGATATTGATAGTGCAATAAATCACACAAACATGACAAATGTTTACTGCTCAAATTTTGAACAATTCACTTGGTTACGTTAACCAATAAAAAAATTATCTCTTTCCCATTTCATAGAGTGGAACCGTAACAAAATTTATTTTTTTTTTTAATCAGGGTTCTTGGAAAAGGAATATTAAAATGTTGGTAATGTTGTGTAAGATATAGTTTTTAAAATTGTCCAATATTATATTAAATAAAAAACTATTCGTTTGCGATTATAAAAGAAAATAAAAAATTACATTTGGGCTCTTCCTCTAAAACGTAAATAAATGGATGATTTTGGTTTTCATCAATTGATTTTTTCCGTAAATTGGATGCAACGCTGCAAAGTCATTTTACGCTTTCAATCATTCTGCACATTTAAATAAAAATATCAATCACTGATGAAGAATTTATTTCCACTAATTACCTACCATTTGCAGACAAAAAAATTATTTTCAAAATGTAGGGGGTATGAGAAGCAAGCTTAACGAATTACATAAATCTGTTAATTGTTGTGATTATCATGTTTTGATTCTAGTTGAAACGTGGCTCGATAGTTATATTAGTGATGCTGAACTAAAAATACCAAATTTTAATATTTTTAGACTTGATAGATCTGCTCAATCAAGCTCTAAACTTAAAGGTGGTGGTGTCTTGATTGCTACAAATAAATTCTTAAGTTGTACCTTGTTAGAATCATCTTATTCAAATATTGAACATATTTTTGTAAAAATTGAAAATGAATTAGTTATTGGAGCAGCTTATATTCCACCTCATTCACAATTCTCTTGTTACAGTGATCACTCATTAGCTATTGATGAAATATGTTTACTCAATCCTAATCTTGATTTTATATTTTGTGGTGATTATAATCTGTCTAGTGCAAAATGGGAACCTTGTAACAAAAATAGTAATTTGTTATTAAGTAATAATAACTGTCAACGTGCTCAGTCCTTAACTGACTGCTTTAGTTTTAACTTATTAAAACAAAGAAATAGCATACCCAATAAACGGGGTGTCCTGCTTGACTTAGTATTCTCAAATTTGGAATTGCTAAATATCGAATCTGCTGATGATTTATTGTTTGAAAATAGTTTTCATCATATAGCCTATACTTTTCGGCTTCCGTTTCTCCACTTACTGATACACTTTATACAGAATATGTTTTCTATGATTTCAAGTCTGCAAACTACTCCACTATTAACTACTATTTATCAGCAGTAAATTGGTTTGAGTTTTGTCAAAACTTGACGTTAATATCATGGTGGAAGAATTTTACAATATATTAAATGTTGTTTCACATGAATTTATTCCTAAACGAATAAAAATACTGTCAACTTATCCCAAATGGTTTAATAGAACACTTATTTATCTTGTTAAAGCAAAAAGCAAGCACATTGTGCATTTAAAATTAGTGGTTTGCTTGAGGATTACAATAAATTTCAATCATTAAGATTTGAATGCAAAAATTAAGCGCTTCCTTTTATAGTGAATATATTAGAAAATGTGAAAATAATATGAAAGTTAACTCTAAAAGGTTTTGGTCATTTGCAAATGAGAGTAAAACATTTATGGCTTTCCTAAACGCATGTTTTACAATAATAAGTATAGTAATTCTGGCGAAACGAGTGTTGATTTATTCGCTGATCATTTTAGTAGTGTTTATGGTAATTGTAATAAATCGGATGCAACCTTTCCTTATGATGGATCCATCTGTGTAAACTCAATTAGTATTTCTATGTCTGATATTTTTAATAGCTTGAATTGTTTATCTGACTCAATTCGGTCTGGGCCGGACGAGCTGCCCCCTATTTTTTGAAAAGATGCGTATATTCACTCACTGTTCCTTTATCAATTTTATTTAGTAAATCCTTAAGCACTGGAGTTTTTCCTACTTGCTGGAAATACTCTTATATAAACCCGTTACATAAGAGTGGAACAAGAGAAGACATATCTAATTATAGAGGAATTACGGTTCAGTCAACTATACCTAAGATTCTAGACCAGTTAGTTTCAAAAGTTTTAATGTGGAAATGCAAACGAGTGATATGTGAGGAATAGCATGGTTTTCTTAAAGGTAGATCTACTATTACAAATTTGATGACATTTCAAATATACTTGCTGGAAGCTATGGAAAAGGGTTATCAAGTTGATGCTGTTTATACCGATTTCACAAAAGCCTTTGATCGGGTTAATCATTATGTTCTATTAAAGAAACTAGAAAGTCTAGGATTTAGTGACCTTGTTAATAAATGGTTAAGTAGTTTTTGTGTGAACGTATACAACATGTAAAAATTGGTAATTATTTATCCAAAGCTATACATGTGACGTCTGGTGTTCCCCAAGGATCCCATTGTGGTCCAATTTTATTTTTGCTCTTTATTAATGATTTAAGTAAAGTTATCAAACATTCTTCTTTTCTAATTTTTGCTGATGATTTCAAATTATTTACTACAATAAAAAATAACTTTGATCGAGTTCAACTGCAAAATGATCTTAATAATTTATGGGAATGGTGTTGTTCAAATTATCTTGAACTCAATATTAAAAAGTGTTGTAGTATTTCGTTTAGAGAAAAAATAATTGAACCTAAATACTACCTTCATGGTTATGAACTTCGTTCAGTATATGAAATAAATGATCTAAGAGTTATATTTGATAATCGATTAACGTTTCTTCCTCATATTAATGATATCACATCTAAAGCATTTAAGACACTAGGTTTTATTTATCGATTTTCTAAACCTTTTAGTATTGTTACTCTTAAAACTTTGTATATATCGTTGGTTAGAAGTCAACTTGAATATGCTTCTCAGATATGGTGTCCTAAATACAACAGTAATAGTTGCTTGCTCGAGAAGGTCCAAAATAAATTTTTATTAATGATTTCGTTTAAACTCAGTATTCCTCGTATAGAGTATAGTCATTCTCAAATGATATCATTAGTCAAATTGTACTCGCTTCATAATCGGAGAATATTTTTAGATTTGTGCTTTGGATACAAATTGATAAATGGGCTAACTGATAGTAGATTCTTACTGTCAAAAATAAATTTTAATTTCTGTTTCTTTAAGCCTAGTCGTGTTACTTCTAGACTGCTATTTAGATCTGACTTTTACTCAACAAACTATGGTGCTCATAATTGCGTAACACGATTTATGAAATATTCTAACATATTGGCGTTCGACCTTAATTTTGATCTTTTTGCAATTGTTTATTTAGTTTTAAAAAGAATTTATTACGTATTAATTTATTTATTTGTTCTAGTGTGTAAGTTACTAATTTTAACAATAATGTTCTTTATCAATTCGTTGAAGAATTTATTTTAGTTTAGGTATTACTCATTTAATTAATTACCTAGTTTAATTTGTGTGTTTGTTATATTATATTTTATTTTGTATTTGGAAAAGGTGTATACTGTAAATATATAAATAAATAAATAAATCTTTTAAAATATACACACAAATAAATAGTCTTGAAGAATGTTCCACTTTTACAACGACAACTTAATTATCTTCTATAATTGGTGTAAACTCAATTCATTGGCCACACATCTCTAAGTGCAAGGCAATGTCATTCAGCAGAAAAAGAAACACTATTAATTATCAATATTCTATAAATAATATTGCACCGTCTTGAGTCTCCATTGCGAAGGAGTCTGTTTGTGCCTCTGCCACAAGAACCCCTAGGTTTTGTAATTAGAAATTCTAAGTTATTTCAAACCATGAAATACTGTTTCGACTTGATTATGCTTTAGTAAGACCAAAACTAGAGTATTGCGACTGGTACCCGCATTATGATACACAAATAAAACTGATAGAGAAAGTACAGCGCAGGTTTCTAAAGTACGTCTTCTTTTGATTAGATGGAGTATATCCTGAAAGAGGATTATCAAATTCAACTCTTTTACATAGATTTGACGTACAGTCATTAAAATGCCGACGAGTAATGAACAGCATCAAATTCTTATTTGGTTTGGTTCACAATCTAATAGATTGTCAGCATTTGTCTTCTGCAGTTTAATATTTGTAGTGTTCTTGGATTAAAAGAATTTTTTGTTTTATACTATTTATTTTAGATTACTTGTGATTGCTCCCATCTTTACTTGAGCAGAGCGTGGACTGTACTACCTCAGATACATCTCCGTATTACATTTATTCAAGCGTTTAAATATGCGTGCGCATTTCTACCTTTTTACTTAAATATTTATTATAAACCTAACATACTCCCCGCCATTGAAGTAATTCAATCAATCAATATATGTACAATACTCTTCACTTAAATATAAAAATATAAACATTCACCCTTGACACATTTAAATAAAGAAAGTTACAAATTTGAAACGTAATCATACTAAATATTTACAGCATTTGACATTTTATAAAAACAAACCCTAAAACTAGTACATCTATTTCCTTTATACACAATTTAAATAAAAGTTATTAATTATAATCATTAACTGGCAACGTCCTTAATTAAAACTAAATCGCCAATTTTAATATTTTGTTGATGTTTTGTCCATTTGTTTCGGTGTTGTAGTTCAGTTATGTACTCCTTGGATCACCTTTGCCAAAAATGTTGTGTCAACCTCGGGAGATGTTGGAAACGTGATAAACGATTTATTGGTATATCCATCACGTCTGGATCTGGTATAGCGATTACTTGCCTTCCCAGTAAGAAATGCGAATGTGTCAGCGGTTCAAAATCGTTAGGTAAGGAAGACAAGGGATGTAATGGAAGAGAATTAAGAACTCCTCAATTTGGGTTAATACCGTTAAAAAAAATTTCTCCAGCGTTTAATAAAGCTATTGCATCCATAACCCACCAAAATGTGGACTATTTACTGGAATGAAGTTCCATTGTATGCCGTCTTTTATAATATTATTGCTTAATTCAGCAGAATTACCAATCAAAACTGTCTAACTCACGCAAATGAGATGCAGCTCCAACAAAATTAGCACCGTTATCCGAATAAATATGTGATGGTTTTCCACGTCTAGCTGTAAAACGTCGCAAAGTTGCCAAAAATGCCTGGGTTGTTAATTCAGTTACTGGTTCAAAATGAACCGCCTTTGTTGTAAAGCAAACAAAATGCATACATAGCATTTAATTACTAATTTACTTCGCCCTTTAACAGGTTTTATTGAGAATGGACCAGCATAATCTATCCCCGTTGTAAAAAATGGATATTTTGGTATAACCCTTTCAGCCGGTAAGTTTCCCATTAATTGATTTATTTGAGTTGGTTTCACTCTACAACACCGTACACATTTACGAGCTACTCCACGTGCAGTAGCCCTTCCCGCCGTAGGCCAAAACTGATTTCTTACAGACGCTAACATAAGTTGAGGTCCTGCGTGCAATAATCTCAGATGTTCATGATTAAAAATTAAACTACTTAATATATGTTTCCCTGATATTAATAACGGATGTTTCTTATTAAAATTAAACACGTATTAGTCCTTTCGAATCAATAAATAGAGAAAGATGTGACAAATTACCTTTGATTCGCTTATTACTTGTATTGTCTTTTAAATATTCTAATTCCTTTGAAAAACATTCACTTTGTGACAATTTAACCAATCTTTCTATTGCACCACTTAGCTCTAGTGACGTTGTATTTCCAAATACCTTTTGTCGTGTGATTTACAATTATTTATGAATCTTAAGCATAACGCCACAATGCGCTGTAATTTTGATAAGCAGGATACGTAATGAAAGGAAAAACGCATTTTTCTGTTTGATTAGCTAGTAGCGCCACTGTATTAGTTTTTACATTCAGGAAGATTCTCAATTTATTGTGTTATATTTACCTGTGGCAATTTTAATAGTGTTGCCTTTAACCAGTACGGACCCTCAAACCAAATTGATTTAATTAAATTTTCTTGTAAAGCTCCACGTGAAATAAGGTCTGCAGGATCATCTATTCTATGCGCTACAAATGTTTTTAAGATATTTGATGGTGCCAACAACCAGCTTAACACTATTGTTGAGTTACACCAATAACAAATTTTAATAAACCGAATTTTTAGTGCTGTCGTTATTTTATTAAATAATCTCGCCGAAAGCAATGCTCCCCATAATTCTAGTTTCGGAATTGTTAATCGTTTAAGAGGTGCAACCTTTCGATTTGGCACATAATAAATTTACAATGATTTTATTTTCCTTTGTTATCATTCTAATGTAACGCATACTCCATATGCCACCTCAGAGGCATCTGAAAAGGCGTGCAATTCTACCCTAGCTTCTTCAGAACACGGAACATACCTTGGAATCTTGTATTTATTTAAAGCGAGTAAACTACGAACAAATCCAAACCATTTAATATTAATCTGATAGGATACCACTTCATCCCAACCTAAATTAAGTCCCCAAATTCCCTGAAGTAAAATTTTTAAACTAATAATACACGGCCTTATTAAACCTAAGGGATCAAACAATTTTGAAATGTTTGACAGTATTTCTCGTTTTGTTACTGATGCCTTTGTATTAATATCCCTCACATCGTATTTAAGATAATCGTCCGTAGGTGACCAAATTAAACCTAATGTTTCCTATCATTAATGTGTTTATCAATATACAAATCAGTATCCACCCTATCTGATGCTGGATTCATTTTTTCAATTACATCTGAACTGTTTGATGTCCATTTTCTTAACTTAAAACGAAACGGCGGCCTTGTCGGGTTCGTAAAGATTTTAAACAGAAAACGCTCGGACACGTCAATTTAGATTACCAGGGGAAACATTTTTAGAGTATAATACCACCCTATCTGCCATCCCTTAGCCAGGGTGGAACTAACCTCAAAATTTTTAATGGAATAGTAGGTTGAGTTATACCATGTTTGAAAGGTCTTTCAATTCTCTTTACGGCTATACCTAGTTTAAAGGATTTTACTTCAGCGGCCGCCGTTTCTCTTGACCAGCAATTTTACCATGATCTTCTCTTAATTGTTTTAGTTTTGGAGTAGCGGTATTGGTTAAATTTTCTCGTAATATCAATGTTGTTTCTTTAAACTTCTTCTTTTCTTTAAATACAGTGGCCCTCACACTGTATGAGACAAACTTAATAATTATCGGTCTAGATATGTTTTTGTCCGCGTTTATTTTATCGATACGGTGACAAAGTTCAATGTCGGAAATAACCAATTTTATTTTAGAATTTTGATATTAACAATCGAGTACAACGTTATTAATATCTTCGTATAATCGCTCAGCTACACCGAGTAAACAAACATCACTTCTTCTTCCGTATTGGTCAAGCTGATCAATTTTTTTTAAGTAGATATCAATTCTTTGTTCATTGATTCATAGGATTGCATCATAGATAAGATTAGCCTCCATGTTTGTTAATCGATCCACTCTGTTTTTCGATTTCTCGAACAAGGAGTTATAGCAAAAAACTGGTACAATGCAATGATCATCCTGATATATAAAAAAATGTGATATTATACTGTTAAATAACTACAGACCTATAAACCTGCTGAGTGACTAATATAAACTACACATAAAAATTATAAGAAACAAATTAACTCAAAAACTTGAGAATTATCAACCTAGAGATCAAGCAGGGTTTAAGTCGGGTTTTAGCACAAATGACTACTTACAAAGCTTAATGACAATAATAGAAACAATTCCACAAATACAAAATACCGTTGATATTAACTTTTGCAGATTATGAAAGGTCTTTTGACAGTGTGGAAACATTATTAAATGCACTGAAGAAGAATAGCTGCAGAGATTTGAGATACACAAGACTCATAAAAACATCTACAAAAATGCAACTCTATCTGTAAAATTACACGAAAACATCAAAAGAGTAAATATAGAAAGAGAAATACGACAAAGAGGTAAGAGGTGCAACATCCTCTAATTTAGTTACACTATCTTTGGAAAATGTTTTTAAGCATTAAAATGAGACAAAAAAGGCGTTAATATCGATGAAGAGTGGCAGAATAATCTGAGAATTACAGATGATGTCGTCTTAATTTCAACTGATGTGTAGAAAATGATGATATCGATGATAAATGAATTGAAAGAAAATCAAATCAAATAGGACTAAAACTCAATGAATTAAAAACAAAAATTATGAATAACATCAATATGCCATTCGAAGTACAAAATGCATTCCCCGTTGTCTGTAGAACATTATATAAAGAATGAGTTTTTCAAAATTGAAGAGGGAGTGAAATCTAAAAAATATGATTAAATATGTTCCCCATCTCCTATTACTCTAACAAATTTAAACCGTTTTCAAAATATTGCCTTGAAATTTACCTTGTATATTTAGGTCATAAAATTAAATTAAACACGGATAACCAAACGACTGAAATAAGTGTACGAACTGGACTTGTGTGGGCAGTCTTGCAAACTTTCGAAAATCTTAAGAAGTTCCTTACCAATACCGGTCATAACCCTGACACTAACACTAAATAGAAATGCAATTAAGCAGAACTTGTGGCAAGATTGTCAGGTAACAGATGAACTCGAAAACTGTTAGAATGGTTAAACAAGACAAAATCAACCAACAGGACGTCCCCCAACACGCTGGAAAGATGACATTAACAGAAGTGCAGCTGCACAACCAATTGCACGACAGAGACAACTGAAAGCAATTGGGAAGATCTACATCCTACAGTGAGTGACAACGAGCTAAATGCTGATGATGATGATGATTATACAAACATCAATTTTTTTTCTAATCTTTGTTATTCATTTGTTAAAAATTACGAACCACTTAACAAATTGTTGTTATTATTACTTTTTCAAAATAGAGATTATCATAAAATTTTATCATGACCTTATCTATCTAAAGATTTCAACAATTGTATTTTCAGTATATTACTTTTATTTGACTTACTTCATTTGGAGCTGTTGACAATTGATCTAGGTCCAATAACCATGTGAATGCGATGAAATCTATAATAAAATTTGTAATTAATAAAATTATATTAATTGATCAGCAAACATGCATTTTGTAAAAATAGTTATTTGATTATACAGGGTGTTTCTGAATAATGGTAACAAAATTCTAGGGTAGTTAAGGGGAATCACTTTATTTATAAACTCAAAGGCAACAACCATGTTCAACTCTAGAAGCTACACGTCAAAAAACTTGTGGTTGCAAATTTTGTTATGATTGTAAATTTAATGTGACTAATAAACATTATTATTATTATTATTATACATGGTGTTTCATAATAGGGGTAACAAAATTCTAGGTAGATAGGGGGATCATTTGAGACACTTTTTATTTATAAACTCAAAGGCAACCGTGTTCATTCCTAGAAGGCTACATGTCAAAACTGTTTTTTCTTTTTTTTTTATACAATATTGTATAATCTGGAAGAAGATTTCTTAGCGGGCATGTTATGACAGCTATGTTGCTAATTCAAGAAACCCCTGAAATTTTTGAGGGCTTTTATAATAATATGCTATACAGGAAGTAATGTTTGCATTGAAGTTGGTGGTAGATATATTGGAATAATTATTGTGGCCAGTTTAGATATCTCATTAATGTTTCCAAAAATGTTTCCTATGAAGTTTTTCTTCAATATCACTCAATTGGTAAAACTACATTGAAACTATGTCATACGTTGTATGAAGCGCAATCAGAATGGCCTCATTTTCGAATTCCCATTATTTTTCAAATTTTTGAGTTTTAAGCATGATTTTTTTAAAATATCAAAAACCAAAATTAAAAATGCATTCGACCTAATTACGGTATATAGATAGATCTAGATATATATATATATATATATATATACATATATATATATAGATCGGTTTACAACGTTCTACGACGTCTTCCGACACCCAACCGCCATCCGTCCCTGTCTCTCCACAGGTCTATGTCTAGATCCCTTTAATTTCGGTTTCAACACCCTCTCGCCAACTCTTTTCTTAGTCTTCCTCTTTCTTCTTCCTTGAGGTGACCAGCCTAATATTTGCTTAGGTAACCTATCGTCGTTCATTCTTTGTACATGGCCATACCATATTAGCTGTTTCTGTCCTCACATCGTCCACCAATGTATGCCCGGCTCCCATTATTTCCCGAATCCTGGTATTCGGAATTTTTCTAGCCTTGATTTACCTGCAGCTCGTCGCCAGAAGTCCATCTCGGTTGCTAGCAGTGTCTTTTCTGCACTTTTTTAGAGGCCATACATCACTTCCATACGTTACTATGCTCTTTATAATTGTGTTGTAGATGTGATGTTTATTACCCTTGGATATTGTTTGGTCCCACAATACTCCATTTAGCATGCCAATAGCCCTTCTTCCTTGTATGTTGCGTTCCTCAATGGCTTTATCTAGAGTTCCATCCTCTGTTATCTTCAGACCCAGGTATTTATACTCTGTGCAGTGTTGAATGGTTTGGTTATTTTCTAACACTATAGGCTCTGGTGTTCCACCAATACACATACACTCCGTCTTTCTTGATGTTAACTTGCAGACCCTATTTTTGTACTCTTCTATAAGTTTTCTTGCCATATATGCCAAGTCATCATGGTCCCCAGCAATACAATCTGGTCATCTGCGAAGCACATTGTGTATAGGTTATTATTGTTAAGGGGATTCATGGCATAACACTTCCTTGTTTCCAGACTTTGAGAGCTTGCTTTAGATATATTTTAAAAGAGTAGGAGATAGGCAACATCCTTGTTTCTGACCTTTGTAACGGTGAATCCTTGCTGACATTGTTGCCTATTTTCACTTTTGCTGTGGATTTCTCATACAGTCTTTCTACTGCTTTTACTATGCCATGATTTATATTGGTTTGTTTTAACGCTGTCCAAAGTTTGCTAAGTGGAATACTGTCATAGGCCTTTTGAAGATCAACATAAAGTAAATGGATCTCTTGATCCACGGCCCTTTTTTTTCAATGACCTGAGTGAGGCAGTATAGGTGATCTAGTGTTGAGCTTAACCAGCTCTAAAACCAGCCTGTTCTTCAGCTTCCATATCCGCATACTCTGTCTCAATTTTGTTTTTTAAGATCTTGCCATATATTCTGCTCATTGTACCAGTCACTGACAGTCCTCTATAGTTTTTACATGAATCTCCGCTTCCCTTTATGTATCGTGGATATAAGTGGATATTTGCCATTCATTAGGATTTCACTTCCGTCAATGCAGTTTTGGAATATCATTGTAAGGTGCGTATAGAGCAAGTTGGTGCCATGTTTTATTAATTCTGCCGGAATATTTCCGGGACCAGGGGCTTTTCCATTTTTAAGCCGAACTGCATACTTTTTGACTTCGCTGTGTGTTACTCGTACTGGAGATGAAACAACATTAATAGCACCATTCTTATTAGTGTTCGCACTAATGAACTCAGTTCTTTTGTGTAAGCAGATCCTCAAAAATGTTTCTCCCAGTTTTCCATTGATATTGGGGATATGATATCTCCTTTCCTGTCGGTGCGTAGACTTTTAATAGTCTCCAACTTTCCGTACTTTTCCGTCCACCAAGGTATGTGTTGATTCTGTTGCAGTTTCTTTCCCGGTGCTATCGTTTTTGTTTTTTATTATGTTTTTCCTCACTTCTTTTTGGGCTTTCTTGTAGCTTTCTTTATCCTCATCTTTATTTGTTGTTGTGGTACTTCTGATATTTCTGTCTTTTTACACTATTTTCTAGATTTGCTGTTAAAAAACAAGATGGGATTCTGTTGTCTTTGACCTCTAAGTTACCAATCTCGGCGGCATTATTTTTTGATTCCGACTTTTAAGAGTTGCTGTTTAGAATATTGTATAATAAACAAATTTCCACTTTTTTGACGTGTAGCTTCTAGGGTGAACATGGTTGCCTTTGAGTTTATAAATAAAAACTGTCTCAACTGATCTCCCTGGTCTACCCTCCTAGAATTTTGTTACCCCTATTCAGAAACACCCTGTATAATAATAATAATAATAATAATAATAATGTTTATTGGTCACATTAAATTTACAATTATAACAAAATTTGCAACCACAAGGTGGTTTTTCAGACTGGCTCTCTAAAGACAATAACTGTCTGCTTAACCTGAACATAAATTAAACACATTCTACATATTTATTTTTTTTAACTGCTTTTTATTTGTTGGATAATACTGTCATTGAAAACAATAAAAAATAAATTTAATTGAAAAGTAAGCTATTATACAGGGTGTTAATACTAAGTGGTTACACCCGAAAATGGCAGTTAGATCTCATTAAAATAAACAACTTTTTTAATTCCAATTTTTGATTTTGTACCCGGTTCGTAGTTATAGCTCTTCTTTATGTTTTTCGAAAAATCGTCATAACTCCTTTATTTTAAGGACTATTAATAAAAATAAAAAGTTTCTGAATTAGCTTTCGATTCTCTAGAACATTTGTATTTACAACTATTTTCTATTTTTCAAATAACAAAATGGCGATCGATCAAAAATTTCAAACCAAAATATTTTGATAACCACTGATAGATTTTTTAAAGTACAAAATCAAAATTGGAATTAAAAAGTTGTTTATTTTAATGAGATCTAACTGCCATTTTTCGGTGTAAATCCACTTAGTATTAATAACACCCTGTATAGTTAACCTGCTATTGTATAGTTTGTCTCAACTTTATTTTTTAATGATGTTATAGAAAATCAAAATAATTTGTCGAGAGAAGATTAAATATTTTTGCAGATATATACGTAAAAATCTCTTATACATCTTGGATCTATGCAAAGAATAGATATAGCTGTTTTTCTCCTGACATTCACGTTGTGTACATCAAGTTCAGTATTTAATTTATGCCAAGGTAAGGTAGAGCCACAATGATTTATTACTTTGTGTACTAGACTGGCTAGATGTAATATACGTCTACTGTTCATGTTTAACCAACCGCACCAATCTAGTGTATGTGATATGTGACTCTTTTCGGAAGCCCGTAGATAAAGCGTAGGTAAGAATTTTGGAGCCTTTGAATTCTATTTTTATCTGTATTATCTAGGCAAGCATGATACAAAACTTTGCAACAATTCATTTGTGAGAGCACAAGAGAATCACGGAGCGTAATTTTTGTTTTCCTGTTTAATAGATAGATGCCTTACATAAACATTTCGACACATGACACTTGAAGCGAAGTTCCTCATCAAACACGACACCCAAGTTTTTGCATTTTTTAGTAAGCGATATGAGCTAACTACTTGAGATCTATTATTAAGGTAATTACGTAAAAGGGCAACTGATCCTTTCCCAAGGCCGATGTAATGTAAAAATTGAGAGTAACAACTCATGATTTATTGCATCAAAAGCCTTGAAATAGTCCAATGCTACCAATACGGTGAGTTTTCCCTGATCAGTTAACAACGCTGTAGTGCAGCTGTATCCCTTACGAAATCCTGACTGTGCCTCAGGAAGTATATTAAATTGGTTGAGATATCTAAGCTGAGTTGATATAATTTTTCAGCAGAGGTTGCACTGAAAGTATGCTTATAGGATGCAAATTAGTAAATCATTCTTGTTGTTTTTCTCTTTGCCAGCGGATAAAGTATAGGTACTTTCCAGGCAGTTGGAAAACATGGTTAGTTAAACAGTACTTATGATATGTCTGATGTATGGAAAATGTGTGGGTACATAAGTTTAGTAATTTTATTCCTAGCAAATCCGCCCCCACAGAAACCAATTTGATTGTGCTAAGTACTTTAGCTGCAGTTTCATTGTCAACCTGGCTAAAAACAAATTCACCTTGTACTCCTGTCATTACCGTCATTCATAATGTATACGTCTATCTGGTACAGGACTGCTTATTCCGCTAATGAAAAATCGATTCAATTCGTTTGGATTGACACCTTTGTATAAAAGGGGCACACCAAACACATACTTTACGGTGAAATTTTGGTAACGTTTCATGTTGCAGGGTCACTACTCTCAGGCCCTGCACAACATCAGGATCACCGTTTTGTCTTAATTACATTTCTGGTAACATACCAAGTCGTTATAATTTTTTTTGTAATAGACATAAATATATTTTTTTAAACTAATTATTTAACAACCATTAAAAATTGAACACGAAACCTCGCCAGAATTACACCTTAAAGTATGTGTTTGCCTTTTCCTATATGAGGCTTAGCTTTTAAACATATTCCCAGTGAGGAGGAAATGAATCAACCTACGGTTGACGAGGTTCACAGTTTCTAACACCAGGTGAAACAAAGCTTTACTGCCAAATTAAACATATAATTTTTTTGCCAATTGCAGTCGTTGAGTATAATTTGTAGGTATAATTGATTATAATGTCCGCCATTCTGCCGAATAATTGAAGTCTATTTTCAGGATGTGTATCACATTAACTATTTTTTGCTGCCTAGGTAGTAAATGTATCTACCATTAAAAACATACAACGTTTATATGTAGATAAAATATAAAATTTGTTAAGGTTGTTACTAAAGTTACATTTTCTCCAAATATGGAATTCTGCAACAAATCACTTGCATTTGAGTTACTTTTAAAATTATTATTTAAAACAAAATGTTCTAATTGGTTTGTTAATGCAATTGAGTAGAGGTTTAAATAAAATTGATTAATTTTTTAAAGAATGACTACGTCGATTTGACTGCATTCGCAAAACGTGTGAGATTCAAATTTAATAAGTACGGTTCAACAGGCTGAAAAATTGTTTACAAATGAAACTACTGGGTGTAAAACTTTAAGGTTACCAATAATTTTTTTGATCAATAGAACACTAGTATATCATGAAAATATTGTAATACAATTTATTTAATTGAACTTGAACGAGAAGTAAATAATTGAGATATTTAGCAATGTAAAAAAGACAGTAATATATTATATTACGGTATCCTCCAAAATAAAAGTGCTGTGAAGTTGTTTATGTAATATGGAATTGTCATTTTTAACTTAATTGTCATTAGTTGATATATTAATAGTACGCTGCTGTTAAATTTGATTTAAAAATGGTTCTAACAACGAAAGAAAAAGTTTTTTGGTAGAGCATTATTTTCGTTCATACGGAAAAGGTCGCAATGATGGTCCAAGCTTAGAACAGGTGTCAATAAAATATCAACAATTTAATAAAGCAGCTCCTAGTAAAAGTGTGATGTTAGGTGTTGTTGAAAAATTTCGTAGCACTGGTAGTGTATTGTGTCACCGTAAAGTTTCTTCAGGTCGTCGAAAACAGTATGCACTAACGAAAATGATGGACGTGTTTTTAACCAAGTTGTGCAATCACCTCAAAGAAGTCTTGTAAGAACTGTATGTAAACTCAACATTAGTGAAACGTCTTTACGTCGCATGTTCAAATCAATTGGTGGTTATCCATACCGTATTCAAGTTGGACAACGACTAAATGCTGCGGACAAACGCAAGAGAAATTTACTGTGGTCGCATGTTGAGTTTTATTTACGAAGATCCCGAATTTTTAAAAACATATGGTTTTCAGACAAGAGTAACGTTTATCTTAGCGGCTATATTAATCGACAAACAACCAGATTCTTTGGATTTGAACGTCCTGACGTCATTGTAGAGAAACCACTCCACAGTCTTCGAGTTACCGTTTGGTGCGCGGTATCTGGTCATGGAATGATTGGTCCTTATTTTGTTGAAGATGATAGTCAGAATCCACTTACTGTCAACCAAGAGCGTTATAGAGAGAATATTATTATACCTTTGTAAGAGATCTAAATAACTTTTGCCGTGCACGAAATCTACAGGTTCGTACACAATGGCTTCAACAAGATGGTGCGACGAGCCATACAGCTGTGCGCACCTTAGACTTACTCCGTCATAGAATAATTTCTCGGGGAACAGACTTCGAATATTCTTCCTTCCATTCACCTGATCTGACGCCACCCACTTTATTTGGGGCATAATGAGGACAAAATATTTCACTCGGAAAATCCGCCGGCGAATATTGCCGAACTACGGGAAAGAATACAAAATATTTTTCGGCAGTTACATCAACCACTTTTTATAAATATGTTTATTGACTCACAAAATCGATATGAAGCTTGTTTGCGTCGAAATGGTGAACATTTTGAACACTTACATTACAGAAATTAAACATTAATTTTTATTTTTATTTTCGGTAACTGTTTATTTTGGCGGTATATCTGAATAGGCATAAATAAACTTTGCTGTTTACTTTATAATCGCAATCAGATACCAAAATTCTGCTACTTTATTAAATCGGAAACGGTAATTAAGTCCAAATTCCAAAATGACGCAGTTTAGAGTCGAAAATTCTATTTGTACGTAGTATCGGTTCCAAATTTCAGTTTATGATTTTTATAATAAACATTTTTTGCATTTAAACGGTTTAGTTTAGTTTTTTTAATAAAAAGGTTTTTACAAACTACGTGCATTGAAAAAATTTATTAATTTTATTACAATTGCAAATATGTTCAAACTTTTACTACGTAATTAACAATAATTGTTTTGCAGGAACCATATTCAAGATACAACCACCATATGATTTTGATGCAATTTTACAAAAATAATCTTAAACATTAATACATTTATTAAAAACATATCCTTTAACCTATACTAAAACTAAATTCGCAGTCTATGCTTTAAATCTACTTATTAAAAGAGATGTGCTGTTGATTTTCTTAATTTTCAAAACTCCATACCATACTTTTGACATAAAATGGAGTAGTGAAGTTTTTTGTAAAATATTAAAAACGTCAAATACAAACACGTAAAGAAAGTGTTTAGGTTTTAGTAGTTTTTCTAAACCAGCAAATGCTTTGCCAAGACGAGTTAATCCACAATTGCACACGGTTTCATCACCACACTTTACAAGTTTAAACTGATCTTTGGGACACCATACATAACACTTACATCACAATACAATATTTAAAAATATGAATAAATAAAATAAATAAATATATCCTCATACTAAAAAAAGATAAGTTTTCAGAAATAAGGTGAGTATAGTAACGGAACAAGTTATATGAAAACTGACCTAATGTTCCTAACATAATATTTAATAAAGCTGGAAGATAATATTTAAATACCGCATACAGATATTTGTTTAAATAAGTATGGCAGCTTTGAACCTAAAAATGTCTTACATGCAAGTTGATATCTATACATCGCGAATTGTGATAAGAATTTGATAAGAAGATAGTTAAGAAGTGTTTTCTATGTATTTCTCTATTCAGTTAGGCGGCGTCCATTTAAATAACAAAACCAATAAATCCAGTTGCATGCAACTATGAAATTATTTGCTAACGTACCTTTACCTGTTCAGACAACGCATGCCCGTCCACTTTTAGCAACTGCAACGTATTTTGACGCAACCTGTACGGTAAACCGATCGCATGAAGCCAAACCTGTCGATCGCAAATTGACGAGTTGCATGTGATGAATGTACCAAAGTGGTTCGTGGTGTTAATTGTTTAAAATGGTTTAAAATGCAGAACTTTGCGGGCTGACGATCAAATTTTAAATATTTTTCAGTTCAAGAAATAGAGACTTATCCATGTTTATATAATTACAAAATTAAGGACTATACAAAAGGGATGTTACTGACGTTGTCTGGAAAAAAAATAGCAACAACCATACATGATACCAGTAAGTTAATATACCTGTTTTTCAAAATGATTCACTGAAGCCGTTTTTCTATTTCAGGAGACAGTTTCTCATCAAAATCAAAAAAAACATGTTTATACCTGTGTTTTTATATGTAAAAAATAGATTATAATATTTCTTCATTCTGTTGATCCAGCAGTTTAACTAGCTATGTTAAAATAACGAGAAAGGTAATCTCTCTAAATATTTGCAGCAAGCCTTTGAGGAAAATTATTTAGCGGTTCTTGATCCAAATGAGTATGTTCGGGAGGAAATTGATCAATTCCGTGCTTTAATTTATTCGAAAAGTTGTCGATATCTTACTCCTTCTGATAAAAGTTATACACAACTCATATATCGCGAATACATATTGTTTTACCGTCTTAATATTGGCACATAAATTGGAGTAAATTACACTCCAAACTTACTAGTAATCATACCAAACGCAGAGTAAAGAGTTTTACACCCTCTACTAAGTCGATAATTAAAGATTCTCTTTCATTGTTAAGTGTTCGCTTAGAATACGGCTTCATCATAAATAAGTAAAAATTCTTCATCTGCAACAAAGTATATGGAAATATCCCACCTTCTTTGTCATATTGAATCTAAAACCATTTGGTAAATTTGATCTATCTCCACTTAAACACTCTGCCATCACTATTCCGACTTGAGTATCCAATTTCAATCATTATAAAACAAGCATCTGCGTCACAAGCAGTTGAGAGTATAATGAAAACGATCGAATATTTCAATCCACTTCGCCGCTGAAGGCAGTTTCGTGTATAAAGGTTGCAAGGTATCCTAAATTACTTTGGTTAAATTTAAAGAAAAGGTCAGTGTACTTGCATTCAGTGGCCAAGTTTTTTGAAAAATAACACTTACATACGATGATTTCTTTCAGTACGTGACCTGTGTAGATTTTTATTTCAGTTCAAAATTTCAAAAAAAAGTTATAAAAAAACAAAACCTCTTCCCTAGTGGTTTTGCCAAAAATTCTTTAACTCATATTACTTAAATGATATTATGCAGTTTATTATACCCTTTGTTAAAGTGGTAAACTTTGAAGAAATTCCAGGTAACGTTCCATCACCACCAATTCCACATATTCAGTCGCCGCGTCATTCTGAAATATCAGACGCTAAAGAAAATACAGAGAGTGAAAGTTTTACATGAGTTACCTGACACAGCACCTGAAGATCATAAAGAAACTAGTTCACATGTGGTTCATACAGAACGTTTACTGAGCTTTTCTCAAAATACTACTAATACTCTGTAAGAAGTAATTAATAAACTAAGACTAAACCATACTTAGATTCTACCTTTATAGAATATTTTCTAAGTAAAAGAAAAAGATAGATGAATCTGGTAGCGCCAGAAAGAATTTTCTGCTTTAGTTAATTGCCCGTAGTTGACAATTTATCTGACAGCCAATTTAGAGTGTTCAGAAGACAATTGCTTGACAACATTAATTACGGCAGATTATATACGGATGCTCAGAGAACTGACACTGATCATATCAGAATTTTTCTAAAACTTCACCCCATCTTCCGTTGGTTCTGTAGCCTATACTATTTTATCAGCACGACTAGGAGCTTCTTAAAATTACCTCAACAATCAAATTACTAATAACTTCCTTCCCAAAGTGATAGACAGAAACCATCATCCTTATCGTCGAATATTTTAACCGGATCTTGCATTTCTTCCGCTACTACAAAGAATTTTCTCGCGTAATGTTTCTTGAAATCAGTATAAGCACCCAAAACAATTACGGTTTTTTTCTTCTCCTTAAATACATAGCAACCACCATTCAAAAATTTTCATCGAACGACGACATCGTTCCAAACTTAAACTCCAAATAGGTTACACAAATTGATGCAAAATCACGAGACTGATACTCATAAAACTAGTTTCATGCAACTGGTTTAATTGGTTTTGTTAATTAAATGGACGAGCCGCACTAAAATAATATTTTTCAGTATGTATGTACGCCTCCGACAAAAATAAAGCCCAAGAAGTTTTATATTTGCATATCCTTTCCTGTAATATTTCAGGTAGAAGTTTATGCTAACCGCAAACACCTGCAAATATTGTTATGCAACTATAGATTGGGTAATATGTAAGCAAATGAAATTAACTACCAAAAAAAGTGTTTATTCAAATAATTATTTACAAGTAAATGTTAATACAACCACAATCAAAAACTTTTGAATATTTATTTTTGTTTTGGTAAAACGCTAGCTTTACCAGGCTAGAGGCCCATCAAGTAGGGCGTATGTGCATCTTATTAGCTTTGATCGGGAATTTATATATTCTATAAACGAGTGTGACATTTGCCAAAGAGAAGGAACAAGAATTACAAAATTAAGTTTTCTACGGTCGGAGTAATTATTAAACAAAAACGTCTTCCGGGATTGAACTGTGTTGAAATAGTAACCGTAGTTATCAACGTTTCGCCCACTATCGTAAAGAGTCTATCGAGGCGTGAATCTTAAAACGAACAAACGAGAGTTCAAGATTGGTAAGTAAAAGGAAAGTAATCAAATTGTTAACCAAACCAGATTCAAGATTAAAATCTAATTACTAATTCCCTAATATATATAAGCAACGATTGAATTTCAATTGGGCAGTTGAGGAGATAAAATTTAACAGAACTAATTTTGTGCCTATGTCCAAATCATTTGAGTGAATAAAGGCAACTAAACCTTTAGTCTTTTCTTTAATAATATATTGGAATACCTTAAAGCTTATACGAATTGGTAATTGCAAATTTTTTGAATCGATTCTCCGTTTATGAATTTAAGATCTATTTAAAGAATTGTATTGTATTTTCCATGATTTCTCTTTTCATATTTATTTTGATTTAACACCACCAATCGATCTAAATTCTAAGACAATTTTGCATTAATTGCGCCACCCGTTACTGCTATAAGGTAAGTTTTTGTTGTAGTCAAGTTATATTGAAGGAACCTGCTGATAAAACATTATTAAAGCAAAGTAGTGCAGTGGACCGACAATATTATAGAATAAGCATAATTGCAAAATGTACGTACGGAAGTAATTGGTAGTTGGTATATGTCTACCAACAATTAACTTTTGTCAGAAATAAACTTTTAAAAAAAAATAGTTAAAAGTTAACGTAATTGTCATGTAATTCACCATTCTAATCCTTGTTTTTATTGAGGAAAAGTTATAATCACAAGAGTCTGTACAAAATGAACTTTGCCTCAAACGCAATTTCACGAAAAGTGGGTCATAATATATTGAAGCTAAAACTAATTAATTTAAATTTTTATATCACATAGTTTAAATGTTAAAATTTTATTACTCATGCACATCAAAAGAATGGGAAGACTACATATGTATGGAGGGGTTAAACATTTCACCACAATTTAATAGTAAAAAATTTAAAAAGGTAATTATATTAAAAACAAACAAATACATTTTTTTACCTAATGAAAGTTAAATAATAATTTTATAATTTATTTAAAATACCTATGTACAGTGTTACGCGTTTGTAATAGAGCGGTTTACAGGAGGTACATAATTCATCATTCTCCTTTAATTGCGTAGATACAAAACAAAATAAAATGGGTTAGATTTACTATTCTATAGGTAGACTCTAATACCAGATTAATAAAACTTAGGGCCTGAAGCTATTACTTGAAACTGTAAATTATTGCAAAAGGTGATTCATAAAATTTCTGACATTTGAAAAAGTATAGTATTCTAATAAGAAAGATAAAATTAACAACTTTAAACTAATCAGAGTTTACAATTTAAGATGTTAATATAATCATAGGACAATATATTAGAAGTTTTGAAGTAACCTACAAGGAATTTTTGACCGCTTTCGGAAATAAACTTTGAAACAAATGAAATTTTACAAAACATATTTTGGAATCAAACCATTAATTAATTAATTATAAAGAACTAAAATTTTGAAAGCATTAGAAATTAAACGCGATTAAAATAAACAAGACCTTTATTTAAATGTGCAAATACCAGATTAGCTATTCGTAAATGTTGATAACTAAAACAATTGTTATAAGTTGTGGCTTCTCCTAATGGGTAGGAGCCTCGATTGGAGATAGTGCGAGGATGACTTTAATAAAAACTCACGGAATTCATTAAGGCTCACGTTTTGACAAGAAGTGTCTTTATCAAAGTTATCTTGAAAGAATTTGATTTTAAAGTTTTTTCACAAATTATAGTATGTATAGAAAAGATGTTACATTTGGTACTCAGGTAATGAACAATTGTTATGTTTGCCACGGTAATTTTTGACCAACTACATTAACGTGGGCATTTTACACTTTTCTGACTTAAAACAAATATTTTCCATAACAATACATTGATTTTCTGATCAATGACCATGATTAACCACTTAAACTTATTGTGATGGCAAAATATGATGTTTTATCAGCGAAAGTTTAATTTCTTGAATCAAAAACACCGCAACTTCGACTTTTAAAACCTCCTTTATGGCTTTTTTTTACGCGTAGAGAGTAATTTATTATATTTCACATGAAACTACAATATCTAACTGCAGATGAACGTTAACTTGGGTGAAATCATCATATGTATAGTAGCTTACAGTTTCTAAATTATAGCTTCAAGCCCTCAGTTTTGTTAAGCTTACCTGTACAATACAAAAATCTATCCCATTTGTTTTGTTCATATGTATGCAATTAAAGGGGAACAACTAATACATGTACCTGCTCTTCTCCTTCTCTGACTAGTAGAAAAGATTGTAAACTTTTAAAGAAAATACAAAGAGTGTAAATTTAATTTAGTCTGAATGTGTTCTGTTACAATTTATTGTTTTTATTTATAAAATAAATATTTGAAGAGCTGCAAATGAGCCAAATAACAAATAATTGCTGTCATAAGGTATGCTAATAATCTGATTTTACAAATATTTTATTAAAGTTTGACCTGTTTCTTTATCTTATAACAAGTGTTTAAATAAAAAACTTGGCTGGGCAGGCTGTGCAATTGACTTGATTTAATTATTTTTCAGTGTATTACAAAGTTTAGCAAATGGTGCATTTTTTTTTTTCTCAAGTGGGAGGCGGTGGGGGGGGGGCCATGATATAAAATAACCTAAAAATTGAGAAAATTAATATTTTTTTATATATTTATTTTCAACTTAAAAAATTGCTTATGAAGGAATATAAACGGCACAATATGTAATAGATATTGTTCATAATAACATTCTAACCACTTTTGGCAAAACAACAGAAATAAATAAAGATGAGTTTAATGGATTTACTTACTGAAGTAGTACAGTACTACTTGTTCCTGAGTACTTTAATATATAAATTTATTGTTGCAAGTATATTAAGCAATTAGTGTGTTTTGCACTCAATTTGATTGTGAATGAAGGTCCTCTCAGTATTTAGTAACCATTGATTAATTAATTTTTGTATATATATGGCCGTATGTTTGATGTAAGAAGGAAGTGTGATATAGATGCGTATCAGCAATATAATTGTAACAGCGCGGACTTAATCAGTTTTACAAGATCCATACCACCTCTATCTCTACGTTGCTTTTTGCATCTAGTGTTATAGTTACGGCTAATTCCTATTTTGTTGGTTGTTAAAACCAACATAGAAAATGCAGCAAACGCTTGCCATAGGTACAAGAAAAGTTAATAAACACGCAAACCCAATCACTAAAACGTGGTTCACCAAAGAAGTCAAAGAACTACTCTAAAGAAAAGAAAAGCAAATATATAAAATACATGAGTAACAAAGGAATAGACGAATATTCAAAATATGCTGTAATCCAAAATAGAGTTAACGCTAAAATCCGACAAATTAAGAAAGACTACTGGACGAATTTCACATAGGAAATGGAAAAGTGACGGGCGCAAAGGAAAAATGCTTAAACGTACAAGACAAGAGGTAAATGAATACACACAAACCAACGTAATAGACAAGAACACATGGTGGGCACACTTTAAGAAAATGTATTCACAAGATAATCAACTATACGATAACCGACTATTCGAAACCGTAGCACACAACAACAACAATAAATAAAAGATAATAGAACCGGAAAGCTGCCGGACAAGACGAAATATCGAACGAACTTTTGAAGTATGGAGGAACAGATCTAAGTAGAGGGCTCACAAAGCTCTTCCAAATGATACTAACCAAAGGTACAGTACAAAAGAGTGGAAATCCAGCATCACTGTACCAATCTTTAAGAAAGGCGATAAAAGAACCCGAAAAATTATAGAGGGATCACACTACTCAACACCAGTATGAAGCTGTTTACAAATATTCTTAAATCTATTATCTCAACAACATACAGCGCTAAGTGAAGAACAACAGGGGTTCCGAAACAACAGATCCACCACTGATGCAATCTTCATCGTGCGTCAAATAGTGGAGAAATCCATTGAAGACCGACAACCTGGATACATGTGTTTCATAGACCTTACTAAAAAGTTTCGATCGAATCCAAGATTAAATGACGTGCTGTTAATTCTTAAACAAAAAACTTGTACCAGTAGATGTAATAAGTAATAATTAAGGAATTAAACACCCAGACTAGAACAAAATACGGATCAACAACCAGTTAACTGAAGAAATAGACGTGGATACCGGAATGAGACAAGGAGACTCTTTGAGTCCATTGCTCTTCAATTTAATCATGGATAAAATCATACAGAACGTCAAAAATACGAACTCCGGTTACAGACTGGGAAACCAAGAGATCCAAATAGTATGCTATGCCGACGACGCCATGATTGTAGCCGAAAACGAAGACAACTTGTAAAGAATACGGCATACCTTCCACAATGCCGCCAAGGATTACAACATGGAGATATTAATCGAAAAAGCAAAATCTGTGGTCATATCAAAAAAACTCAGGCGCTGTAAATTATCAATCGAAGGAAAAACGATCCAATAAGTAATGAGTTTTGAAATATCGAGCAACAGAAACATAAAAGCAGAAATCAAGGCGCAAATTAACAAGGCCGCAAGAATATCAGGCTGTCTCTTGACAACTAGTATGGCAAAACAAAACAATGACTACAGAAGCGAAAGTAAAAATCTATAAAACATGTGTTCGACCCGTCATGACGTATGCAGCAGACACGAGAGCAGACAACTCTGGTACAAAGCCACACCCTTATTGATAGAATAAGAAACGACGACATTAGACAGACGTGCAACGTACAAGACGTTGTTAGATGAGTCAGAAAACGACGGAGGGAGTGGAACGATCATATAACGAGAATGCCCAACAACCGATTGCATAAATAGCTAGAGACGGCAGAACAGAACATCAAGACCACCTGGAAGACCGCGGAAAAGATGGAGGGACAGTTGGACCTCCAAATCCCAGAATAATAGCAAATGAGTAGAACAAGACCTATTTTGTTTATAGAATTTTATGTTTAAACCACACTATACAGGTTTATACTGATCTTGAAGCACCATACATAACACTTATATCACAATACAATATTTGTATAATGTACCATACGAATAAATAAATAAATAGTCACTAATAAGAGTACAGTTATCGCATGTCTAATATTTTGCTTTCTTTGAATAACAAATCACCGGAATATAATTTAGTTCGATTAAAGACGATTTTAATAAATTATTTCGAAAGGTATTAGATTATTTTTCAAAATTCCTTCCCATCTCATTAGACCATATTGTAAATATGATTCGACAAGTTAGTAATATATTATTTTTAGTTGTTGCCAATGTAAAATTTCTTGTAAGTTTTTAATGCTAAAATACAATTGGTCTTAACTTTACTAAATGAAAATTCATGTGTTGTTTGCAATTAACATTTTGATTGACTATTATACCAAGATATTTAATTTCTTTGACTGATTTTAGCGTGAATATATTTTAATTTTTTTTGATTTACAAATTTCTAGCTTGTCAAATGGTATTTTATTGTTTTTCATAGAAACTAAATGGTATGTATTTGGTTTTATTAAAATTTAAAGATAATCTTGTATTTTCTAAGAACCAGGCTGTCTTTCAGTTTATCTGCAACAAATCATTAATATATAATACAAAAAGAACTGGACCAAGAACTTCCCTGTGGAACACGCATATTACTTTTTGCAATCACTTAAAGTATTGGCAATTTTTACGTACTGTGTTCTGTTACCTAAATAGTTTTGAATCAAATGTAATGCAACTCCATGGAAACCAAAATTTTCTAACGTAATTAATAATTCTTATGGTTCATTGTGTCGAAAGCTTTTGTAAGGTCCTTAATATACCGATGATACATTTATCATAATCTAATGCTTTATATATGTTATTTGTTAAATAACCTATCGCATGTTCTGTAGAGATTCCTTTTCTAAAGCCAAATTGTTTATTGGATAATAATTGGTATTTATTTAAGTATATTTCTATTCCATGTTTTATAATTTTTCTACACTTTTTGTAAACTGGAAATCAAAGATATAATCAGATATATAAGTTTGACATATCGAGTTTATTTCCACTTTTGAATAACGGTTTGAACATTGTAACTTTAAATACATAATTAAATTCGTTTTAATTGGCGGTAAAGGTGGGTTGTGTTTTCCTATATCGATCGATAGATATATTAAATTAAAAGCATATTTTGCATGTATTAAAAAACTAAGAAATTTTTTTTTTATTTGAAAAGTTTTATTAGCAATCTTATAAGATAAGGTAGTCGCTTAAGTACTAAATATTGACAGTAACTACTATTACATGATAAAGATACTTCTACAAAATGTCCTCTTCAACTGTTAATTTTAAGTCTATTGATCAATTTTTTCTCAAATATGTGTCAAGACCGTCTTCTAGTAGTGGCTACAGCAAATTATTGCTGTGGCTTTCCAATTTGTGATGGAGGCGGTTCCTTTGTTCTTTAATGACTTCTGCGGCGTAAAGCACTTTTAAAGCCTGGTGAGTGACGTTCCAAGATGCATTTGTAATCATTTGTAGAATTTTTAATTGGTACCATTGGATTATGGTTATGTTACTTTAGAAACTTGAAAATAATCTTTGGTAGCTAACAGGTGTTCAAATAATTTTGGTCTTGCAATTTTATTTGACATTTAGTAATTTTTTTTAACAAAGTAGTTAGGTTGTAGAAAGTTTATGTTATAATTAAAGGTTATCTAAGAAAACATTTACATCTATCAATTTTTAGGTTATATTTATGTCACGTTTTAATGCAAAATTCCACACCACCACGCGTTATTTTGCTATACTTTTTGATAAATAATTAAATCAATTTAATTTTAACAAAGTATTCAACGGCACAGAGTTTTACGTCCACCTTACTCTATTTTAAATTAAGTCGAAAAGGTTAGTAAGAGCTACTAACTGAAATTATTTTTAAATATACAAGGCGATTCAAAAAGATGATCATATTTTTTAAGGGTCCACATACCTGGCGATTACGGTTCTTCGAGTATTTTGATTTTCGAAAATGTGAGGTAAAAAATTATTCTCCGATCCAAGATGAAATCGAAGAAAAATTTCATTGGTTTTCGACTAACAAATCATCATTTCACCAATCACTAGAGTTGGAATACTTCACAGGGTGTTAAAAAATTCAAGTGCCATTATCAATACATTCAAAGCAGATTGTCTCTTTCACATAATGTTAGGATTCTCTTACCCAAGTGAAGTAGTTTTTGCGTTAATCACAGTTTTATGATTATAAACGATGTAATTACATTGAAATGAAATTTCCAAAGAATCTAGTATGTAGACATTGTCAAAAGTGTGGTATACAAATATGGCATTAATCTTAATCATTGCCTTAAGTTGATTGTTCTTATTTAAATTGGTACGTAGTGTTGATACACTTATTCAAAAAATGAAACAGTACTCACTCCAAAGAAAAGGTAAACATGATACTATGCATTCGAAAACATCCAAACAAATACTATTCAAAGATTATTACGAAGATTTCGTGTTAGTGATAGTGTTCCGTATGAGAAAATAAGAAAAACAAATCCAATTACTGTTGATACCGATGGCAACGACTATTGTCTGTTAAGGAAGATCCAACTACAACCGCTAGGAGAAAACCAATATTCGTTTCGCACTTTGGATTGGCAACATCGATGAAGCATCAACGTTTGGGGAGGTATCATAGACGATGAATTGACGTGAGAAACTATCTCGATAGACACTTTAGGAATAGATGGATAGGCAGAGTAAACACAACTGTCCTACTTAATCCCCAGATTTAACCCATATTGATTTTTAAAAAAATATTGTGTGCAATACACCACCTACCACTCCAGAAAACATGAAAATAGAGAACTGCAAATGCCATCACACCAAACATTCTCAAGAATGTGAGGAAGTCATTTGAAAATAAAATTGCTTTTGTATTAATAATAATAATAATCCTTTATTGCCCAACAGGAAAATTAATCCCCAATTACAGGACAAATTAGAAATGTATCATAAAACAAATAAATAATAATAGTACCTACAAATGTATTAAATCAACAACAAACAAGACATAGTTAATTGTTGTATTGAAAAATTAATAATAATAAAATAATGCTAATGGTTAACAATGTCAAAAATAATACTAGAACGAAAATAATAATAAAAATGGGTTTAAGAATAAAATTGTCAAAATAAAAAATTGAATTACAAAACTACTAGTTAACCTTTGTTTGACCAATTGCATTAATAAATTCACGAAATGATAAAAAGAATAAATTAAAATCAGTTAACAATTCTGTTGAAATTTTGCATCATCCTGTTTATAGGCGCATTAGCACCAACGTTTGTTCTAATAGTAGTAAGGTGAAAGGTGGGTTTGTTTCTGGTATACACTGAAGGTACATGCCATTGTATGCATGATAATAAATATGAACTGTCAATTAAATTCATGACCAGTCTACCAATAAACATTAAAGCTGATCTTTTTATCTCCAGTTAATTATTTGTTTGTTAATCACTTAGAAATGCGATTTTCTAAAAATTTAATTGGTTCAATGTTGTGTTTCTATAGTAATTAACCGATTGATAAAGTTAACTGAGGTGAAAAATCAGGCTATCAGATCTATTTCTTCTGGCAACAAGTGTATCAAGACTGAACTGGCTATTTAAAAAACTTTGATCGATTCCACGAGGTGGATAAATGGAGTGCATCTTTAAATACAAATATTTTGCAAAACGTCTCTGCACACTTTCAAGATGAGAAGATTGACAATTAAAGACAGGAGACCAAACAAAAGAGCAGTACCAAAGACGAGATCGTACTAACGAAAAGTATAAACTCCTAAGCGTATTGATACTAGTAAACTGCCGTGTATTACGTATTAGAAACCCAAGACATTTTAAAGATGTTCGAACAATAGAATTAATATGTGCATTGAAGTTAAGTTTGTAATCAAATATGATACCTAGATCTTTCACTGATTCCAATTTATCTAATGTAATACCTTTGATTTTATAGGGAAACTGCAGTACATTATAACATTTTGAGAAAGACATTACATTACATTTAGAAATATTAAGTTCCAATCCATTATTTACGCACCATGCAGATATATTAATCAAATCACTCTGCAATAAGCTGCAGTCCTGAGTGGTATCTATGCTTCTATAGAGTTTTATATCATCAGCGTATAAAAGAAACTCGCTATTTTGATGCAGTTAGAGATGTCATTAATGTAAACTAAAAACAAAGTGGCCTAAGTTAGAACCTTGAGGAACGCCACACAATTGCAGAATGCGGTTGATTTAAAACCATTACGCAGGAAAACTTGCTGCCTATTACTTAAATACGACTTGAAAAAGTCTAGACTTTTTACCGAGCAACCAAAAAAATTTAGCTTAGAAAGTAATATATTTTGCGTTATCTTGTCAAAAGCTTTAGACATATTAATGTACACAACATCAACCTGACCATATTTGATACATATTGGGTCAAACAAGACAAGTTTGTTAAAGTAGATTTGCCTTTCATAAATCCATGTTGCTTGTCTGTAATAATATGTCTTAACAATGGATATAGTTGACTATAAATAATGCTCTCAAAAATTTTAGCAAATTAGATATTATAGATATGGGACGGTAGTTGGTTATACACGCAGGTTCGTCTTTTTTAAAACCGAACATATTCTTGAAAAGTTTCCAAATATATTAAACAAGATGAAAAACATATAAAGCATCTCTATAATTTTTATTTCTAGTCTGTTTATTTATTTTTTGTTTTGATCATTTATTATTAGCACTATTTATATTTTGTAAATTTCATGATTCCTTTTGTTAATTACTTATTAAAAATTTCTTGATCACATTTATTCATTTTCATTTGACTTTTAAATTGTTGAACTTATTAAAAAATGACATTAGGCAACTTAATTATGTGGAAAAAATCGTTTTGATGTAAATATATCGTTTATAATCATAAAGTGCGATTGACACAAAAACCACTGCAATTATTTTGTTATTTTATTATTTTCTCTATGAGATGAGCCAGGGTGTTCTATTTGAAATAATCAATATAATCTATCTTGAATATATTGATAGTCGTACTTGAATTTTGAACACTCTGTGGAGTATTCCTAAATTTTAATTCCAGTGGTTGATGAAGTGATAAGTTATTAGTTGGAAATCAGTGAGGCTTTTTCTTCGATTTTATTTTGCATCGGAGAACAATTTTTTTTAAATATCTCGCATTTATTGAAAAATCAAAATATATGAGGAACCGTAATCTCTGGGTATAGGGACACTTAAAGAAACTGGCTTTTATTTCTTTAGCAAAATTCAATTACAAGGTGCTCTATAAGAAAAAACATAACTTTGATGCGCCACTCATTTTTGAATCACTCTGTATATTGGAAAATAATTTCAGATTGTAGCTCTTATTAATCTACATAATATTATGTTTAAATGATTTCAAAATAAAGAAAGAATTAAACGGGAAACTCCATGCTATTAGTGGTGGGGAACCTCTGCACTACGGTCTGATCAAATATATTCTTTCAAAATAGGCGAAATCGACCCAACGTTCAAAATTTTTACTCATTTTTGGAGCAAAGTTAAGAATCTTTTAGAAAAACGCGATTACTTCTCATTTAATAAAAATTAAGTATTCAGTAGGTTTTATAGTTATATTGGATTTATTTGATTTTATCATAATCCATCTAAGCCAAAAGGGCGCTTTTTAAGGTACATATTTTTATTACACAATACTCTTTAGATATATTTCTTAAAAAAAAAAAATTAAAAGTTGTTCTTAATTTAATGCTAGCAGATCGCTACATAGATATTTCACTATAGAAAATAATTGAATTGATCCACTAAGGCTATGAAATTTTCGTATTAACGTATACGTTACAATTAATTGTTATTGCGTGTTCCTTATTGTAATATTCTCTAATTTAAATTTTGAAAATGAGTGTGTATACAATCCCTGAGAAAGTTGAAATGATTAAGGGGACATACAGAGGTGAAAGTTATAGAAACACTTCTGCTTTGTTTGCTGCATTTTGTCCGGGTCGGCAGAAAAACCGCAGTGTACACAAGCGTCCGAAGCATGTTCAACAAAACCAGAAAATAAACAACAATGAAGAAATCAATGTACTCTGGTGCTGTGGAACTTAGTATTCGACAACTAAGTATCGACTATGGTGTAAATAGGTGTCGAGTTCATAAAATTTTAAAAGCATAAACTGATGCTGACAAAAGGCAAGAATTTTGTAAACATTAATGGAGATACAATAATGATATGAATTTTGTTAAGAATATTTGCTTCACCGATGAATGTTCGTTAAATATCAATGTAGTTTGGGTATCAACACGATGTGTTTCCAGCACATAATGCGAATCAAAAAAACAACTTTTTAAATGAAGCACTTCCTAGAACTTGGATTGGAAGAGGTGAGGAAGTTACTGGCCACCAAGATCACCTGGCTTATCTCCCAACGTCACCCACGACACAATTGAGTCTTTAAAAGATAAAATTGTGAAGTTTGCTTCCAATATACCAGCAAATATAATTGCAAATGTGCAACGAAACTTCTATTTGGGGTACTGTTTAACAGTAAATGGACAGCATTTTAACCAGTTGTTCTAAGCCAAGCACTTCGCTTGTTATGCCAATTAGCTTTCACTTTTGTATATCCGTAAACCAATCGGTCCTTTTCAGGACTACTAACACATTTTTAAAAAATAATTTTTAATACGATGTAATTAAAACTTAAAACCTCAATCACTTTTAATAAAAACCGTATTTGAAATTACATTTTTTATAATTGTTCTTGGATGATTTTCAAAATTCAAATAAAATGTATTTAATATATAATAAAGTAACAAATTCATTCTATTAATAGTTTTAACATCAAAATAAAAAAGTTTAATAAATAAGCCCACCTCTATTTGTAATGATATAGGATAATCCGGCACTGTAAGTAAAACTTGTGGTGTGCGGATGGTGATGTTACGGTTTCTTGTTTGTTTTATATGTGTTAGTGGATTAATATAAAATTTCATGTTTTCTTTTGGCTTCTAGTGTACGTGTCGATTTTGTTTAATACATGTTTTTTTTAATACTAATTTAAATACGTTTGGTTCGTCTTTTAATAGTTTTATGTTTTCTGGTAGTTGATTAAAAAGAATAGACATTTTGAATTTTGTGGATGTGTTTGTCCTAAGTGCTATTTGTCTTATGAGTAGTCACGTCTGTTAATTTTTTTTCTTGTGTTTATTTGATGTTTAATTTGGGTTAAGGAATTGGTTTTAGTTGCAAATGTAAGTAACTTTAATGTGTGTAAACTATTTAAGTTCGAATGTGTTGGTTATTATGCATACTTGTTTTGAAGGTGTATTAATATAGGAAGAGCGGCTAATGTTCTTAGTACTTGTTTTTGGTTACTTTACTACTTTCTTTCCAAGTGAGTGTTGTAGGTACCATTCCAGATAATGATCCCATTATCCTAACACAGATTGAAATAATGTTTTTAGATTACAATTAAATCAACTATTGGTAGTATTTGTTTAAGGTTATTGAAAACATAAATTCGTTTTTCAATTTTTTATTTAAATTTTTGATATGGAGATTCCACCTTTATAGTGGGGATCTATTATTAATCCTAAGTATTTCGCCTGAGTGATATTTTCTAGTATTACCGTTTGATTTGTGAAATTTTTACATTTAATATGGAAGTTGTTTGGTAAGCTAGTACTATTAAGGAGTAAAAGGTATTACTGTTGTTTTGTCATGGTTTAATTTTAAGGAATGAGTTGTTAAACTATGTTGAAATGTTTTCAAAGATTTTGTTACTGTTATTGTAACATTCATTCCCATTTGGGAATTGGGCTTACTATTAGTTCCTTGAGGAAGACCATAAGCTTAATTATTCACTAATTTACTATGGAATGAATTGAATTTTACCTTTTGCGTTCTTTCTGTGAGATTGTTAATAACTTTAGTTCCTTTAATGAAATTCTAATTTCTTTGTGGTGTTTTTAATAATTGTTTGTGAGAAACGGTATCAAATGCTTTTTTAGATCTAATAGTATTGTTATAGTTTTGTAATTGTTGTTTAAATTTGGAGAAACGGTATTAATAAATTTTGTCTACTCCTTTTCCCAGTCTAAATTAAATTGATTTGTAGGAATTATATTATTATTATCAATAAAAGCAACTAATCTGGTTTTTTATGCAACGTTATAGGACTTTTGCAAAAATATTTAATAAAACTATTAGTCTATAGTTTGTCGAATAAATTTGGGTCGCCTTGTTTGAAATTTGGAATGACTGTATCTGTTTTACATTTCCCAGGAAAAGATTGAATTTTGAATCATTATTATTAAATATTTTTTCACTTACTAGCTATCAAACACGTCATATTAACCTTAACCCTCCGTTACTAACATGCGGTCTAAGAGACCGATCCATCCGAAAATTGCCGATGACTTTTAAACAATAAAAGTGGGGTGTTGTGACTTTCGGTACCTTCCTAAATCATGCTCAGTAGTTCACTGTTTAAAGCTCTAAAGTATAGTTAACATATAATAAATTTTATTGCTCAATTGATGTCTGTGACCGATGTTAGTATTTGCGGAATAAAATATAAGTGACTATTAATGTTTGAATTGCAATACTAGTTAACCAATATTGGAGATGGCTTTAGGAAATTATGAGAAAGAACAAGAAAGGTTAATGCGGATGTGGGAAAGAATTAGAGAATGAACCGGATGTTGGGGAGACAATTGATGATTGCGATGGTATCAATCAATCAGCTATTCGAACACGTTATCAAAATATTGTAACACAACTACCTGGTGTCAAGGGGATTGCACGTGAAAAAAGAATCCGTTAAATATTTGAGTTTATTTATCACAGAGGACATGTTGGAGAGAACCGTAGAGTGTACAAATAAGTACATACATTTGATGTCATACGACTCATCGTACAGAACCGCCAAAGCAACGGATGTAATCGAAATAAAAGCGTTAATAGGTCCCCGGGGAATATCTGGTGTGACAAAAAGTAATCGCCAAAAATGCAACCGATTTGTTTAGAACAAATGGACTGTCAATGGAGATTTATCGGTTAACTATGTCCTTGGAGAGATTTAGATTTCTTTTGCGAAACATACGTTTTGACGACAAAACTACACGAAAAGAGCGTGCTCAGTTTGACAAGATGGCACCTATTCGCGAATACTTTGACAGTTTTACGGCAAATTTACCTAAACATTATTCATTATCTTCATTTACAACGGTAGATGAGATGCTACAAGGATTCCGGGGCAGGTGTAGTTTTAGAGTGTACATGCCAAATAAACCCCGAAAATATGGTGTAAAAGTGTACGCATTGGTTGACGCTAAAATGTACTATACAAGTTCAATGGAAGTGTACTTGGGAAAACAACCTAAAGGTCCCTACTACCTTGATACATCAAATATCGCATTAGTGCCTCGATTGTGTCGACCAATTTTAGGAACTAAACGAAATGTAACCATAGACAATTTCTTTCACTTCAATGGAATTGGCAGACGCTGTTGAAGGACCATAAATTAACTATAATTGGAACACTGAGAAAAAAATAAAGACACATCCCACCTACACTAGTAAACGTTCAACGTCCAGAGCATACCAGCATGTTTGCTTTTCAAGACCACGCTACTCTAGTTTCTTACATTCCGAGGAAGAACAAAAATGTTTTACTATTATCGACAATGCATTTTTCTGATACCATAGACCAATCTACTGGAAAACCTGAAATTATTTGTGATTATAACAGCACTAAAGGTGGAGTTGACGTTGTGGACAAACTGTCCGAATCATACAATTGCGCCAGAGCTACTTGGGGTGCGCTGGCCAATGGTTTTGATTTTATTGCACACTGAATGTAGCAGGTATAAATGCATACATTATTTTTAAATCAAATAATAATATAACTGGAGGACGTAAGTAGAAAGGCTTTTCTAGAAAATCTAGGATTTGATTTGGTAAATGAGCCCATATAAGACGCCGAGCAGTACAAGAAAATGTACCTAGAACAATTCGCTCTAGATTGTCGGAAATGTTAAGTATCCCGGAAAATCCCATGAACCATTAGGCAGTATTTATGGTAGATGCAGCTACTGTTCCAGCAAAAAACAGAAAGACAAAATATAGTTGCTACTGTTGCCGTAGATATATGTGTTTGGAACACATAACCTCCATATGCAGAGAATGTAGCATGCCTCAAGAGTAAAATATTTTTATTACCTTATTATTATCGTAGTTAGTTTAAAATATTGTTTTTAAAAATAATTTTACTTTGTTTCATTTATTATAATGGTTCTTTTTCATTACCTTTACTATGATTTTGGTCATTTGCTACTTTAACATATGATTTTTGTTGGACATTGTTTTTTTTCAATTGCAATAGATTTTTAATAAACGTGTGTATTCAGTAAACAAATCTTTTATTAAAATCGTTCTAAAACGAAGATACACTACTGAGAAGCAAAATTATTTAACGGTCTTAGGGACCGATGTTAGCGACTATGTCTTATCAAGCCATGTTAGTAACGGAGGTTAATGCAGGTTTGCAGTTGAACTTTAAAGCTACGAGTCAATAAAAAATGTTTATTAACCTAGGTCAATAATAAAAACAAATTTGTAGTCCGTGTGCCGACTCTGCGTTCTCAGTTGTTGATAAACAACCTCTCAACTTCAAGCTACACAAAATTCAAACAATTAAACAATTTTAATTTATAGCAATACGTAACTGAACGAAGCATACTGA